>SJYO01052794.1:30669374-31105340 GCA_006410555.1 Capra ibex
ACTCGTAAGAGACCGTAACGGAAAGAAACCCTAACCTTACTTTTGACTGGAAAAGGTCAGGACACCGGTGACGACTCAAAAGGTTTAAACGACCGTCTAACTCACGTCGTGAAAGTGTCGTAGTAGAAAGTCCTAAACTTTGTCGAGGTGACCTTAAGGTAGTGGGGGTGATCGAAACAAACATCACTACGAAAGATTCCGGGTGAACTGAAGTGTAAGGTCCTACAGACCGAGATCCACTCACTAGTGTGGTAGCACTAATAGACCCAGTACTTCTAGAAAAAACATGTCAAGAAGACACATAAGAACGGTGGAGAAGAATTATAGAAGACGAAGACAATCCAGGTATGGTAAAGACAGGAAATAGCTCGGGTAGAAACATACTTTACAAGGGAACCATAGAGATTAAAAGAACTTCTCTAGAGATCAGAAAGGGTAAGACAAGAAAAGGAGATAAAGAAACGTAACTAACGACTCCTTCCGAAAGAATAGAGAGGAACGATAAGAAACCTTGAGACGTAAGTCTACGAATATAGAAAGGAAAAGAGGAAACGAAAAGCGAAGAGAAGAAAAGTGTGGATAAAATTCCGGAGGGGTCTGACGGTAAAACGAAAAAACGTAAAGAAAAGGTACCCCTACCAGAACTAGGGACAGAGGACATGTTACAGTGCTTGGAGTAAGGTATCAAGTAGTCCGTGAGATAGATAGTCTAGATCCGGGAATTTAGATAAAGAGTGAAGGTGACATATTAATATTCCCTAAACTAAATTCAGTATGGACTTACCAGATTACCAAAGGGGATGAAAGAAGTTAAATTCACACTTAAACCGTTATCCCTCAAGTACTAGACTCGGTGTCAGTCGAGGACCAGAACAAAAAAGACTGACATATCTCGAAGAGGTAGAAACCGACGTTTCTTATATTAGTCAGACTAAAACCACAACTGGTAGACCACTACAGGTACATATCTCAGAAGAGAATCTAAAATTAATTTTCAGTTACCTTGAATTTTAGACCAAGGAATAAGTGTCGTCGGTGTACAGTTCGGGTACAGTTCGGGTACAGTGGCCGGGTCACACCCACCACCGGCGGTACGACCCAGTGTGTACATCCGACGACGAAACAGTGAGAGCAGTACTCTGGGGCGCCTGACGTCGGGTGGTCCGAGGAGACAGGTACCCTAAGAGGTCCATTCTTATGACCTCATCCGACGGCACGGGAGGAGGTCCCCTGGAAGGGGTGGGTCCCTGACTTGGGTCCAGAGGGCGTAGAGGACGCAGAGGGTGCGACGTCCGCCCAAGAAATGTCGACTCGGTGGTCCCTTCGGGAGGTACCATCTGTGTAAACAGTTTTGAGTAGTGTACTGTGACAATTTCGGACATACATTTAAAATGGATTTTTGATAGACCGATTACTATACGGACTACTTTATAAATTTCCACTTTATACAACTACAGTAGTTTAAAACTTTACGTAATTCTTTTTGCTGACTACGGATCTCCTTATCTACCCAAGTCAAGTCAAGTCAACGAGTCAACACAGACTGAGAAACGCTGGGGTACTTAGCGTCGTGCGGTCCGGAGGGACAGGTAGTGGTAGAGGGCCTCAAGTGAGTCTGAGTGTAGGTAACTCAGGCACTATGGTAGGTCGGTAGAGTAGGACCCAGCAGGGGAAGAGGAGGACGGGGGTTAGGGAGGGTCGTAGTCTGAGAAAAGGTTACTCAGTTGAGAAGCGTACTCCACCGGTTTCATGACCTCGAAGTCGAAATCGTAGTAAGGAAGGTTTCTTTAGGGTTCCGACTAGATGATATCTTACCTGAACAACCTAGAGGAACGTCAGGTTCCCTGAGAGTTCTCAGAAGAGGTTGTGGTGTCAAGTTTTCGTAGTTAAGAAGCCGCGAGTCGAAAGAAGTGTTAGGTTGAGAGTGTAGGTATGTACTGGTGTCCTTTTTGATATCGGAACTGATTTACCTGGAATCAGCCGTTTCATTACAGAGACGAAAACTTATATGATAGATCCAACTAATATTGAAAAGAAGGTTCCTCATTCGCAGAAAATTAAAGTACCGACGTCAGTGTTAGACGTCATTAAAACCTCGGGGGGTTTTTATTTCAGACTGTGACAAAGGTGACAAAGGGGTAGATAAAGGGTACTTCACTACCCTGGTCTACGGTACTAGAAGTAAAAGACTTACAACTCGAAATTCGGTTGAAAAAGCGAGAGGAGAAAGTGAAAGTAATTCTCCGAAAAATCAAGGAGAAGTGAAAGACGGTATTCCCACCACAGTAGACGTATAGACTCCAATAATAAAGAGGGCCGTTAGAACTAAGGTCGAACACAAAGGAGGTCGGGTCGCAAAGAGTACTACATGAGACATATCTTCAATTTATTCGTCCCACTGTTATATATCGGAACTGCATGAGGAAAGGGCTAAACCTTGGTCAGACAACAAGGTACAGGTCAAGATTGACAACGAGGGACTGGACGTATGTCTAAAGAGTTCTCCGTCCGGCCCACCAGACCATACGGGTAGAGAGAGTCTTAAAGGGTGTCAAATAACCCTAGGTGTGTCAGTTTCCGTTCCTTTTCGTTTGTATCGTCTTGTCAGTACTGTCTCAGGCCACCACCCTGTTTACCCCAAGTGACCTGTTGAGAAGATTGAACGTACTCACAAATTTTTCAGATTACTTCACAACCCTCTGTCTTTCTGTGTTGTACAGAAGTTGCTCGGTGTGGATGTACATTAGGGTAGTGACTTACACTTTGCGTACTATAACTGTTTTTCTTCGGTCTAAGCCTTCTCTTAGATACTTACCGACTATAATATACTTTAAAAACCTGAAGTCTCCGTTTCCTAAACGAACTCCAGTCTTACATCAAATAAGAACCATCTTCCCCCGACTGTTGACCCTCCACACATTCCTCCCGAAGGCCCCACGTCTGTTTCAAGAGAGAAAACAATTGAACTCACACAAGTGAAGTACTTTTAAGTAGTACGAAAAACGTGTTAAAAACGTCAAAAACAACTAAATTCCGGGTGGACGAGAACTATAGGACGTACTCCTTTTGGTTACAAGGAGAAATTTTGGTGTGTGGGACTAAATTTCCAAGTGGTTCTCGTTCTCTCTAAGATGGGACCAGAGGCCGCCCAGTGACCCCTGGTTCCTGGTCCTACGACCGTCGTGACAAGACATAAAATCCTTGAAAGAGAGACGCCAAGGACTACTGAAACATTGTACGGCACGTCTTTCGTTTGAATACAGACGGAAGGACGGGCCAGGTCCGCGTAGGCAGTCGACGTAAGGAGCCCGGGCGGTGCTGAGGCGAAAGAGGGCCCGAACCGGGTGCTGAGGCGCAAGAGGACACGAATCTGGTGCTGAGACGCAAGAGGACACAAACCTGGTGGCGCCGTAAGAAAGAAAGATGAATCAACGAAGTAAAGAACTCACGGGAAGGGACGTCCTCGAGGTCCTTGAAATGAGTCTCTTGAATTTTGTGAATCTTGTCCTGTCTTTCAAGAGGTCGACATAGGCGCCCCTTAGTCTACCACCCCCCTCCCTCTCTTCCCTCCCCATTTGACTCCGTCGCCTCCCCCTCGACCCCTTTGACGTCGTAGGCGGCACCCGTCTGATCTTGGGTCTCGAGAGGCCTGACACGGCCCAAACGGGTCTAAGAATTCAAGTGCTAAGTCTTTGTGGGAACCCACCCTCTCGTCGTCTGGGTCCCCCGGACACAGTGTCGAGACCCCCATTTACTAATTTGGCCACTGTAGGTCTTCAGTGTCAAAGGGGAGGTCCACAACCCACACGCTCGTTCTCACCCCCTACCCGCCCGCCTCCCGCCTGAGGCGGTGGTCGGTCACAGGTCCGCCCCACCCACACACGGCTGGCCGGCCGGGGTCCTTCGAAGGTCTTGAGGCCGACTCCCTCCTTCCTGGGGCCGCCACGGGACGAGGGGTGAGAAGGCACCCTGGTCGGGAGGGAAGAGGTGGGGTTTAGCGTCGCTACGGAGACCCTCCAGAAGCCTTCCCCGGACAGCGGACCTGGCGGGCGGAACTCGGGGCTGTAGGAGGTGTCCCGCAGGGAAGGGTGCCGGCGAGGACCCGAGGCCCGGCCCCAGCCGTCGGAACCCCAGCGCCGACACACCCCCGACTCCGGGTCCGCCGCCAGGTCGGAGAGGCTGGCCCCACCTCCCCTGTCCCGCCGGGGTCTGGACGCCACCCCGCCCACGCCCCCAGAGGACCGTCGGGGGCCCCGGGTCCCGGGTGGGACGCGTGGGGGAGCGCGGGAGGATGGGGCCGCCGTGGGTCCGGGCCGGGGAGGGGGAGAAGGAATAGAGAAAAGATTGGAAAACGTAAAAAAATTCAGAGTAAAGGACAGCCCAAAACGTAAAGGGAGGGGGAAGGTCGGATACTGTGTGAAAGAGAGGAAAAAAGAGGGAAAACGCAGGGAACCGGAGGCTTGAGGACGGACCCACCGCGCGTCGTGGGGGAACCGGGACGTCGGGGACCCGGCCGACGCGGGGAGCCTGCCAGGCCCGCCGCCCCGGGCCCCGGGGCCCTCCTTCGGCCGCCGGACGCGCCTCCTCCGCGGCGCCGACCGTCTCGTACTCGCCGGGTCCATCCGCGCCGCCTGCGCCCCCACCCCTGGGCCCAACCCCTGCCACGCCTCCTCCCCCCGGCCCTCGGGGGGACCCCGCCGCCGGCCAGGTCCAGCCCCCGCGACAGCTCCACCCCCCCCCCGCGGCGCCCCCAGGCCTCACCGATCGGAAGAGTGGGGAGACGAGGTAGAGGTGGAGGGAGGCGGGAGGCTTTTGAAAAGAAAGAAGGTGAAATAGACCGGAGACCCAAAGAGACCTGGCAGCCAGAGACTGACCGGGGCGGACCGCTGCAGGGGGGTGGGGGGTGGGGCCGGGGGCGGGGAGGCTCTTGTCTCCCTACTTTCACCAGCCCCCGTAACCCGACCGGCCCGCGGGACCCCCAGGGTCTCCCTCCTTTTCGGAAAAGATTCCGGAATTTCCTGTCCTTCAGAGGTCTGGTGTCGGTCCGGACTGAGCGTCCGAGGACTCTTCCACCCCGGGGCCCCTCCCCTCGCGCCCCTCGCTCCACCCCGGGTCCGCGGGGGCGTCTCGGTCCTACCCAGGGACCTCCGGAACGCGGACCTCATGGGCGGAGGGCCTGCGGCTGGCGGGGTCCCGCGACTTGCCCGACCTTTCGGTGAGGCGTAGTGGGGGGTCTAGGGGCGGGCGGTCCGACAAGACTTGGGAGGGACCGCCCCTCTTCCCAAGAGACCCCCTCTATCAAAACCGCGTCCCTCGCCTCGGACGAACGAACGCAGACCCGAGGGTCGAAGGACTGTGGACGACCCACTTCACACTCGTCCCCCGCCAACCGAGTCTGGACCAGAACCTGGTTTGGGTAGAGACGGGTCGGAGACTAGACATCATCCTTTTCTGGGGAGGATTGCAAACGGTGGAGAGGACTTCCACATTCCGACGACAGGGACGGGTCCTTCCTTTCTGTGTGACCAGGTCGGGGTCTGTCAATCACCCGCGGAGGGGACACCAATTACTCGTGGGCTTTAGAGTTCGGGACCCAATTACGACCCCGTCCTTAAATCGATTTTACGACGGGAGACAGAAACGGGGCTCAGACGTGAAGGGAGGTGGGGGTTCCGGTCCATTTCTTCGCTCCCAGCATCAAACCCGACACCCGGACCGACTGGTCGGCCGTTTCCCTCGGACCCTGAGTCGGAGGGGGTAGGGCCCGTTTTACCAAACCGACAGACACGCAAAATTAATCGTGGGCCTAGTTTTTCCTTCAGACCACCGGGGGGTCGGGGCTAGGCCAAGGAAACACACTAAAAAAAAAAAATTAACACCATTGTATGTGTACTGTCCTTGAAACGTCAGAATTGGTGAAAATTCATGTCAAGTTCCCATTATTCACGGAAGTGTGACACCATGTCGGTAGTGGTGGTAGTACAGGTCTTGAAAGGTAGAAGGGTTTGACTCTGAGACCAGGGAAATTTGTGCTTAGGGGGTAGCGGGAGGAGGTCGGGGTCCATGGGTGGGAAGATGAAGGCCGGAGAGACTTAGACTGAGGACCCCCCGACCCCCGAGGTACATTCACCTCAGGGTGTCACAAACAGGAAATCAAGTGACTCGTAGCACAGGAGTTCCAAGGAGGTACACCATCGTCCACAGTCCCAAAGAAAGGAAGAACGACGATTCGGCGAGGTCAACACAGGCTGAGACACACTGGGGTATCTACCGTCGGGTAGTCCGAGGAGACAGGGACCTTAACAGGTCCGTTCTTGTGACCTCAACCAACGGTAAAGGAAGAGGTTACGTACCTTCAAATTTCACTTTCCCTTCAGCGAATCAGTACAGACTGAATCGCTGGGGTGCCTGACGTCGGGTGGTCCGAGAAGTCAGGTACCTTCAAAGGTCCGTTGTCATGACCTCACCCAACGGTCACGGAAGAGGCAGAAAGGAAGAAGTCCGACTTATTATGAGGTATCATCCGTACCTGGGGCACAACAAATAGGTACTTAGGAAATGCACTAGAAAATTTTGCTGAACATTTGGATTGAGAACAAGAGTTCCACTACCGGGACCTAACTTAGTCAGTCACCCGTGGAAAGCCCTGTGTCGTCTTCGTTCCACCTTGGGTCTACAGGGAGAGATTCATCAAGTCCGGTATACCAACACAACGGCACGGGTCCCCGACCACCTCTGAGTCTGATCTCCCACCACCCACCACCTCCAGCTCGTACCCCGGGGGGGCCCTTAGTCACCTTCCAAGTCCGGCTCTGTCGTGACCACCCAGGGCTGAGGGAACAGGTAGAAGGCTGTACGTAAAGAGGTGGGAGGGCTACCTTCGGAACGAAACGCCCTGACCTCCGACAAAGACCGAGCCACTAGTACCGCGAAGTACGTACTTTTCGGTGTAGCTCAGGTCACAAGTCTACTAATACTACCTTCCCCTGGGTTCCGATTATTTGCCTCGAGGAGGACGGTCAAATTTCGACGACAGGCCGGGGAGAACGAAACGGGATGGGAACCGGAACTTCTGTCACGGGGGACCGTCAGCCCTACTACCACTCCAGGGTGTCCCCAGTCTACGGGTCTACTGGTGGAGTTGTGACTCACTCTGGTCTAGACACTTTGCACACAATTTTTCTTCAGTCCAGTCACTGATGCGACCGTCAGGTCACCAATTCTGGGACGTAAAGGTGGCATCCCGTAACCAAGTCCAATCTATGGACTACTCCTTTGACTCTAGGGTGCACGGGACGCCGGCTTTTAAATTTTCAAGTTTTTAAAGACTTTCTTAGTCTATCTCACCCCTCCGTTGTCCTCCAGGTGCCAGGTGGAAGACACAGCCCCCGGATCACCGTCCACCCTTCCTCGGAGCCCGACGCCGGGTCTGCACCGAGGGTCAGTACTGACGGGTGGACACGGTCGCCGGTAGTGAAGTCGTTAGACCCTTAGTAAAGAAGGGCTACTTTAGTCCCATAATTATCACTAATAAAAGTCCGGACAGTCGATGTGGTTCGTATTTTACTCTTTCGCGCTCTACATGTATGCTGATCGAAACGGCAAAATAAGGACTCTCAGTTCCCCCTACTCTCCTACCCACGACTCCAGTCCCGGACCCCCACCTCACACCGAAGGGGGCGGGCACGACCCACCTGGGGGAAGGAACCAGAGGACCAGGCGTCAGGGGTAGAACGTCCTGTCGGTACTCGTACCTTCCTCTAGATGGGACATCTGTGCGACGCAATAGGTCATTCACATCCTGTAAGACAGGTACCTTAAGAGGTCCGTTCTTATGACTCTCCCATCGGAAAGGGAAGAGGTCGCCGTGGAAGGACTGGGTCCCTCGTTTGGACCCAGAGGACCCAACGTCCGTCTAAGAAATGACAGACTCGGTGGACCTCTTCGGGATCTTGTAAAACTTACCTAAATTTATACCTTTGTCTTTCTTTTTCTTTGCTGTCGACAGTTCCTTCGGGGAACTTTACGAAAAGACGAGTTCTTTTCAACGTAGTCGCCTAAGAGTCGGTGACACGAGTCCTTCTTGTCCCGAACACCCGTAATTTACGTTTCTTGTGCGCGTTCGTCGCAGGGGGCTTCGGGGGAACTCGTCGAGGACGGACACCCAGTCACCAAAATGACCCGACCGACAGAAGTCGTCCCGTCGGGGGAACCAACGCTAAACACGTCCCGGGGCTCCAAGATTATTGACGACAGTGCAACGACACTACCAGCTCGCGGTTCTCGACCACTTCAAAGAGACAAGGACGGAAGAGACCACGCGCGAGAAAGGGCCAGGTCGGGACGCCAGGTCGAGGCGTTCGAGTAGAGAAGGCAGCGCCAGGAGACCAGGGGGGGTCAGGACCGACTGCCTACTCGGTCTCGCTCCGGAGGCAAGAGGGACCCCCCAAAGAAACAGCTCCGGCACTGGAAGGAAGAGTAGGGTGTGGGTGGAGACCTGGCACGCAGGAACGCGAGACCTCGCGGTCCCCGCTCCGCCCCGGCGCTCGAGACAGGTGCGTCGAGGGTCGGACGTCCACGGGGACGTCGTGGGCGGCCTGACGACACATGTCCGTCGCGGAAGGGCCCACGACCAGGCCGGAGAGCGACCTCCGGCCTGGGAGGTCCCCTTTCTAGGTCCCTGCACCTCGGCCGTCTTTCCCGCAGACAAGGCCCAGACGGCGTGTGATCGACGCACTGGAGCCCCTTCAGTGACTCGCAGAGACTCGGAGTCGACGGCACACACGTCTGACCCCCACCTTCATGGTGGGGATTTAATTGTATCTGGTCTCACAAAGGCTTATTCTCACGAAGACGAAAATTTCCGAGTGGACACTGAACCGATAAAGACTGTCTCAGCGCCCACCCGCCATGTCGTCTCACTTCTTAAATTGGGTTTTGACTTGAGAGCAGCCTGTCTAGACAAGGGAATTAGATGTCTCTTGCGAGACTTTTTTAGTCCCTCCACGTCCTTAGTCGTCTGAAGAAGACATTTCCGGGTCCATCATTTATAGACTCCGAGACTGTCGGTCTTCCAGGGGCACCTTTACCGAGTCGCAACAGGAACAGGACACCGGTCACCCCACCCCACCTGTCAGGCCGTGCCCCGCCCCGTGAGGTAACATCAAACGACTGAAGTCTTAATCCCTTGACCTGGGTTCTCTTTTTACGAACTTCCCACACTTGTTTGTCTTGCACTTGTCTGGTTAGTTAAATGTTACTTATTTACGTTTGATTATGTTGTCTCTATGTGGAAAAAAGTGACAGCCTGACCGTTTCTAATTTTTTGAACTTTCCCCTTCGTCCGCTCAGATTACGAGACACCTAATCTGTTCACAAATGATTGTACCGTTCACTTATTTGGGTTTTTAAGGTGAAGATTTTGTAATAGAGTGTGTATCTACACAGGTAGAAAAAGAACGTACGTCCACAATTAACATGGTAGCAAACATTACCCCTTTTCAAACTTTGGTGTGTCTACGAGAAGTTTTCGTTTCAGGTAGGTATGTCACCTTAAGACACTCCGGTCCTTACTCTACCCCCGTATTCTCCAAAAAGATCTTTTTTTTTTTTTTTTGTGCTTTGTTATCGTGCATCTTCTTTGACGTANACCGTTTCTAATTTTTTGAACTTTCCCCTTCGTCCGCTCAGATTACGAGACACCTAATCTGTTCACAAATGATTGTACCGTTCACTTATTTGGGTTTTTAAGGTGAAGATTTTGTAATAGAGTGTGTATCTACACAGGTAGAAAAAGAACGTACGTCCACAATTAACATGGTAGCAAACATTACCCCTTTTCAAACTTTGGTGTGTCTACGAGAAGTTTTCGTTTCAGGTAGATATGTCACCTTAAGACACTCCGGTCCTTACTCTACCCCCGTATTCTCCAAAAAGATCCTTTTTTTTTTTTTTTGTGCTTTGTTATCGTGCATCTTCTTTGACGTACCCTGTTTTTTTTTAAAAAAAAAGGCAATTAATGTGGATCTGTGTAGAACCACTCTAAAGTCTTGAGGTTCCTATTCTTCTTTTAGGGGTTTCTGAAATATTTCTCATTCCTCATCCAGTGGATATTTTCGATTTCATTTTAGTCACAACACAGTCGTGACGACTTCCGTCTCTCCGTCACTGAAGTCCCTTAACCAAAACCTTTCAGTTTGATAATCTGATTTTTGGTTTTGTTTTTCTTGTATTCTTTTTCTCTTTCTTTGACGAGACCACCCTGCAGACCCCCTACCCCCAACCCCCCTACCTCCCCTTTTAAGATCAAAAGTAAAACACAGGAAAAGAACCGAACAAAAATGGAATCGTTGACAATAGGAAGACTGATTCCTTTATTCTTCCTTTTCGGCACAAACCTTCTCTGTCCTTCCCAACCACAGGGCGGGACGAGACAGGTCGACTAGATCGGGAGGACCAAGGGTGGACCTACCCGAAGTCCCTCTTTGACGGAGTCTTAAGAGTAAAGACAACACAGTGTCCTTCCCTTTAGTCTCCCGGAGGGGCCGGGACAACTTTCCGTTTTAACTAGCCGAATTTTTTTTTCCTGAGCAAAAGGTATTTCCGTATCGTACGTGTATCAGAGACACCTACCACGACGTGTGTGTGGGTGCATCGACCAATGGGTCTAGTTCTGAGCCCAAGAAAGGTCCGGACCCCCCACCGTCCCCGGAGGAGTAAGAGGAAGGGTCAACGATTCGGGGGTCGGGGAACGGACAGGAACTGATGGTGTGTGCACCAGAGTGTGTCTCTCGAGACCACAGAGTCGAACTAAGTGGGCACACACATCGTCAGGAACCCAAAAAGGAGGGACGCACCATAATGTGACACTCACAAGTGGTGTTAACACACAGGGAGGACGGCACCTGCTTGAACAGACAACACACGTCGAGACCCGATGCCACTCTCCAGGATACTTGTGAGAACCTCTTCAGAACCACCACTACTGGGTGAAAAAAAAACAAAAAAAGTGGACTTCCGTTTGTCTTGGGAACTCGACCGCAATGACCTCCACGTCGTTCAACAGTACAGCCATCAACTTACGACTACACTTCATTTTGGCACAAAATAACTGTAACCACGAAACAAGGAACGGAGACTCATTCCTAAGCCAGAAAGTGCCTTCAAAAGATTCTTCTTTACCGGAAATTTTTTCCCTAAGGTCACCTCAACCAACCCCCCTCCCGCCTCGCCCGCCAACTTATTATTGCTATGAAGCGGGCAGAGAGACTCAGGGGACCGAAACCAAGAGTCTACGAAAAGTTTTGGTCGAACACTTAGACGTACCGCGGACCCCCACGGCGCATCGTCTCCCATGGTCCGTCGTCTCTGCGTACCTCTAAGGGCTAAGGAGCCCCTCACAAGACGTCGGAGGTGTCAGGACGCAAGGCAAGAGAGGCCCCTCCAAAAGAGTGCCCAGGACCTCAGTGCACCCAAGGCCCGGACCCCTCCAAACGCCAACACTTCCTTTCCCCGGACCGCCCCTCTCCCGCCAAAGGAGGTCGGCGAGGTTCACCCCCTCTCGGGGGGGTGTTGACACGGTTCGCCTCCCGACGAGGACTCCTTACCCGGTCGGAGAAAGGGGAGTTAAAACACAACTCTGTCAGGTGCTAGTTCCGCACCCGTCCCGACCGCGGAGGGCTCCGGAGAGGACCCGCACGTCCACCGGGGTAGGAGTGACACAGGAACGGACCGGGGGCGACACACGCACGGGGGGCCACATAGAGACACAGGGGAGAGGAGAAGAGTGTCCTGCGGTCGGGGCGACCGAAGTGGGGTTGCCGGAGTAAAATTGAATGAGAAGTTCCCGACTTAGAGGTGGACGTCCACCACCCCAACCCCAAGGTGGTATGCTTACACGTCCCTGTACTGAGCCGGAACGTGTGGAAACGGCTTCCAGCGACACTCTCACAGCAGACGTGACAGGCAGGGGTCAAGGGCTGGGGAACAAGCCAGGACCTGGGCGAAGACAGTCCGAAAACGGGCGTCGGGACTCAAATTCCTCGGGACTGGTTCGAGAGCGTTCGGGTCCGGGCGAGCAGCAGGAGCACCCCGGACTTCTGGAGCGGGTCCGACCGGCGACCAAGCCGGCGAGGCAGGGAGGACCCTCGCGCCGCAGTCAAGGGACGGAGCCGAAAGAGGACGGAAGGACCGGCGAGAAGGGGTCAGAGAGGCTTTCGGAGGCACAGGGGACTGGAGACTCCAGTTTCCCGAGTCGGAGAGGGAGCCCCGAGGAGGGACCACCAGAGTCCGTCTGAGTCCCGAACTCTCGGTAGAGACGAGTGTAGGGTCCAAATAGGGAGGGCGGCCCGGAGGGGGCGACTTACGACCTGAAACCATCGGTCGCCAGGACTGACGGGTCTGCACCTCAGCTGGGTGTCGACTTGAAGCCTCGGAAGGTAGGGATTCAGGAGAGACGGCACGCCGGCTCACGAGTCCGGACTTTTGGACCCCCACCAGGAGCCAAGGGGGTAACCCTAATCCTCACACAGGTGAACGAGTCGTGTCTCCTGGGTCCACGAGACCGACCCAGGGGCTCTACCAGTAAGGGTCCGGAAGGACGACGTGGAGAGTCCCCGCTGAACAAGGGGGTCGGTCACCCCGGTGTGGCACTACACGACCCCTCTGGGGACCCGAGTCTTCTCCCTCCGCTCTGAACCCAGGACCCGGTAGTTGGGTGACCCGGTAGAACCGGTTCAGGAAAGAGGGGAGGCCCGAGTCAAAGGAGTGGACACTCTCTCCTCTGTCCCGGATCCTGTTGGTTACCCAAAGTGGAACTCCCGCTCGAGGCCCGTTGCTTATGACCGAACGAACTCTTTCGCGAGGGGGGTGGTGGTGGGGGGTCGAGACGCCTTCTCTCATCGAGACACTAGCTGACGGGCACAGACGACACCCACACTTTGACGGCTAACCTCGGTCCCCGCGGGGGTAATCAGTGAGGACGGGGACGAGGGGATCTGACCCTTGGCGGTCGAAATTTTTGGACACTAGTGCGGCACGCACTGGAACTCGTTTAGTGAAGGGACAGGGTTCTGAAACAAAGAAGTGGTCGTTCTACCTCTGTTTATTGGGGACGGAAGGATGGCGTGTTTTAGCGAGACTCCTCACCTACTCTATCAGTCACTTTTTACCGAACCTTTTATTGTCTGGCGATATATTTACGTTCCAAAGTAACAATAATTAACTGGAGGGGGTCTGGTAGAAGGGGCCGACCCGCTTTTCGGAAACGAAAGCAAAAACGAGGGGGAACCCGTTCTCTCGCGGTAAACCTAAAAGGACCACTACGACTCTTTCCCCTAATTATACTTGTGACCCACACCCCTACACGAGAACGACACGGACCCTCTGGTTACGTAGAAAGTATCGGAGGGACGTCCACTTTGGTTCTCCGGAGGAGACCTTGGAAAGTCGCCGAACCACAGACGTAGAATCGCGGGGTGGTGCGACACTGCGAAGACGTCCTGCCCGTACCTTTTTGGAAGGGACTCATTTAAAAACAGAGGGAGCTCCCAAGTAGGAATAATAGGTTTAGAGACCTCAATTTAATTAAGAGGTCAACCCGTCAGCCCTCGCCCCCCAGAGGGGTCTCACGGTGGCTCCCACCGAGACGAAGTAAAGACCTCCTCCGTGCACCGGACGCCGGACAGCCCTAGGTCACCTCTTAGGTCTATATAGAGAAAGACAAGGGACTACTTTTGGCGTAGGGAGGGGAGTTAGGCGTTCGGAGGGGAGAAAGTGGAACTTACAACAATTACGGGGTACAAAAGACGGTCTTAGGGTTTGTCTCAGAGACAAACGTCGAAGGGTCTCTGGGTCCCCTCGGTAGACAAGAATGTAATAAACCAAATTCGTTTCGAAGTCCCGTATAGAAGAACGGTCACCACATAGGGCTCAGCCTAAGTGATGCGTCCGAGAATAAATAACCGCTCACACAAAATAACCTTACGTAAAGTAAAGGAAGACAGAAAATGAAACCCGAAGGAGGACGTGGAAAACAGCACTTGTCACAAACCACGCCACACTTTACTCTTCGTAAGTCTTGAGAAAGACTCGGTATTTCAAAACTAAAAAAAAAAAGACCAAACTAAGAAAAAAAAAAAAAAAAAATCACCGTCTTTTTATTTCCTGAGCGCAAAGGCCATCCGGACCTTTGTCACTTAGTCTAAAAACAAAACAAATTTTGAACTCTTGGAGTCCGTCCCCAACTCTCAGTGACCTACCTCGACTTACGACACAAAGCCCCAAATCCGACTGTAGGGAAGGGGTACCCGGTAAAGAGCCCTCTCCCCCACCGGTGGGTGCCTCCGACTGAACTCTGCCCGGTCTTCCCGACGGACTCAGTGTCGACGGGGCCCGGCTCGCCCGTGAAGGAGGGAGCGGACAACACGAGGCACTCCGCAAACACTAAGTTACGGACCGCAATAAGTGTCTGAGTGCCCACGTCAACTCACACTTGAGACGGAGAGGGTCGTCCGCTGGAACCTGTTCAGTGACTTCGGTAGCCCCTTTACCTTCATTCTGTCGTGTGAAGGGTGTTCTTCCGTCTGCTGCATCGTAGATGGTCTGCGGCACCCCGCCCGGGTTGCAGGTCCGTCCGAGCCAGCCCTGTCCACACGCAAGTGCTAGGTCCGCGCGGGACGAGTATCCGACCCGCGGGACCTCGTCCGAGACTTCCCGGGGGCCCTTTGGATGTTAGATCGTACTCGGTAAATGAGAGTAAGGAACGGACTGGGGACACGCAATTATGAGTGATGATGGCAATAGGTCATACGTGGAATTCTCTATCGGTCGTGGGTGGTGAGAGTCCGTCGGGTGTTCCACGGTCCCTATTTTTCCGCATTTCCGCCCCGAGGGGAGGGGAGTTCGGACACCAGACCACTCCTCCGTCAGTGGACCCTCTATTTTCTCCGGGAGGAACTCCTGTCCACCCTCTCTCGGCCTGTGGGCCGAGACGGGCTCCCTCTGTCTCACTGGAGGTCCCGGCTGGCTTCGGCTTTACTCTGAACCCTTTGGCGTTCCGAAAAACGTCCGTCTCTTCGCACCTCCCGGGAGGCGCGTCTCTTTACCTCCACCCTACTCACAGCCGTAACCGTTTTTCTGTCCTTCCGCACCCCAGCCCCTCCTCTCCGGGGGCTCTCGGGGCCTTCGACACGGTTCCTCCGTCTACGACAGGACACCCGCGCCCGGTCGACGACCCCGCTACCCCGGCACCGGCCGTCGGTCCTACCTACGCGTGCAAGCTTTCTAGTGTTTGTCGCCACGACTCTTGTCTACCCTCTGAGTCCCGTTCTCCGTCCCTCCCGGGGAGACGACCCTGCGTCCGGTCCTACTCGACATAGAAATAACATTTATTTGAAACGTACCTTCGTATTGTTAGTATGTTCTCCGTGCGTGTCTAGGGTTTACGTCGTCCTGGTCAAAAGCGTTGCACTTACGCGGCAGAGGTCGCGGGTCTGGTTTTTTGTCACACCGGTCAACTTTTAGTCATAAAGTTACCTTTGATCATTACCCAAAATAATCATCCGCATATAGGGGTCATGATGTACCCTGTAAGTGCAAGAAGTTTCACAAATAAATAAGTTCTATGTTCAGCTCGACCCGCGGGACATAAAATAGACTGTTGGGACCGAAGTAGGTGCAACAACGTTCGCCGTCAAGCGTTGTACAAACATAACGGTCATTCTCAGACAAACTACTGACAAAGTACATAACAATTCTGGTGGTGACTACCTATGGACCCACCGAAGGTCGAACCCCGGCAGTCCTTATTCCGACGAGGTTCGTAAGAATATGACTGGAAAACCTCTGTACACGAAATTAAAGGTGGGTTCTCACCTGGAGGACCCAGAATCTGAGACAAGTACAACTCGAGATCATTTATGGCGGTTTAGCAAAGGGCGCTTACAACAACGTCTGACGTGGGGTGGAGCCATTGCTTACCCCCAAGGTCACCCACGTGTAGGGAAGAGTGTCGCAGAGTGTCTGTGTCGCAGCGGACGGAGAAGTACAATCGTCAAGGCTGGTCACACGTCAGTTTTGGATAGCAACCACACCAAAATTAAACAAAGTAAATACTGACTCAGCTTACGACAAAGCGCACAACTAGTCGGCAAACCGACAGGAGGAGGCACCTGACAGACCAGATCACAAAACGGACAAAGGGATAGCCGCACAGAAAAAGAATAACTCGACCTCACCAAGAAATATATGCTGGCCATCCACAGGAGACTGTCTACACACAGAACGTCTCTCGAAGGGAGTCGAACGTCGAACGGGAAGGTGAGAATCATACCCAGACGACTACTTGCGTCCGAAAATTAAAATGATGGCAGGTTAAGTACACCCGAAGAAGGGATACAAAGGGAGAGAAAACTCAGGACAACCTCTGTACGGAGTCATCAAATAGGTCAGAATGATGTAAAGGATTGCACCGATGACGCTCCTCTAGTTTGGTCAGTTAGGCTTTCCTTTCGTTGAGACTTATAACTAACCTTCCTGACTACGACTTCGACTTTGAGGTTATGAAACCGGTGGACTACACTTCTCGGCTGTGCAACCTCTTCTGGGGCTACGACCCTTTCTAACTCCCGTTCTCCTCTTCCCTTACTGTCTCCTACTCTACTAACCTACCGTAGTGGCTGAGTTACCTGTACTTAAACTTGTTCGAGGCCCTCTACCACTTCCTGTGCCTTCGGATCCGATAACGTCTGGTACCCCAGCGTTTTCTCAGTCTGCACTAAATCGTTGGATTGTTGTTGAATTTTTAATTTCAATATACACATCAAGTTTTTCTCTCTCTCTCTATACGAATGGCGTCCCACACACAAGTGAGGATTTTCGAAACGACAAAGTAGAAAGTGTAAATTTAGATATTATGTCGATCTTACCTAAAAAGGAAATTATTTCCTAGTAAATACATGTCATTTTGTGTGGATAAAATTTATGTGTCTGGTTACTTAAAACTATTTTCACATACAGGTACGTTGGTGTTGGTGGTAGTTTTATCTTTTCTAAAGGCAGTGGGGTATTTCAACGGAGTACAGGAGAACGAAGAGTCTCACACCAGGTACCTGGTCGTCGCAGACGGAGTGGCCTCTAGGCCAATCCTTGTGTGTGAGAGTCCGGGGTGGGGTCCGGCTGACTTAATCTTAGACGTAAAATTGTTTTAAGGGTCGATGAAACATACGTGTCATCTCCAAGTCTCTGTTAGACTCAAGGAAACTTCTTTCCACTGTTCGGTTTTTACGACAAAGATAACAATAATTACCGTATCGGACTTCGTTTCGTTCTATTTACTATCTAATAACTCAAGCGTCCCCCCCTTTACTTTCTCTTTCCCAACCCCCCCTAAAACTTTAGTAAAGTCTTCGAGATAAGGGACCTGATGAAGGAGAAGACCTCTGGACTGGGCCGTTTACAGGACACTTCGATTCTCTATTCTAAACGACGACACCCCGACACCCAAGGACCCGGTCGACGAACGACCAGACACGGGACCTAGTCGTACTTCTTTAGGAGTACTGGTTCAGGTTTCTGTGGAATTAAAAGACGACAATAAATCAGCGATTCAGTACAGGTTGAGACACTGGGTACCTGACGTGGTACGGTCCGAAGGGACAGGAAGTGACAGAGGTCCTCAACCGACTTTAAGTGCAGGCAACTCAGTCACTACGGTAGGTTTGTAGAGTAGGAGACAGAAGGGGAAGAGGACGGAAGGCAGAAAGGGTCGTAGTCCCAGAGAAGGTTACTCAGTCGACAAGCGTAGTCCACCGGTTTTACAACCTCGAAGTCGGAGTCGTAGTTAGAAAGGTTACTCATAAGTCCCAACTAAAGGAAATCCTAACTAACCAACCTAGAGGAACGTCAGGTTCCCTGGGAGTTCTCAAAAGAGGTCGTGGTAACAAACTTTCGTAGTTAAGAAGTTGTGAGTCGGAAGAAATACCAGGTTGAGAGAGCACGTATGCACTGAGGACCTTTTTTTGCATGAAACTGATCTGACTAGAAACAACCGTTTCACGACAGTGGCGAAAAATATAAACACAACGAAATTTTTCCGTTTATGAAGGTGCCCCGGATATTATTTTTGCGTATGTGTAGCCAAGAGGTCGGGTGGGAGGGGTGAGAAGAATATAAAGTCAGTGGATGAAAAGTCTGCCGGGGAGTGGGAAGCGTGGATCTTAAGTCAAAAGGTCACTCATTTGGAAAGACGGTCCTGATCCTCTCTCAGACCCCCAACTTGAAGTAGACGTTGACTAAGAAGACCACACTTGGATGGGACGTGTAGGTTGGAAACACCAGGTTCTGCGGAGACAAAAGACCCGCGAAGACCCTAAGCTGTCTCGTTTAGTCGAAACAAGAGAGGTCGAGAAGATAGTAATTCGAGAATCCAAAGTAGGAAAAGGTCAAGTAACCCGAAGGGTCCACTGTGACGACCACTTATTCGGGCGGACGGTCACGTCCTCCGTATTCTCTGCCTCCAAGGGACCCAGCCCTTCTAGGGGACCTCTTCCCGTACCGTCGGGTGAGGTCATAAGAACGAACCTCTTAGGGAACCTGTCTCCTCGGACCACCCGACACCAGGCATCCCAGTGTGTCTCAGCCTGCGTTGACTTCGTTGAATCGTCCACACGTACGTTAGGTGAAGTAATCTGTAAAATTTTAATAGACAGTAAAGGAAATTTGCAGTTTGTTTTCTTACATACGTATATAATTTTTCTTATGATTGTTTTTCCGAAGTATAAAGTCAGATACCTTAAATAACAACACTTACCAAACTTTAGGTTAATTTATGTAGTTCAATTTAACTTAAAGGAGGGCTTCCCGGCAGGGTAGCGAAAGGGAGACTCGACGTCCCCGCCCAAAGAGCGCATAATAAAGGAAGATAAGGGCCGTGACTTCGACTCGAGTGACAAGACGGGGAATCTAGACAAACAGAAAACGGTTTTCTTTATGGTCCGATGGAGAAGGGAGAAACAAAAGACGTAAGAGCCCAAAATTGTCTCGTAAAGTGCCAGGGTAAAAATGGAGGAGAGAGTCGTATCGCTCACAAATTCAACAAAAATCAAATCTTACATGTAAAAATTGATTAGGCTCAGAGGTCACTTTACTGAGGTGCACCGCCTGTGGAGTACTGGCTTACTACGGGTAGGTAGGGAGGGTTGGAAGACTCTAAGGACGGGTAGTGGAGTGAGTGGGTACGTGACGTCGATGGGGTCTGTGACAATGATACTACTGGTACGTCCAGTTAATCCTTATTCTTTTAATCCCTCTAGGGCCCACCAGGTCACCAATCCCGAGCTACGAGAGTGACGGCTCCCGGGTCCGAGTCAGAGACCAGCCCCCTTGGTTCTAGGGTGTCTTTTCCCCTTTTTTTTAGAGTAAATTCATAAGGAAGAGGTCACGGGAACGAAAGACATACAACAAAAAGAAGACGGACTTCTCGGAGAAAATAACTGTCGCATAGAACGGATGACCGGTATTTAAGGGGGACAAAAGAAATGAGACTCTTTCAGAAGTAAAGAGGAAGTGTAAACTCCTGTCAAACCGACCTTTAACTGCAGACTCGACCACCAGAAACGAAAGAATTAGGCCCGTCACAGAGTGGGGTGAGGGAAGAAAGTACATACAGACACCATTAAGAAGAAAAAAGACGTCTCCTACCCACGGAAGGGGAGAGACCGAAGAGAGTCCTAAGAGACAAACCAAAACCTAAGGACGTCAAACCTAGACTATAAGGATCCACAGAAAAAGAACAATAAATGGGACGAACCATAAGAGACTTGAAGGACCTAGACACCCCAAACCAGTGTCAAGGCAATAATTAAGTTGATAATGATTGTAAGAACTTGTTCACTTTCACAATCAACGAGTCAGTGAAGGTTGCGAAAACACTGAGAGTTCCTGATATCGGACGGTCCAAGGAGTCAGGAACCTTAAGAGGAGGTCCGTTCTTATGACCTCACCCAACGGCAAAGGAAGAGGTCCCCTAGTAGGGTTGGGTCCCCAGCTTGGGCTCAGAGGACGTAACGTCGTCTAAGAAATGGTAGACTTGGTGGTCCCTTTTGTAAGAACCGGTAATAATTAAGTCGGTAAATAAAACGAAAGAAGAGGGGGACGAGTAGGCTAATACTTATAGGATGTGAAAGCTCCCCGAAGGGTCCGCCGAATCACCATTTCTTAGGCGGACGGTCATGTCCTCTACTTCCAAGCTAGGGACTCGGTCCTTCTAGGGGACCTCTTCCTTTACCGGTTGGTGAGGTCCTAAGAGTCCCTTTAGAGTACCTGTCTCCTCGGACCACCCGATGTCAGGTACCCCAGTGTTTCTCAACCCGTGCTAACTCGTTGATGTCGTTGCGAAAACCGTAGTAGGTCATTGAACGAATAAGACAGGACAAAGGGAAAGTAAGGAAAAAGACAAATGTAAAGTCGAAGCTTCAACATCACTGGATATGAGGTCGAGTCACTATACTCAATCCCAGTCGATGGGACACATTGTCTGAGAGTCGATAGTTCCAGAATTTCTCGTCCACTATGAAAAAGAAGAGTACATTCTTGTCCCACCCCGCGCCCAGTTGTCCTACCGAGAGAAGTCCGACGGGAAGCCCCTGGGTCGGAGAGGGCACACACAGGGAGACTCGGACCTCATGCCACAACGTAGGTAGGTCCGTCGTCGTCCTGTCTTCCCGCGTGTGACGCTCCAAGTAATGTCTGGCTCGGGTCTTCGTCTCGTGTCACGAAGAGAAGTGTAGCGTGACTCTCGAGTCTGGAACACGGGTCTTAAAGTCCTTGTCGAGGGTAGGAACGGTGAATGCCGAAACGAAGTCTAGAATTTGTGAGACAATCTTAAAGTTAGCATAACTTAGACATCTAGTTAAAACCCCCTCTGGCCGTAGAAATACTATTCAAAAAAGTGGACGTTCGAACCAAATAGAGGAGTAAAAATTTCCAGAAAATATTACAGAAAGTTATTTCAAAATTGTAGAAGAGATATTTTCAGAACGAGCCAAAAACAAATCGAATAAGGATTATGGAAAAACAAAAAATGACGACAATATTTCTTATAGAAAATTTTGAGACGTAAAGACAAACAATGATTACAGCTCTTTGTGTCAACTAGAAAAATATAAATTGGAACCCAAGTATTGATATGATTTGAAAATTTATTATTATAGATCAAAAAAACCAAAAAGATACATCTATCATAGTAAAGATTTAATACTGTTACAAAAAAGAAGGAAAGGTGAAAAATCTAGAAAAATAAAGAAAAAGAAAAGAAGTAAATAAAAAAAGTGACACGAACGATCGTAGAGGTTATTTCGTAACTTATTATCGTCATTAGAACTCGTAGATACAAAGCCGGAGTCAGAAATTCTTTTTCGAAAGTTTCGAAGTGGAAATTGATAACACAAACGATCTCCTAAAAACACCTATATGAATTGATCCAATTCTTACAAATAAAAGAAAGGTAAGGTTATATAAAACAGTCCTTATGTACAGCCTAAAATAGTTCACGAAAAAGATGCGTAAAAAAAAAATTGTCTTTACCGATATGTCCGCGTGGAATCTGCATGACTTCCAAGTCAAGGTTTGGTAGAGTCATTCGTTCAGTATACTTAAAAAAGTAAAGGGTCACTTATATTTTCAATACAAATGTGATATGACATCGGACAAATCACACGTTCTGGTAGTACAGATTTTTTCGTTTCACTTTCACAATCAGCGAGTCAGTACAGGCTGACAGGAGTTGGGGTACCTGACGTCGTGCGGTCCGAAGGGACAGGAAGAGACAGAGGGTCTCAAACAAGTTTGAGTACAGGTAACTGAGTCACTACGGTGGGTTGGTAGAGTAGCGGACAGTGGGTAAAGAGGACGGGAGTTAGAAAGGGTCGTAGTCCCAGAAAAGGTTACTCAGTTAAGAAGGGTAGTCCACCGGTTTCATAACCTCGAAGTCGAAGTTGTAGTCAGAAAGGTTACTTATAAGTCCCAACTAAAGGAAATCCTACCAGACCAACCTAGAGAAACGACAGGTTCTCTGAGAGTTCTCAGAAGAGGTCGTGGTCAAACTTTCGTAGTTAAGAAACTTCGAGTCGGAAGAGATACCAGGTCGAGAGTGTAGGTACGCACTGACAACCTTTTCGGCATCGATAGTGACATGTCTGAAAACAGCCGTCTCACCGCAGAGACGAAAAATTAAGCGACAGATCCAAACAGTATCGAAAGGAAGGTTCCTCGTTCGCGGTGGTCTGCCGAGGACGTGCGCCACTTGTGGTTTCCCGGGACCGACCGCGGAGCCCGGAGTGGCCCCGGGGAGGGTGAAAGACAGGGAGGAGAGTAGGACGGCGGGACGGGAAGAGGTGGACCCAGGGACTATCAGTTCGGTCCTAGAATCCGTGTCTTCAGGAGTCCGACCTTCAATCACCCAGTCGAATCCTTCTTGTGGACTCGGTGTGGTGGCGATTAATGTAGGAGCAAACCCCGTCCCGAGACTCGAACCCCAGCATTTTGGAAGTGTCCTCCGTACTTCCACGTGGGTCCTCTACCGTTCTCTGTCGGGAACTGGAACTCTCCGAGAGTCGGACCCAGACTCTCCTGTAGGACCTCTGAGCCCTTGCCAGGACTCCCCATTTCTCGTCTAAAGACCTGCAAATTACGGCTACTGTGCCACAATGGATCGCGACACAACGAAGTGTCAGTCTACGGACCTGGACAACTTTTTCGGGCCCTGAAACAGACGAACCATAGGACCTAAGTCTACTTCGAGGGTCACAAAACGACCGGATCGAATCCGGAGTCCCCTGTTGCAGTAGTGTGAGTTGAGGTAGGGGACCAGGTCCTCGAGTCCCCCTGGGACCTGACTGTCCTCCTCTGCGGCACTTAAGGTGCGGGGGCTAGAAAGAGGGATCTGTGAGCTCAGAACAGGAGGCTTCGGCGCAAACTAGAGTCTCCACCTCCCCAGGTGGCAAGGCAGGGTCCACTTCACTCAACCCACTTTGCTCTGAGACCGACGGACTGCAAAGTAGAGGAAGAGGGTGACGGAAAACCAAACTGAACAAAGATTCTTTGTCGGGAACTGCACAGGCATGCAACGATTCATATTCGGCACGCGCGTCTCGCGCCTGATACGAAAGAGTAGCCGGTTCGCCTACTGAGTGTGGATCGGCCGACACTCAAGATTAATGGTCACGACACTCCCACCGAACTGTGAGGGCCAACGTCGGACACCACTCAGTCGTGGACGAGAACGACAAAATTCGACGTCCCAGAACTACGGGACGGACTGAAGGCATCTGCGTAAGACCTTAGGCTCAGACCTTGACCACAGGTCCGACTCACTGGACCAGTCGGTTCCTCTCTCCAGGGTCTTACTCGGGTGGAACGACTGGGGAACTAAACCTGAAGGTCGGCGGTCCTGACACTCGGTCGTTTAAGGACAACACCTTCGGAGGCCAGACACCAGTGCCGTCGGGGACGTTTGAGTAGGTCCTCCGACTGGGAAGAGACGGCACTGAGGGGGGCGGGAGGGGTTCCGAAACACGGTTGGGTTCCGCCCCTGGGTCCTCGAGGGGGCCCGCGGTCTCTGGTGCAACAAGAACAACTCAGCGAGTCAGCACAGACTGAGAAATGCTGGGGCACCTGACGTCGTGTGGTCCGAAGGGACAGGAGGTGCTCGGGTCTTTAGTGTCATGTTATAATTTGTGACGCGGACCGACGGATCGTCTGAGGACCCGGGTCCTCGCGGGAAAGAGTGGACGTCTCGGGAACCCAGGGCCTCGTCTCGGCCTCCGAATTGACGCACTCTTCGTCAGTTCCAAGGACGACAAGGGGCGGGGTGGGGGCGGCGACCGTAAGGGGTCACGATGCCCCGTGGAGCCACCCGCACCTCGAGCCGATTAAAAAAAAAAAAATTAACCGAGCGGGCTGGGAGACACCCTCAAAGACCCTCAAGTAAAATTTCAGCCTCTCTCCTCTTCGTCCTCGACCGATTAAGGGACCAAGTCCACTGCGACGGAGGTCAAGCCATGGAAGGGGCGAACCGTGCAGAGAAATTACTGTCAACCTTTGACCGTCTACTCTCGAGACTCACGGGACGGAGACGTGACTCCCCAGTCCTGGTTTCCTACTGTAATGCTCCGAGTGGCGAGGGGGGGTTCCGGCGAGACGGAGAATGACGGCCAGAAAGTAATAGGTGGGTCTCCGTTTCCCCGTGGCACGGTGTGCGGGCTCCGGCGGAGACGATCACATGCGAGTCTCGTGACCAGTCCACTCGAAGGGTCTGAGTTACACGGGTGGGTCGGTCTCCCGGGGGACGAGGGTGGACGGGAGTGGGGGGCACGGGGAACGGACGAGGTACCAGTCGGGCTCGTGTGGGCGGAGCAGCACGTAGACGAGTTCGGGTCCCTTGGACAAGACGGAAAAGGAGGTGTGACGACGGACGGAAGAGACTTAAAGATTTAGAACCCCTGAAGGGACCTCCAGATCACCAATTCTGAAGCGGAAGGTTACTTCCCACACGTCCAAGCTAGGGGCCAGTCCCTTGATTCGAGGGTGTATGAAATGCCGGTTTTATAGTTTTGTATGTTGTCTTGGTCATAACATTGTTTAAGTTATTTCCGAAATTTTTACCAGGTGTATTTTTTTCTTAGAATTTTTACTTAGTACCACCCTTACATTCTACCACGTGTACTACGCTTTTTGGGAACTGTCAAGGAGTTTACCGACTTCTATCCTAATGGGACACTGGTAGCAGCCGAGTTTCCTGTACTCAGACTCGTTTGAGGTTCTCTATCACTTCCTGTCCCTTCGGACCTCACGATGTCAGGTACCTCACGACTCCTCGGCCGGTGTTGACCCGTTGACTTGTCGGTACACTGGGTCGTTAAGGCGAGGATCCAGCCATGGTTTTTCTTGACCTTTATCCGTACCTTTGTCCAGGACGTGTGTCTCCTAGTGTCGTTGTGGTGAGTGGTTTATCGTCTCACCGGGTCTCCGCCTTTCTTGGGTGTTTGTGCAATCGTCCACTCCCCTGTTGGGTTCACGCCGTTTCGGTGCGTCGCCTGTGGTGAGTCGGTGCCTCCCCCACAACACCACTGATCTCGATGGCACTCCTCTTTGGTAGTGCGAGCCACTTTCTTCGGACTGTGCAATCCGGGGAACGGCCTCCTAGGGTGCGAGCCACTTTCTTCGGACTGTGCAATCCGGGGAACGGCCTCCTAGGGTGACTATACTTTACAGGCCTTACCTGTCGACGTCTCTCTGGCGCTCTTTCGTCTGCTCACCAACCGTGTCCTACCTCCCCCCCCTGAACTGACGACTAACCCAACCTCAGAGGAAATCCCTGCTACACGTCCAAGTCTTGCCAACGTGCCGGAACACGTCACACAATTTACGGTGATTCGACATGTGACTTTTACCAGTCACAATATACTTAGACTGGAGGACATTCTTCCTACTCTAGCGCCTAAGAACCTCGACCTTCCTTGAAACTAGGTCAGGCTCGGACATCCCTACGGTCCTTTAGACATGACGACGCACACACACAGACACACGTACGAGTCAACGACTCAGCACAGGTCGAGAAACGTTTAGATACTTGATATCGGGCAGTCCGAGGAGACAGGTACCTTAAAAGGTCCGTTCTTATCACCTCCCGTAAAGGTAAACGAGGTCCCGTAGAAGGGTTGGGTCCCTGACTGGGACGAAGAGATACAGAGGACGGTGCCGTCCGTCTAAGAAATGGTGAAGCGGTGGACCCTTCGGGGTCCTTCTGAGACATCCCAATCCCAATATAGAATAAATAAAAATAAAGATTTTTAAGTACGTACTTTAGTAAAGAAAATTTAGAAAGTTCATTACATCACTTCACTTTCAGTGAGTTAGTACAGGCTGAGAAACACTGGGGTACCTGATCTGTCAGGTCCTTAAGAGGTCCGGTCTTATGACCTCACCCATCGGAAAGGGAAGAGGTCCCCTAGAAGGGTTGGGTCTCTATCTTGGGTCCAGAGGGTGGGACGTCCGCCTAAGAAGTGGTCGACTCGGTGTCCCTTCTGTTTACATCTGTTTCGATGATTCGAAAGGAACTGTTCGTCTAGTTACGGCGAGGTGAGAACGACGACGACCAGACCATACAGTGGAGGGTCTGGAGAGAGACCCGTGCATATCCATCATGTCTTCGCACAAACTCAAAACACCAACAACGGAAGGATTCATCGTAGCATGCCACGGATTGACAAGACGTTGAACAAAAGAAGGGAATTTTTACGCAGAATCTCCAGGAAGGTACGATCACATGCGAGGCCAAGTAAAAATAGCTATGGGCGTCCCAGAAGTCACAGGTTTTCGTCGTACAAATTACGTTAGTCAGGAATGCACTACTCGTAATCCCCAAAAGGGGGGCTAGAAACCAGAAGGACGAGACGTGTGTGGAGGAAACGTCTCTCCCCTTACAAAGAGATCGAATCCACGGTTGCACCTTAACGGTCCATAAACAACGAGTCCGCGATCCAGCAACGTCGGGGAACCTGCCGTCGTGCAGTCCGAAGGGACAGGAAGTGACAGAGGACCTCAAACGAGTTTGAGTAACTCAGCCACTACCGGTCCACATCCCATGTATGTAACACACACAAGTACCTACAACGGTTTAACGGGTGTTTTTAACGGACCTGATCAAATATAAGAGTGGTTCTGTTACACTTTCATAAAAAAAGGAGTATGGGAACGGTTTTGAAACAAAAATGGTTCTGACTCTAAAAAACGACGGGTCTAATGACGTCACGCGATTTCGATTAGCATCGATTACGGATATCTAAGAACCAATGCAAGGTCCGTGACGGGGTTCTTGAAATGAACGTACGTGACTGAGTAAATTAGGGTATTGTTAGAAGACTCCACGCCAGGAAATGACAAGGACAAAATATCGACTGTTTTGAGTCCACGTCTTGTTTTAGAATGCCAAAGTCCAAAAGGGAACTAATAAGGACTCGACTTCATAACAAGGTACAAATAACTAGTGTATTTTAAGATACTGAACGACAAAGTAAAAGGATTAAAGGAGAGGATGGCATAAGGAGCGGAAAAAGAATAACAGCAAGACGTGTAATTAGAAATAAAGTGCATAATGTCTACAAAAGGATCTTGTATCGAATGCGAAATTGAAACACCGTGATAAAAGGTAGTGTGTCTTCAAAATTTAATACTACATGAGTGTAAGTAGTTAGAAAAGGGTTTACTGTAATCGTATAATACCGAACAAATTCTTCCGGACAGAATAGGGTTCCAATGTTCGTATAAAATCTGAAACAAAGGAGATTTTGAAAACCTTAAGTAACAAAGTAAAAATTCCGTAATAGATAGACGTTTAATAGACACGTCTCCTCGTTTCACCCTTATAGTAAGAGAGGTTTAACAATCGTCTAATAGGGTTGTCAATAACTTATGAGGAAAATAGAGACACAACTAAACTTTGTTTCGGGATTAGTCCGTAATTAAAAGACGTGTATCCACTCAAATGACCCGAAAACAAGTAACAAGACTTACAGAGAACGACCTAGGACGTCGGATAACAAAGAGTTACAAAATTATAGACCTCTCAAAATTATAGACCACTGAAGACATCGGTGGAACGACTTGAGTATAAGACGGCCGAATACTAGAGTAATAACAACGAAATTTTTATTGAAAATTAAATACAAAAATATAAAGAAACCACATATCTAACTTCTACCACAAGAAAACATTAAAAAATTTTTTTTAAATATAAAGGTGGTCGGTTATTCGGTATACAATAAAGAGGAAAAGTAATAACGAACTTAAAGAACACCGATAATGTACCACTCAAAAACGTTTTAAATGTGGACATAAACTTTTCAAAAAGATTGGATAGGTCTCTCAAGACATCTCGGTAATCGCCTTTGTACACTTAACAAGACTTAGGCGCCATTGGTTCGGACGACCGGGGGAAGAACCCCGGAGTCCATTGGTTCGGACGACCGGGGGAAGAACCCCGGAGTGCCACAGAGGCCGACACCGCCGCTGAAACGGTCGAAGAAGCTCAAAGAGAGACCAAACGGAATACACGAAGGTTCGACACAACACTCCGGGTCTTTGCAAGTGCCACCGACTGTCGAGGAGAATTGCTGTAGGTCAGGGGAAACAGGGAAAATTACGGAAAGGAGAGAATATAAAAGAACAATGGAAAATATAAACATAAATATAAAAGAACAATGGGAAAATATAGACAACACTAAATAGTACCCCAGGGGACCACCGAGTCGACCATTTCTTAGGCGGATGTTGCGCCTTCTGGACCCAAGTCAGGGACCCAACCCTTCTAGGGGACCTCTTCCCTTTAAATACTGTGTACCCTGAATGAGAATTACGGAATTAGACATAAAAATAAAAGGTTTCCAAATAACGCTAGGAGAAGGAAAAACGCCTTAGGTAGTGCTAGAGAGACAAGACAAAAAAGGACAACACCAAACGACTAGTAACAAAAAGATGACTGGTAGATAGACCAACAAGATAGGTAATAATTTTCACCCGACAACTTCAGAGGTTCATAATGACATCTTGACTATAAAGAGGGGAATTAAGACAGTTTAAAACGAAGCATATAAAGCCCCCGAGACAACATTCTCCGCATATAAACGCATTAACAATAAACTTAGCTATCTAACTGGGAAAATAGTTGTATATTTTAGGAAGCCGAGAACTTTATAAAAAATTGAATCTTAGATAAAACAGACTATCACCGTGTCAATGGGGTCGAGAGAACCCAGTGATAAACCCAACCTTACAGAAAACGCTAGGAATAATCCTGGGGTGGGATTACTGGAGAAAAATTGAATTAGTGGAGAAATTTCTGGAACATAAGTTTATTCTATGAGGATTCCATGTCCCGTAAACCGACGGTTGGACATTCAAACCCCTTGCGTCAAGTCCAGTATAGTCCATACATAGTCACAAAGAAAAAAGATTTAATTTTTATAAATACACGAATACATGCACAAACGTACAAACCGACGTAGCTCAGAATCGACACCGTGTGCCCTAGAAGTCCGTACCGCACCCTAGAAAGGAACGTCTCGCTCCTGAGAGATCAGCACCGTGCACCGGACACCGGACGTCTCGTGCACCCGAGGCAACGAAGCGTCGTACACCTTAGAATCAAGGGGCCTGGTCCCTAGCTAGGGAACAAGGGACGCAACCGTCCACTTAAGAATTGGTGACCTGATGGTCCCTTTAAGGTGATAACAAAGAATATAGGATTAAAAAGGGAAACCTTAAAGTAAACCACTGACAAATTAATTTCGAGACACCTACCATTTATAAAACTCAGGAACGGACACACTTTTCGAAAACGGATCAAATGTGAACTCAGTGAGAAATCGATTTATATCTAAGATCAAATTTTTATTACAAAGGAACCTTGAACTTTCTATTGTGGGGGTACGACCATAGACATAACCCACAACGGTCAATCAGCCAGACTAAGACAAAGAACATCCGTCATATAGAGCAGGCAGAAAACCCTGAAAAGGACACTCGGAACTCAAGACTCCGAAGTAGTGCAACACTTATCCACACCAGAAAAAAGAGCGCAGAAGGGCCGTGACGACACACAGGAAAATTCGACTCCTGCACACAGGAAAAGGTTAAGACCTCTAATAAAGGAATCTTGTAGAAACTCAAACAGAAGACATAAAAAAAGCAAGGGGGAAGACTTAGTGGCGATCCTCTTTATAACCTTACAGACCTAGGTCGAAGGTAAGAGAGTTGAAAAGAAAGTAAGAGAGGCCGGAGAGGGGGGCGCGGGAGGGGGGCCGGGACCTAGGACCCTCTTAAAGAGTTAAGGTAGAAGGTCGGGTCACTAAGACAGACGTTTATGTCACGGGGACGACTGAGGGCGAGGTCACTAGAAAACCTAGAGGTAACCGACTCGGGTATAGCGCCCGTAGAAAGACCCCTGCACAGGACGTGCGGACCAGATCTCTAAACACGACGACCGAGACACCCGGCGAAGGGACCATGCCGAAGACAAACAACGCACGCCAACAAAGAGACATCACCACGGCCGAAAGGAACTTCCAGACCACAAAGAACCCCACCCCCGACATAACTGTAACCTGTAACAAGTCTCGCAGGGAACCTGACGTTCCTTTAGTTTGGTCTGGTAGGATTTCCTTTAGTTGGGACTTATGAGTAACCTTCCTGACTACGACTTCGACTTCGAGGTTATGAAACCGGTGGACTACCCTTCTCGACTGAGTAACCTTTTCTTTCTGGGACTACGACCCTTCCCGACTCCCGTCCTCCTCCTCCCCTACCGTCTCCTACTCTACCGACCCACACACAGTGACTGAGTTTGTACTCAAACTCGTTTGAGACTCTTTATCACCTCCTCTCCCTTCGGACCGTTCGACGTCAGGCACCCCGACGTTTCTCGCCCTGTGCGGAAGGGCTCCCTTGTCGCCAAGAAGACGCACTGGACAGACGGTGCCGACGTAGACAGGTACCGTCGGAAAAACACACTCTCCCTACTCGGGTCCACACGACACCCCTTTCTACGAAAAGAGCCGAGACTCCGACGGACAAAGAGGACCCAGAGTGGACGCTTGGGTGGGGAGGAGGGTCCGTGAGAGGGCGGAGAGACGGGTGGTTCGGGTCTCGGCGTCGAGAGTGGACAGCCTTCCGCAGGGGTCTCAAGCGTCGGACCGACACCCTCCGCCTCCCCCAAACGTCCCCCAGCCGGTCGGACCGGTGTGGGTCGGACCCGACCCGAGACTGCGCCGTGCGATCCAGCGAGGACGCAGACCGGGAGAGGTCGAGCCTTCACTGGGAAGAGACAACGGTGAACCCGAGTGGAAAAGAGGCAGTCAGAGACGACACGAACCAGTGAGTCAGCGCAGACTGACGGACACTGGGGCACCTGACAGCGGAAGGTCCGAGGAGACTGGCACTCTAGAGGGTCCGTCCTTATGACCTCACCCAACGGTAAAGGACGAGGTCCCCTAGAAGAGTTGGGTCCCTACCTTGGACCCAGAGGGCGTGACCGTCCGCCTAGGAAGTGGCGGTCGCGGTGGACCCTTCGGGGAAAGTCGGAGACAATAGTTTTCTGGGAAGTGTTAAAGAGTAGGTGATCCAAGTCGTACCCTCCTTTCCCTCTTTAGCACAGTGTGTGCCTTGAAAGAAAGAAGCATGTCAGAATGTGAAAAACAACAGATGAGAGATTCAGTACAGACTGAGAAACGCTGGGGCACCTGACATCGGGTAGTCCAAGGAGACGGGCACCCTAAAGGGTCCATTCTTGTGACGTCACCCAATGGTAAAGGAAGAGGTCCCCTAGAAGGGTTGGGTCCTTAGTTTGGGTACAGGGGACGGAACCGTCCACCTGAGAAACGGTGACTCGGCGGTCCCCTCGGGGAGCAGAACGTCGAAAATCCAGGGACAAAATATAGTAATACAGTGAAACTTGTAAGTCAATTAGTTCTTTCGGGTGTAAACACACACACACACACACAAAAGGGGTGTTCGGAGACGGTACGGTCAAGAGGGAATGTGTGTAAAAACTCCGTTTTAAGTTGTGAAACGTACATTCAGACAACTTAAGGTAGAACACTAAACCCGGTATCTCAGAACGGACAGTTTAGAGACTTATAACTACTCGTGCAAATAGCATAATTGCTAGAGAAGGTTGAGCCACACTGGAACCCTGGGCCACTCTAAGAGGAAACACAGAGGTGAGTGGAGCAACGGTTTTCGCAACGTGTGTCGTGTCGGTCTTCACTCGAGAAACCACAGTGGCGAACTCTGGACTCTGGAGTGGGTCCCGAATAAATAAATAGGTTGTCTGGAAATATTTCAGCTCACCAACAGTCATGGGAAGTACATTACCGAATTGTTAAACGCTCAAGTGGATAGTCTTTCTTGACAACTAGGTTTAAGACAATAGAATGGCAGTTCCAATAACACTTTTTAATCAGTCTTCGACGGCGGTCCCACACGACCAACAATTAGGCTCGTCTAATCGCGGATTAACAGAACGACAAAGGATCAACGAGACCACATAGGCAAACGGAGGGGTCGGCCTCTCACTCAAAGAGCACAGCCCCCTCCCCCTACAACTACAACAGAGGAACCGTCCCCAACCCCATGGCAATCCGTGTGTGTCCGGAAGACCGGACCTTCGGTGACGTCAGTCACGACATACTTATGATTATGCGGCGCGGTCCCAGCCCTCTACGACACTAAAGCCAGAGTGTCTACGTGCGCTACCCCTTTGTGGAAAACGTGTAGTGGGGCGACCAGTACCGCCTGAAACTGAGAACAGAGGTTCGGACCCGGAGACGAAACGTGTGTGTAGGAACGGTTCGTACCGGAGTGGAAGGAACGGGTAAGGTGTTAAACCCTGCGCCAAGTCTCTCACGGGGGGAGCCTTTAGGGTGGGCTGTTCTTAACTCCACTTTACTTACCCCACGGGGGGGTCGTCTCCGAGTGGGTGATTTCCCCCTTAACTTAACCCAACGACCTCACTGAGTAAGCGACCGACCAAGGAAGCGAGTGGAGCAGTCGTTTGTGGTGCGGTTCCACATTGGCTTGCGTGCCCTTGCATACCGGGGTGTTGTCTTCACCCCACAAGAGTAGATTCTCATTCTTGACCGGTGCGCGAAAGATGGACTCGACGGGACCCGTCCGCCACCGAACACCGGTGAGTGTGCAAGGGCAGAGGACTTGTCTACGTCCTTCAGGATCTCACCTGCACTCAAGTAGTCCGAAGGGGTCCAACGACCTGCGTACAAGACTCTACCACCAACAGTTTTACACACGCCGTCTTCTGATCGGGACACTCAACTAAGTACTTTGTCTCTAAGAGTCTGCCGCCCCCCTTCGGACTTGCGACGTAGAGGGAACTCCTCTGTGTGCGTTTCCGAGACTTCTCAGGATGACGCTGGGTCCAAAGGTCAGTCGAACGGGCATAGGCACGACCTAAGGAGTGGACAGAGAACAACCGATTTGTGTGAGCACCCACAAGTCCGAACAACAACAAGTCCACGATTTAGCACCGGTGGAGAAACGCTGGTGTACCTGACGTCGTCCAGTCCGAGGAGAGAGGAGGTGACAGAGGACCTCAAACGAGTCTAAGTGCAGGTACCTCAGCCACTACGGTAGGGTGGTAGAGTAGGAGACGGCCGGGAAGAGGAAAACGGAAGTCAGTGAGGGCCGTAGTCCCAGACGAGGTCACTCAGCCGAGAAGCGCAGTCCACCGGTCTCACAACCTCGAAGTCGTAGTCAAGAAGGTTACTTATAAGTCCCAACTAAAGGGACCAAATACTTAGTCGGGGTATTCTTGGGTCACCGGGTTTACTGCGTCTTACTTTCCCTTTTATACTTTAAGGAGCTCGAATGTTTTGTCGACGTGCAGGGTTCACCTCCCGGTAGGGTACTTTAGCAGTGGTCGAAGGCCCAGAGAGACACCTCTAAAGTGACTGGGAGGGACACCAGTTTGAGAGGACGGTTTTATCTGGGCCGGACCACGATCCGGACGAGCCCGTGCGGTATCTGTCGACGCCTTCGTTGGCAACTCTAGTCGACTGTCCTCCGCAATGGACCTTTCCGGACACCCCAGAGGTCCCGTCCGACTCTCGAAGTCCCCTCGACGAGCGGAGGGAGGGTCGGGCACCGACACGACGTGTCGACCTCAGACTAAAGAGACCGAACGACCTCCGACCGAGAGCCAGTAGGAACTTTGCGGGCCCGACGGGACCCGGACGTGGGAGGGTCGGCCACTGGGGGCGACGCAGAGGAGAACGCCGGAGAGAACGTCAAAGAAAGGGTCGGGCAAACCTCGTGACTATAGGGGTGGGACCGACCAAGGACCCAGAAAGTCGGGGAGTAGGGTATTGACAGGAAACGGGTCCTTGAGACTTACAGGACAGGGGTACCCCTGAGCGGTAGGGTAGAGGTACCATTGGACGTCTTTGGAACCCTACGGGACCCTGGACCTCGGGAGCCTACACCGGAGAGGGGTGTCCCTGGGGGCCACCCCTTACTACCCCCTACCCGTGCTCCGCCAGGGTCGTGGAAGACCCCGGTTTACATCTGCCTCCGTTGGTAAGGACCCGGGGAGGAGTGAGACCCAAGAGTGACTTCCGTGTAGTGACGACTACACTGTCGCCTAACTCCGATGACTCACCGGGGAAGTCCGTCTCTAAGTAATAATTAGCCGGTCCGACACTACTAATCACTCCGGGCTCTTGTCGTCCGGTGGACCCCTTCGCGCTCGTTAGACGGAGTCACACGTGCCGGAGGATCACTGACCCGCCCCCGAGTCTTGACCCACCCCGAGGCAGTCGGGAGCCACTGACAAGTGACCCCAGACCCGGTCCGGGATCCCTGTCTCCGCACTCACGCTGACTGCACCAGGGGTCATAGTCGTCGTCAGTGTGGCTCACACGTGTGCGGTCGGGCATGGAATGCTCCAGGGAGGAGGAGGCACCTCCGCCCGTCGGGAGGACACAGGTGCCCGTCGGGAGGACCCAGGTGCCCGTCGGGAGGACCCAGGTGCCCGTCGGGAGGACCCAGGTGCCGGTCGGGAGGACCCAGGTGCCGGTCGGGAGGACACAGGTGCCGGTCGGGGGCTACGGGTTCCGGTGGTGGTAGGAGGTGGAGGGTCCACAGGGGACCGGAAGCGAGAACGGAGGGTCCCAGACAAGAGGTAGGCTCGGAGAGCACAGGCACGGCGACGTCTGGCGTAGGACAGTAAGAGTGTGGGGTTCGGGAGGACGTCGTAGAGGTCCCAGGAAGGGTCCTGGGAGTCCTGGGGGGTCAGACCGGGACGGTGGGAGAAATTACAGTATAGTTCGGAGGAGAGGGACACCAGGGTTGTGAGGTCGGGGTGAGTGGGTGAGTGTCCGGGAAGGAGACGCGGCAGGTCGTACCCCCCGGCGGGGGGCGGGGGTGCCGCTCCGACAGCCCGTGCACTCATATGCGCTAGGTTTGTTTGGTTCTACACGACCTGCACACTCATGAGCGGCCCAAAGTCTCAGAGTCCTACTTTTTCTTTTTCCTACGCCCTCTAGAGTAGTTGTAAAAAAAATGTGATTAGTCTACAGGTCCAGTATAAAACCTATATAATCCACTTTCCAAAGTTTTATATAACAATTGTAATTAAAGTGGATAAAGAAATCTGAAAGAAACATTGCACCGACCATCCTTTAAAGTCCCCTGCAGACACCGGGCGTCAGGGCCGGTCGCAGGAGGACAGTCCCCAGGGGCAGGACCTGGAGACCTCCGGACAAATACGGTGCAGAAACGTGGTCCTAGGGACGAGGGGACTACGAGGCGAATGAACCAAGGAGGAGTAGTAGACCCAGAACTTAGCTCTGACTGTGCCCGGAGGGACCGGAGTGGATTCTCGGACGCGGAGACCCGTTGGGACAGCCGTGGGCGGACAAAGGAGGACCGCAATCAGCGCGGCACGTCGACGACGACAAGTAGCAGTCAAGGGGTGCGCGCGACACACGGCTCGAGACAAGAGTCGAAAGTCCGCACAGGTGAACGATGTCGGAGTGGTGACGGGAGTCTCTTTCTTCAAAGGGTAAAATGTCTACCCTTTTGTCTCCCTAAGGGTTGGGTTTCTGGACCGAAGTCTCGGACGAGAAGACTGGGTCACTCCGGTCCCTGGAGCGAACGGAACTCAAGGGTAGACCGTGCACAACCACGGTTCATTCATAAACGACTGATGGGTCAACAAGTAGCTGTCTGCCTCCCTGTTCGCTCTGCACCAGGCAAGTGTCCTCCCGGACGACGAGTCGGTTGTTCCTACGTCCCGACTACACTCGACGTCGCCCCTACCCAGACTTTTGTAGTGTCGTTTACTTCCGGCGCACGACAACCCGATGTGACTACACTTTACAGGTGTCTTCCTTAGGTATCGTTGTTTTTCGTTTAGTCATCAACGGTCCCCGACCCCCTCTCTCCCCACCCCCACTGCCGATTATCCACACCCTAAAGGAAACCCCCACTACGTCCATGAGACGTAGTACCGTCACTGCCGGTGTGTCAGAGCACTTATACACCTTTGCGTGACTTGACATGCGAACTTTACCACTGAGAATACCACATTCCCCTGCTGTCTCCCACTCTACCAACCTACCGTAGTGACTGAGTTGCCTGTACTCAGACTCGTTTGAGACCCTCAACCACTACCTGTCCCTTCGGACCACACGACGTCAGGTACCCCAGCGTTTCTCAGTCTGTGTCGACTCACGGACTTGAGTTGACTACTACATACTTACTCTTGAGTTAATCATATTTGTCTATCTAAAATGCGACTCACGTACTGAGGAGTGTCTCGTGTGCCCCTTTCGGTCTAAGTGGTGGAAAGAGCGTCCCGGTGGGCCCTCAGACAACCGTCCACGTCTCAACGTGGGTTCAGTGAACCAGCAGGGCACAAAGAGGACGTGGACGTTTACACGACCCGTGAAACGGTCCGTGGTGCAACGACGAAGCTCATTCGGTCCGCCCCGAGGACTGGAAACCCGAGGAGGTCCCTTCAGTCCCCAAAGACACCCACGAATTTTCCGTTACCCTCCTCACCCTGGTGGTGGGTGGGGTCGTTCAAATGTGGTCATAAAAGAGATTACCTTTAGACGGTAAAGGAAGTTACTACTTAAGTCCCCTGTTCAGTAGTGTGATAGTCTCTGTTGTGAAAATTGGAACAGTGGTTGTCTTTAGTGTTAATGACCTAACCGGTTTTTCAAATAAGCCCACAAAGGTAGTGTGCAATAATCATTGAGTTTACTTGAAAAACCGGGTGGACTATAAAAGTATAGGGAATTACCAAAAACGTCTACGGAGTCTTATAGTCATGAAACCGGTGGAGTACACTTCTCAACTGAGTAACCTTTTCTGAGACTACGACCCTCCCTAATCCCCGTCCTCCTCTTCCCCTGCTGTCTCCTACTCTCTCGAACTACCGTAGTGCCTGAGCTACCTGCACTCAGACTCACCTGAGGCCCTCAACCACTACCTGTCCCTCCGGACCACACGACGTCAAGTACCCCAGCGTTTCTCAGCCTGTGCTGACTCACTGACTTGACTTGACTTATCTTATAGTAACCGGAGAGGGATAGAGTTTGAGTCCCGTAGTTATTCTTCCGTGTACAATCTTTTAGTGTCAAAAATTTTATAAACTATTAAGACAGAGTGATATCGAACATTAAGAGACATACAATAAAGCACACAAATTTTTGTAATAAGACCTTCACCGAGGTCTATGGTATACCTGGGGTCTTTCAATGCTCGGCGTCGGGGACCCCCTGGCCGGGGAACAAGTCGTTTCCAGGGGCACCAAGGACATTACTTCCCTCCTCCGTCCGGACTTTTGCGTCTCCTTACCGCCGACTTCCGGCTCCACCGACGTGGTCGCTGGGCTCCCCACTACGAGCGGAGGGCTTTCACCGGGGTCCCGTCTCGGTCGGGTCTTCCCGGACTCGACGGCACACACCGGTTTCCTGCCCGACCGGCCTCCCGAGACCGCAGGAGCCTGTTTCGTGTCGGGGAAGTCGTCCTTTACTAAGAAAATCGGGCGGCACCGAGGAGCTCAAACCAGAGACAACGAACTTTTTGCGAAACTCCGGCACATCTGCCTCTATAGAGGTTCCTCGAAGGACTTTATGGGGGTCACTCCCCACCCCTCGGGAACTGTGGAGTGAGGTCACATTCGCCCCGCAGAGGCACAGTCCTGCCGCGACGTTTCTTGGGTGTAAAGACAACGTCTTGGTCAGTCTCCGTCCGTGAAATGCCTACCGCGCAGCCGGCGAGTGGCAATCACAGAACCAAAATAGCCGGACACAGTATTGGGATTACAATGAACCTGCATCACACCACCATAAAAAATAACGCCCAGGGGGAGAAGAGGGGTGTCGACGATTATGAGGACAGAGACGAGGGGTGAGAGGGAACAGTGGGTAATAGGTAATGACAGTCGCGGGACGGCCCTACAGGAACCTCTCCTAAGAATTACCTCGACAGGACCAATTTCTTTAAGTTACACTAACTTGACGTCACTTCTTAGTTTTAGGTTTATAGACTTTCCCTACTTATTATTGATCCATAATTTCGTATAACCAATAAATAATGACCGTCTTCCGTCCTTTTGTAATCGTACATTTTTCGACATTTAATTAGTGCCGACCCCTATCCTTCGGACTTTTCAGTGGAGATAGAAACAATTGAGACGAAACAGTAAGAAGTACACAAGGGCGCAGGGTACGGACGGGAAGGCACTCTCTAAAAGTAGGGTCGACCGATCGACGTCCGTGTTTCGCCCCCCTAGTTGGGGGGGGCTTTTTACCACTTAGAGTACAGTGGGGCACCAATTTTCTCCCGCCGGACCCCTTACACGCAGACACCCGACTAGATCTGAGTCTGGGACCGGTGCGACGAGCGATTGACACTGGAGTCTGTTCAGCGGACTGGAGTGGTCTACGGCCCGGAGGTCGGACAGTCCACGTTTACTAAGATTTTGGAAGGAGTATCGCGACAGGACCCCTAATTTAGTCTGTGATGGAAATGTACGAATTCTGACACCGACTACCGTCGACGACCACCGTCTCCCTGTTCCCGGAACGGTGAGTCTAGAGACAGTCACCAGGTCGCGCCGTACTTTTTACGTCTAAGGGTCCCGTGAGGAGACCGGAGGACGAAATCCGACACGGAGGCTATTCTAGGGGTCCGCTCTGCCAACCTGTAATTGCGAACTCTTCGGGACTGTGCCACAAGACTATGTATAATTGTGTTCCCTCGAAATTCACTTGACCTCTTTTTCTACAAGGCAAAATACCACGTTGGCTCCTTTTCTAACAAATGTAAGTTTCTTACGTAACTGACAAACTCGACCTTTCATGTAACCTTCCGAAACTTAGGACGACAGAAACCGTGACTCCTGAGACTCCAGAACTCCAGACCTCTTCACTTCACAGACGGGCTCCGGTGCCTCAACCACAAGACCAATTCACAACAACGTATTTTTGGTGAGGTTTTGTCTGACCGAAATTTGGTGAGCGAGTACTCAGACGTACAACCCGACTCGAATCGACCTACGACTCGAGTACCCCGACGAGGTACGTGGTAGTCGAACCCTCTGGTTCTACCGAGTGGGGTCCCGGTACCCGCCCCTAGACTCAGACCGTCGACCCTGGGAGGGAAGGACCCGTACTCCCGGAGAGGACCGACGAAGGCGGGGAGTGTCGTACCGCCGACCCACCAGTCTCACTCATAGGGTCCACCGTGACCACCCTTCCTTGGGGGACCGTTGGGTGAGATCATGAGAACGGAGCTTTTAAGGTGCCTGCATCCTCGGAAGTCAAGTCAAGTCAGCGAGTCAGCACGGGTTGAGAAACGCTGGGGTACCTGACGTCGTGCGGTCCGGAGGGACAGGTAGTGGTTGAGGGCCTCAAATGAGTTTGAGTAGAGGTAACTCAGTCACTACGGTAGGTTGGCAGAGTAGGAGACAGCAGGGGAAGAGGAAGGACGGAAGTTAGAAAGGGTCATAGTCCCAGAAAAGTCTACTCAGTCGAGAAGAGTACTCCACCGGTTTGATGACCTCAAAGTCGAAGTTGTAGTCAGGAAGGTTACTTGTGAGTCCTGACTAAAGGAAATCCTACCTGACCAACCTAGAGGAACGTCAGGTCCCCTGAGAGTTCTCAGAAGAGGTTGTGGTGTCAAGTTTTCGTAGCTAAGAAGACGTGAGTCGAAAGAAATACCAGGCTGAGAGTATAGGTGTGTACTGATGACCTTTTTGGTATCGAAACTGATATACCTGGAAACAGTCGTTTCATTACAGAGACGAAAAATTATACGACAGATCTAACTAATATCAAAAAGAAGGTTCCTCGTTCGCAGAAAATTAAAGTACCGACGTCAGTCGTAGACGTCACTAAAACCTCGTTTTTTTATTTCAGAGAGTGACAAAGGTAACAAAGGGGTAGACAAACGGTACTTTACTACCCTGGCCTACGGTACTAGAATCAAAGGACTTACAAACTCAAAATTCGGTTGAAAAAGTGAAAGGAGAAAGTGAAAGGAGTTCTCCGAGAAATCAAGAAGTGAAAGACGGTATTCCCACCACAGTAGACACATAGTCTTCAATAACTATACAGAGGACCGTTAGAACTAAGGTAGAACACGAAGTAGGTCGGACCGTAAAGTGTACTACTTGAGACGTATATTCAATTTATTCGTCCCACTGTTATACGTCGGAACTACATGAGAAAAGGACTAAACCTTTTAAGATCATGAGAACGGACCTTTTAAGGTGTCTGTCTCCTCGGACCACCCGATGTTAGGTACCCTAGTGTCAGCCTGTGTTGGCTCGTTAAAGTGAAGTGATAGTCACGTCCTCTGTATTCGCTACTCCCAAGTTAGGGACCCGGTCTTTCTAGGGGACCTCCTCCTTTAGGGGGTGAGGTCATAAGAACGGACTTCTTAGGGTACCTGTCTCCTCGGACCGTCCGATGTCAGGTATCGTAACGTCTTAATCTATGGCGACTTCGCTGAATAGTGTGTGTGCGTGCAATACTTAACGTGTTATCTTATCACACTCAAAACGAGATTCGGTGACTAATAGAAAACTTCCGAAAGGGAGGACAAACGGACACAAAAAATTTTAAAAAAGTCAACCTCCTATTAACGAACTGTCACAAAACAACCAAGGACGACATGTTGTACTTAGTCAGTATTAATATAGATGTGTTATATATTATATTTATATTACATTGTCCTACGCTAGAGGACGGGGAGGGAGACTCGGAGGGAGGTGGGTCGTGGGGCGGGGCGGCCGACCGAGAGACACGAAACGTAGCGAGGGGCGCCCGCGGGACAAAACGTGGTTTCGACGGGAGGGTGGAGAGGGGAGAGGAACGGGGCGACACAGGTGTTCAGGAAAGAGACACTTCGGTGAGTAATAAAAAAATTTCTTTAACACTTACCTTCTTTAAAACAGAATTGAGTGTGTAAAAGGCACAACCGCGAGAAGTCGGGAAGCACGTTTAGGATCAAAGACCGACCGTAGTATAAAGAAGTCAGACTTTTTATAGTAAATTGTAAGGAATGTGACGTCCAGACGAGCTTCTCTCTCGGAAACACAGTAGAATGAAAACTTTCAATAGGTGACCCGGTTCTTAAGGTTCAACGGGAAAACAAAGTGCCGAATTTTCGACACCGAGGCACAGAAGAAACGTAACAATAACTCACTGGCAATACAAATAGTGTAAGTAAAATACATCACATAAGGAAACAAAAACGACATACGAAAATTCCAAAGAAAAACATAAGCTAAAAGTGGTCAAATTCCATGTGAATACATACAAAAATACAAAGAAAACGAACCTCAAGTACCTCAAAGAGTCTAGAGACCCAACTAAAAAAAATAATTTAGACCCCCCTCCCTTAATTTCACTTAAAAGAAGGTGTATAAGAGAAAGAGGAGAGGAAGATCCTGAGAGTAGAGTGCTTGCAATCTGGTGAAAGGTGTTAAGTGGCTAAAAAACAAGTCGGAAAAGGTGGACAAAAACACAGGTACGGAATCGACATATCAAAGATAACGGGAAAGAAGTTTAAGTGACTAAAAAAAAAAGACATCACAGGTTTACCAACAATGCGGGTACACGACTTAAACATTAAACATATAAGATTTAAAAATCAGATCCTAAAAGCAGACCAACAAAGAACAAAACATAGAAAAGGGAAGAGGACGAGTATAAAGGAAATTCAGAAACCGTATGAATATTTTTAAGGTCGTAAAGACATTAAAGACCCAGACAAAGACAACTGACCAAAAAGAGGCACAGCCGCATACATGCACGGATCATTTGTAAAAAATAACTCAAGACCAGTGACACCTACGGTTCAAAGACCCAAAACAACAAACAGTCAACACTACTCACAAACAGACCGTCTGCCAATTGACTACACACTATCCAAACTAAGAAAACTTGACATGAAAAATTGTGAACAAAAATGAACCTCCCACTGACGAAATCCTGCCACAGAACCGAAGACGGCATGGCGTCACGCTTAGTCGTCGTCCCTAAGTGCGGCGTGCGTCCGGGGGGCGGTCGGGAGGAGGGGCGCGGGGTGGGTCGGGGTGCGGGGACCCAACGCCCCTCGCGACCGGAACCGGAGGCACGAGTGTGTCGCTCAGGGGCGGCCGGGGGACAAGACGTGTGCCATGACTTACGAGGAAACAGTCGACGCACATCTGACCGGGAGCGAGACCCGGACCTCGTCGGGACGAGCAGTCCACGCCGACAGAGCCAGAGACTTGAGAGCCCCCTGAGCCACTCCGGGAGGGCCAGACCGACTGGCCTCGGGGGCGCAGGCAGACGGAACACCGGGGACTTGGCGAGCCAAGTGCCGGGGAATTGCGAGCACGGGACGAGCGAGCGCCGGAGGGCGCGCCCGGACGCGCCACATCAGGACTCGGCTGAGGAGGAGAGCCCGAAGGGAGGGGAACCACGGGAAGGAGGGTCTGACGTGTGGAGCCGTCGGGACATGGGCAGGCAGTGGAGGCGGACCCGAGGTGCGGAGACGGGGCACCACACATTTCACGAAGGTCTGGTTTTCGGCCGCTAGGACTCCGAACAACAAGTCAGCGAGTCAGCGCAGGCTGAGACGCCGGGGTACCTGATGTCGTGCGGTCTGCCGCGACACGAGGCGATAGAGGGTCTCGAACGACTTTGAGCACAGGTAGCTCGGCCACTACAGTAGGTTGGTAGAGTAGGAGAGAGAGGGGGAAGAAGGCGGAAGTTAGGACGAGTCGTAGTCCCAGAAAAGGTCACTCAGTCGAGAAACGCAGTCCACCGGTTTCCTAACCACGAAGTCGAAGTTGTAGTCAGGAAGGTTCCTTATAAGTCCCAACTAAAGGAAATCCTAACTGACCAAACTAGAGGAACGTTTTGTTCCCTAAGAGTTCTCAGAAGACGTCGCGGTGTCAACCTTTCGCAGGTAAGAAACCTCGAGTCAGTCGACTCCGAATGGGTCAGTCGGACGGAAGGTGTCCCAATATGACTCGGAGGACTACAAATCACGGATGTTTGTCAACAAAGTTTGCGCAAGAGATAAAATATCAACAAGTCATAAAAGTGACAAAAAGTATGGTATAATGAAAGGTGTTTGGAGTGTTGACTAGACTTAAGTGGTCCGGTCTATTCTCCGATAGCACTTTCCGACCGTTACTTCCTAGGCAACAATATTAATCCCAGGTAACCCGTAAGACAGGGGTTTATTCTGAAGTTCATGTGGGACTTAAGAACCACATACTTTATAATCTAAAGATATCCTTTATTAACACCCCGGATTAAAAATGAAACGTCTTCTGAAGTAAAATGTTTGTCTTGATTGACGTCCATTTGTCACGAGAAGGAATCGAACAAATTCTCTGACCTTCTACTGGTGGCATTCGTCTCGATCGACTACCAGTCGTCTCGGAGACTCGGCGTTCAGGGCCGTCAACGAAGGTCCACCTCGGCGGTCAGTCTCCGTCTCAGTCACGTGGTAACTTCACAGCCGTACAGGCCGTGGGTCCTGCGTCGTCGGTCCACTCCCGGTGACTCCCGACAGTATACTTCGGGACCAGGTTGAACCCCGAGCCAATGGGGTTTCCTAGAAGTCACAGACCTCGGTTTTTGCGGTCCGTCCCACACTCGGTCTCTCAGGTCGCACACAGATCTTCCAAGATCCTCAAATCTACCCCACCTGTCCATCCAGTTGTTGGTCACAGAGCTTTTCTCGATCTCGGCAGGAAGAGGCACACACCTCTCGGACAAGTTTGCGTTCGAGACGGACTCCTCTGGGTCCCACTCCGGACTTTACGACGGCCAGGTAGGTCGAGGTCTACCACGACTCCCGGTGTCTGTTGGGAGACCGACCACTCCTGGAACACCCGGTCTCGCCGAGGAAGACCCCTCAGTCGACGACGAACACCGGGTCCCCTCTGGAGTCTCGATCTGATCATCTACCCCTCTTCTCCTAGACGGAATGTACTTGTAACGAGTGGACCTGGCAAAGTCGGACTACGAGGGACATGGACAACCCCGACCGTCAATATGGACTCCCTGCGGTCCGAGGTCGTCTGGTCTTTAGAGTCGGTACTGGGGTCCTCCTGAGGGGCCTCTCGGTGTTCCTCGGTGTGTGAACGAGAAGGAAGAACAGGTCCTCGGGTTTCCGGTCGTCCTACCGTTATTAGAAATCAAACTTTTTTTTTTTTTTTTCCTTCCCGAAAGGACCACCGAGTCACCATTTCTTAGGGCGGACGGTTACGTCCTCTGTACCCGAGTTAGGGTCTAGGCCCTACTAAGGTGCACAACGCACCATTGACCTGCGGACATGATGCTGACAACTCGGACAGGAGACCTCGGGTGCAACGTTCACAATCAGTGAGTCAGCACAGGTTGAGAAACGCTGGGGTACCTGACATCGGGCGGTCCGAGGAGACAGGCACCCTAAGAGGTCCGTTCTTATGACCTCACCCAACGGTAAAGGAAGAGGTCCCCTGGAAGGGCTGGGTCCTCAGTTTGGGTCCAGAGGACGTGACGTCCGTCTACGAAATAGCACACTCGGGTCCTCGACCTTAATGATTTCGGCCGTGTAGGATCTTGGACACGAGGGGTTGTTCTCTTCGGGGACGTCACTCTTCGGGGGTGGGGTTTGGTCGTGTGTCCGGGGTGAGACGTTGACCTCCTTTGCGAGCGCGTCGTTGTTTCCGGGTCGTGTCGGTCTTTATTTACCAACCCAAAAAAATTCAATCGTTCTTTCGTTGGGAGTCTGAGAGAATGGAAGACGGTATTTGCAAAAAGAACTCATACTAGCGTACACGGACCTCGTGTCTGGCAGACTTCGACCTACGACGTCCGAGGTAGTCCTGTCTGACGCCGGGAAAGAGTGCAGATTGCCCATGAGCATAAACCCCTCAGACACGCGGACGAGGGGACATATGTGCACCCCACACGCGTACCGTCCCCCCGAGAGGTGCACATCCCCTGTGCAGTGTGGAAGGTGCGTGCGAACCTAAATCTGTGCCTACGTCTCGTGTGTATTCCACCACAACCGAAATAAAGTGGTCGCTGGTATACCTGACCCAAAACAAAGGGGCAGTTCAAATCCTTTAATCGTTAGTGTAAAATTGGAGCCGAAGAATCTATTGCGCACCTTATCAGGTAAAGACTAATTATCCTGAATTCTGCAGTCATTCAAGACCTGAAACCCAAATTGATGATTCGGGTATGTGCCTCCCACTACTTCTTTCGAGGGCAATTCACTCGTAGACGAGACGAGATCCGTCCGAGAAATCTTTACACAAATCAGTAGTGATTTTCGAAACGGTCGACACCCGTAATGCTAAGGATAAAATATCTACTTCGACAAATATCTAATAAATACCCGAGGATAAATATCTCCTTGACTCTACCCCATCAACCTCCTTACCCCACCCACAACCAAGACCACACAAAACGCTTTGCACCCAGGGTGTTTCCGCGAGTGGGCGGTCACAGGTCTCAGTTCTCCTCGACCCGAGGGTCCGAGAGCACCGCAGAGGAAGACGAAGACCTGTCTCCGAAGCAAAGAAGGGTCGGGGAAGGGAGACGGCCCTCTGTCTTGGTCCCGAGACTGCCCCGGTCGTACGGGCCCTCGAAGGGCGGTGGGTCCTCCCCGTAGGGTCGGTCTCGGCGCAGGTCCGGAGACGGGCTCTCTCGCGGACCGGGGGCAGGGCCGGAAAGGCCGGCTCCGCAGGAGAGACGAGGCTGGGGCGCGCCTGCTCCCTCCTCCGTTCTCCCCCGTCCTCGGCCAAGACAACAGCCGCCCGACGAGAGAAGGGGAGAGACGAACGTGCCGTTGAAGTAATCGTCGTTTGACGATTAACTTGAAGTGTAAATACTAGTCTTTTATTTTAGTAACCTGGAAAAACTTCATCCTAAAATACTCAGAACTGAGACTGTTGACTCAGTCGTCACTTCCCGGACACGACAACTCTCAACACCAAAGTTCCGTCTATTTATTCGTCTGCCGCACCCCTCCTCCGGGTGGGGTTCAGGAACCCGCCTTGGCCTGGAGCCGCCCAGCCGGCCGCCCTGTCTGCCCTGAGACCCGGCCCCAAGGATGTGACTTCGGTGGTCAGTGGGGAGAGGGGGCCGACGCCCGACACAAAACAGAGACCCCAGTGGCTCGCGGGCACCCCGACAAGGGCAGCGTTTTGGTCGCCAAAAACGAGCAGAGGAGGAGCGACATGACCTCGCCAGGAGGGACGTCCGAATCTGCGCGCGGAGGGCCCCGCGCACGCGTCCTCCGAGAGCTGCGGCGGCGGAGAGCGCCCTACGACGAGGTGGCCCCCGAGGGTCCCGGGGCAGGGGGCGCCGGAGCTCGTCGGCACGGAGGGTCCTGTCAGTCGAGGAGCCGAGGACCCCACGACCGAAGTAGGGAGAACACCTGGGAACTGTTCCGGGCACCCCTAGAGGAGTGGGTCGGTACCCCTCTTTCTTTTTTTGAAGACGCTAGACACAAACCAGAGAGGTTGTCCCGCACAAAGTCTTAAGTCTTCCCTGAACTCCCGAAGGGTGGGACCTTGCACGCGCCTGCAGGAGACGGGACTTTGCGGGGGTGCTGCCCCGTCGAAGTCCGTCGCCGCAGGAACGGCGAACAACGGACTTTGACCCTCGCAGGCCAAGAGGCTCCCCTCCCCTCCCGCCCCCCACTACTCTCCAGGCACACGTCCCCCGTCTTCTGGTACCAGTCGGGGACGAGCGGGGGTGGGGACACCCCCCAGGACCCGGGTCGCAAGTTGTGGAAGAGGACGTTGTCTCGGAGAAGACGTTGTGCCTCCCGGCGCCCGGGACCAGAGGCCCTACGGACGACTCTTCCCTCCCTCCTTTGAGTCTTCCTCCCGGGTCGTCCCAGGGCCAAGTCACTCACGGAGTCGAGTGGCGTCGGGGACACGAGGGAGCTGCCACGCACCGGCGCGGGCACCGACTTTACCGTGGGTCCGGGGGACGGTCGGGGCTTTGGGGTAATGCCACACGAGACTGGCACTTCTAACATAGAAGTGCGACGTGAAGGGACGGTAGCTAACCGAGTCCCTCAGCAGGGAGGCGACTGTCACAGCACCGCTACGAGTGCCGCGTCGTCCACTACTCCCCCGGGGGCCTGGGACACCCTCCGTGTGCCTCGGGGGCTGGGGTGCTCCTTGGTTTGGTGGTCGTGCCGGGTCGCGAAGAGTCTCGACGCCCGACTTGGGTCCCGCCCTCCGTGCCGAAGGCCACTCTACCCCCAATCTGTCCCAGGACCCACTCCCGGAGCACTACCCGAATCACCAGAACCTCCTTCGTCTCTGTCGTCTCGGGGGTCGGGGGTGCTCGAGTGTGACTTCTCGACACTCCTGTCTCGTTCTCCCGCCACGGACACTTGGTCCCCTCCGGGCGTGGTCTGTGGGTCGGTGGTCGTGGGACTAGCGCCGCAGGTCGCTCGTCTCGACCCCCGTAGCCGCGACCAGTAAACTCGGTGGACCTGTCACCATAAAGCCGTGAGTCGGAGATTCGTCTGGCTCTGGGGTGCACTGGAGTCCGTTTCGGACGCCGAAGAGACTCGGAGCCAAAGGACCTTCTTGTCGCAGTCCTGTCGGTCCTCCGCCACGTGTTTTCGTCCCGAAGGGAGGCGCACGAGGACGTCCTCCCGGTCCTTGCCCCCTTATTCGTGAGTCGTAGAGGTTCTTTCGGAGGATTTCCACCACGGGACGGGTCTGTCCCCTCCCGGACGAAGGAGGAGGAGTCAAGTTCGTCGTCAATCCGGTAGCCGCGGACCGTGCACGCGCCTGTGGGTGTCTGGTGCGTCGATGGTCCGGGGTCGGGGGTGGTCGACCGGAGGGTCGTAGGTTCACAGAGGCGCGGGCGCACGAGGGGACGCTCGAGTCGTGCCAGCGACAGGGGTGCATGTCTCCTCCGTGGGTCCTGAGTCCTTTCTCCGGTCTTCCGGGGGCAGACGGGACGTCTGAGTGGGGGTGACGACACGGGTCTCCGACTGGGGCTCTTCGGGTAGGCACCGAGGGACTGGAAACCGGAGAGGGTAGACTGGTCACCCTCTTGTGTCCCTCCCGTTTCCAGTCCGCTAAACAGTAGACCGGGGAGGGACTCCCGGCGGAACCCCAAACGTCTTGGGTGATGAGGGTGCGTTGGCGGGGAAGTCCGGGCACCCTTGACACCACCACGTCGGGTCCTCTGACGGGAGAAGGGTCAGGCAGACGGTGACTGGAGGTGTCGAAACGTCTAATAGACAATTGGTGTGAGACGGGTCTGGGTCGAAATGGTGTAGACACAGGACGACCGGGGACTGGACGGGTCCCAGTGGGTCGACCAGTCACCACCGGTGTCGTAGGACGGACATCGGTGACACCCCCAGGACAGACCTCCACGGATCGTCCCTCCTCTATGTACGCAACTCCCATTAGTCCCTCTCGAAGGACATCCTCCTCCGTAACTACTCCCTCCCGGAACTCCAGCCTATCGTCAAACTGACCATCTGTGCGAAACTCTTCGAAGGCCCGTACAAACGCAGGACTTCGACGGCATTGTCTAAGGGTGTCAGCCCTACCGAAGTTTGCTTTCGTTGCAAGAATGAGTTAGCATCTCCGGTCCTCACACTTTAGTTCCGTCCCGGCGCGAGGGAGATCCCTCCTGGGAAGAAAGGAACCTCAAAGACCGCTGAGGTCCACAAGCACCGAGCACCGGGGTAGCGAGATAGAGACGTAGGGTGGCAGTGCACCGGCAGAAGGGAGACACAGAGACACACGTACGCAACAGGGATTAGGTACGTCTGAAGCAGAAGTAAATCGATGTAGACGTTTCTGGGACAAAGGATTTTCCAGTGTAAAACTCGAAGGTCAATCTGTGCCCAAACCCCAGTGGTAAGTCGGGTCAGGTGGACCCTCTGTATCTTCTTACTTACCAGGGCCATCTCCCTCTGGCCCTCCCCTACACTCCACCCTCCCCACCCGACACGTCTCGTTCTCTTGGCCCAGAACTGAGTCGGTCAGCCCTCATTTAGAGTCCCGGTCGCGACCGCCCCCAACCCCCGGCCCACTGCCCCGGCGAGACCCTTTGCCTCACCCCAGAGGAACGTCTCAAGTCGTAGTGGGCGGGGCACTGGACGTCAGAAATGAGTTTTTTGTACTGTTGTGTGTGGGAGAACTTCCAAACATGTCCTTGCGGGGACCCCGGCTCGACCCGGTGCTGGGTCTACAGGCCGTCGTCCATTTGCGTATTTGGTACCGGGTGTGTAGTCACCTGTACCTCCCTGTTCGGTCTGGGACCTCTCGGCCGGTCCGACGACATAAAAGGACTCCAGGTCTTTTTTCCGCTCTGGCCCCTCGTGTCAGCACGAGCGGAGACCCGACCCGTACCCCTCATCGAGCCTTTCCCGGCACTCGCGGGAGCGAGTCCGTCGGCGACCCGGGACGAAGAACCAGCCCGAGAGCCACCGGTCCACGAAACAAACGTCTGGCAAGCAAACTCTGCGTGCGTCGGCTGACCAGTAGGACGTCAACACATCTGTTCCTTTCCCTCCCTTTCCGACCGTTTCTCTCCTTAACCCGACTCGGTCTCCAGACCCGAGACACACCGCACCCCGACTCGGACCGAACTCTTCGAGGGCAGACCACCGTGGGGCCGAAGGGTCTTTCGCCGCCCGGTCGGAAAGCATAGGAGGCTCCGGACGTCCGGTCCGACAGTGCACAGGGGAGCCAGAGCGAGTGTCAGAGGGACTGTCAGACGACTGGGCAGGTGAAGATCCCGGAGGGTTCCCCCAACCCACCAGGGGTCGGGGCGACGTCGGGAGTCCCCTGCCAGGTCGCCCTGACCCGTCTCTCCCCACCCGTGGTACCAGTCTCCTCGACTCAATCGCAGGTTCCTCCTACAACCTTCCTCTTCTCTCACACCACCCCGTGAACCGAGACCTGTCGGGGGGTACCCCGGGGGGCCTTCGTAGCAGGTAGGCCCTTCCAAGACCCGGGGTGCGAAGGGTAGTCGGCCGGAGGGAGGAGATGCGTCGACTGTCAGTCTTGGCACCGGAGGGGCCGCTCCAGGCGTGTCGACGTCCCCGGGGTCCTTCCTACCCGACTCGACGACGGGGAAGGGGAGGGGAGGACGGGGGGTAGGGGCGACGGGGACGGGTACCGTCTGTGTCGGGAGGACGGGGAGTCGTGGGGCGGGTGGGGTCCTCGGAGTCCGAGGAGGAGAGCGTCGGAGGGGGAGACGCTTTTCAGTGGGTGTCGACGACGAGTCTTGTTTTTATTTTTCCCTTCACACCGTCGGGGGGTCGGGGGTGGAGACGGGGACGATTTTTATCTCCGTCGGAGACGCCCCCCACGACTCACGCCCGAAGGNCCCCCCCCCCCCCCCCCCGCCCCCACGTCACGAGAGACGTCGGAGTCGTAAAGGACCCCCGGACCGTCAGTGACGCGACCTCCTCTCCCCTAACCTCTCTGTGAGGGCGGCGGGGCGGCCGGTGAGGACCCCGACTCGACCAAACGTTTGGACACTCATATAAAGGTTGGCCGGTCAGGAGAATGAGGTTGCCCACACGCGGGTCGAGTACTCGGGTGTAGGAGCCAGTCCCTCGTAGGAGACCTCGTCCGTCCCCGACGACACCTCGGGGATTGGGGGAGTGGCTAGGCAGGTTTGGCACTCGAGCGTGCCGAAGTAGAATTAAAGGATTTGTTGTGTCCTCTGAGCTGTCGCCCACGGACCGGCGACAAAATCCGAAACTTACATGTCTCGCACCTGATCTCGGGTCCCTTCCGAAAGTTATTTGCGGACTACTAGTCAAACCTGGTCTTGCNTGGCACTCGAGCGTGCCGAAGTAGAATTAAAGGATTTGTTGTGTCCTCTGAGCTGTCGCCCACGGACCGGCGACAAAATCCGAAACTTACATGTCTCGCACCTGATCTCGGGTCCCTTCCGAAAGTTATTTGCGGACTACTAGGCAAACCTGGTCTTGCGCGAGCAAAAATGCACGACCACACACACAAAACAAAAAAAAAAAAAAAAAGGTGAAAGAAAAAATAAAAAATAAAATGANCAAAAAAAAAAAAAAAAAGTGAAAGAAAAAATAAAAGATAAAATGAAATAAAATGAAATGTTATGACATAACCAAAACGGTTTGTAGTTGTACTTAGGCGGTGCCCACATGTACTCAAGGGTTAGAACTTGGGGGGAGGGTGAAGGGAGGGGTATGGTAGAGAGACCCAGTAGCTCCCTCATGACACTCCTCCCGGCTCCGTACCCTCACCCACTTCCTCCCTCTACGGACGTCGGGTCGACCACCTCTCCTTCACACGTTTGTAGACAGGGGTCTTAGACCCCGGAACGGAAATAGACGCCGAGTGTCGGGGTGGCGGAACGGGAGGGACCCCAAGGGCGGGAGGGGGCCCTCGTGGAAAGTTAGTCAAGGAGGCTCTACACACTTCTAAGGCACACGTCTCTTCGATCGGACAACCACTTGCAACCGGTTGACGAGTGGTGCCAGGTCGAGGACGGGCGTTCGTCTTATCTCACTCCCCTCTGACGTCTCGACTCGACCGTCCTAGGTCTTGGACCCCTCCTTCTCGTACCACACGCCACTTACCGTGGGGTCCCCTCAGTCTCCTGCCCCGGGGGCCCCCCACAGCGGGAGTGCCTTGAAGGGTCTACGTTGAGTCTTCCAAGGGGTAAAGGAGTACGTCTCGAAGTCCTTAGGTAACTCAGGACCCCCTCATCTTCTCTCGAAACGTCGTCGGGGCCCCCAGAAACCGAATAATCTCTAACCTTAGATAAACCCCCCCAGTGTGACCAAATTCCCTCAGTCGACCTAGTACCTCCGCAGGAAAGTTTACTCTTTCTTCCTACACAGGCGGTGTGTCGTCTATTGCAGGACTCTACGACTTTACAGTGGCGGACAGCCTACTTTGGGTCGACCGAACGTTCCGACCCGACCAAGTCACTAGTGTCTCCGTCGTCACGACACGACTACTGAACAGGGTGGTCACTCACCAGGTCACCAATTCTTAGGTGGACGGTCACGGTCCTTGTGTTCAAGCTAGGGACCAGGTCCTTCAAGGTACAGACGTCCCGTCGGCTCGGGTATTCGGTGTCGACGACTTCGGGTGCGTGGGGTCCTCGGGCTCGAGAGGTCGTCCCCTTCGGAGGCGTCACTCTTCGGGTTTGAGGCGTTGACGTCTCATCGGGGGCGAACGTCGTTGACCTATTTCGGGCACGTGTGTCGGTTTTGGGCCGGTTTTGGTTTGTCCGCGAACGCACGCACGCACGACTCAGAGAAGTCAGCACAGACTGAGAAACACTGGAAAGCCTGACATCGGGCGTTCCGAGAAGACAGACCCTAAGAGATCCGTTCTTACGACCTCAACCAACGATACGGGAGAAGGTCCCCTGGCAGAGTTGGGTCCCTAGTTTGGGTATAGAGAATGTAAAGGACGTAACCACCCGTCCAAGAAATGGTGATCACGACGGACCCTTCGGGGTCGTTTATTTAATTAAATTTTGTTTTTGAACAGAGAGTTCAGGTATGGGTACATGTCACAGACCCACGTCTAAACTACCGACGGAATTAATAACAACTAATACAGTACACCGTGTCCGTTTTTTTTTTTTTTATAGAAAGACCAAACGTGGACTAAGTATTCGAAAGTGAATGTACCACTCTTCGACCCCTACTAGAGACTTGTAATTCTAAGGGTTTAAGGGTAGTGACCAAGAGAGTTTGTGAGCCAGTTCAATAAAGGTCGTGTTGGCACACCCTTCCTACTTTGCAGTCTTTTTTTTTTTTATTTTTTGTGTCCGAGTATAAACGGGCACGGACCACCGTCTCTTTCACTTTTTCTTTGTGGGAGGTCAGAGGTCGGGACGGTTGAAGTTAGTCTCTGTGGAACTGTGCCGTCAGGGAACTCTCCGTCCGAAGTCGAGGACCCCTCCTTTCAGGCGCGTAAACCTCCATAAAACGCTAGAACAGAAGGGCTGAGGGGACAGCACCTTTTACACTCAGAAGCCGCAAACATACAAAGCTTGACCGTCCACCGAAATTTTGTCCACTCGGACTAATGTCCCTTAGCGAGTCCAAGCCCACGGTCCACGGGTGGCAGAGCCCTCCAAAGTCTCGTCCGCACACTACTGGTCCTCCGGCTCAGCCCTCGGTCCGCACGAAGGGCCGGTCCGACCGCACGGGGCGGGTCGGGAGGGGCACCGGCCCACGGGGGCGGCGGGTGAGAGGAGGGAACTGCCGATAGAACGAAGCAAAGACACAGGACAAGAGTGGGGTGTGGACGCCGATGATTTATTTTGAGGTTCAAGGGCAAGGGAAAAGAGACAGGGGTAGAGAAGAAGTATGGGAGTGGGCGGAGGGAGACGGAGACAGAGGCACAGGACCTGTGTCTCCACGAGTAGTAGACGAGGAGGCTGGGGGGTCCGAAGGTCCCGGATTCCAAACCTTGCGGGCCCCTCATCTCGCGCACCGACAGACTGTGGGGACGGGCGGGTCCACGGGGGTGGGGTCGGAGCCGAAGGAATAGAGAAGTAGTCAATTACCCAAGGCCAATTAGAACCAACAGCTGGACCATGGAGCTCACACGAGCTCTTTAACAGCGACAAAAGTGACTAGACGAAACTAACCTCCACTGCACCCGTAGTGCTACGGGTGGCAAAATTACACTGGTCAAGACGTCACAGACCGGTGACGGTGAAGACAGATCAAGGTTTGGCAAGAGCAGTGAGGGTCCATTTCGGGGCACGGGTAGTCGTCGGTGGGGAGGACGGGGAGCGGGGTCGGGGACCGGCGGCGGTTGGACGAAAGACAGACACACCTAGTGGGACAAGACGTGAAGAACATAGGTGACGGGTTGTGTCGTACACCCGAAACCTCACACCAAAGAAACGAGTCAAGCTACGCAAGACACTAAAACAGGCACATTCCTAGCCAGGAAACAAGGAAAAATGTCGACTTATCATAAGGTGCACATATTCTACAGACGGAAACTTCCCAGTGACCACCACCCCCAAGCTCCGACGGTCCTGACCTCTTCCGTCACCCTCTGTGCCCTTGCACCGGACACCGGGACGGGTGAGGGTCCCGTCAAGACAGGGTACCGGCACTGTTGAGGCACGGTGGGGAAACTCCCGGTCCACCCTCTTCAGACGACAAACGAGGACCGCAAGATCGTTAGTCACTGTCGGTCGGAACTACTAGGTTTCCCTTTCCTTCGACCTTATTGTCATCCGATGAACTTTACTCCGCCGTCCCTCCACCCTCCGTCCCTCCCCCCGGGGCAAGGTACTCTCTCGACAAATAAACCCCCAAGTAAGCCTCAGCTCTCTGGGAAAGATTCGTAGAGAGGGAGAGCTTTCGGACTGCGAACTACCTTGCGTGTTCGGACAAAGTGGGGGTTGCACCACCTACGAGGTACGTCCGTAACGTTGATTGAATGAGTGTGCGGTAGAGAAACCGTCTTGTAGAGCCCTGTCTTTTAGACCGAGCTTAAAGTGAAGGAAGCGTACCTTCGCGGTAACAACATTATTACCACCGCTGATCGCGCGACATAAGAAGATTTTTACAGAGGTCATTTATCCCAACGACAGCGCTCTGGGCCCCTCCTCCCCCTTGAACCTGTCTAGGTCGCAGACCTCGGTGGGGTCGGACCCAGCAATCAGGGTCTTCCTAATCCTCTACCACCACCAACGGCAAGCACCGAAGTCAGGACAAGTCTGCGCGACTTCTCACTCCGCGCAGAAAACAAAAAGGACGTGTCAATCTTTGATTTTGAGTGGCGACACAGGACGTCAAAAGGTCGCGACCATGGAACTTTTAAGGAAAGGGCGGCCCTCCGTCCTGGAACCAGACCTCACCCAGACCTCAGCAGATTTAATGCATGGCTAGGTGGTGAACCCTGAGTGCCTCCGCTCAGGGGTCGAGACGCGGGCTGCCGCCAGAAAAGAATCGGGACGGACGAGGTGGGAGCGACAAGCGACACCCAAAGCAATGACTCAGTAAGACGTGGGAGGACTCTAGACCTGCGGTGGAGATTGGGTGACCCACAGCCCTCGGGCGACGCCGAGTCGGACGCAGTACGTCGACCAGGTCGTTACGCGGAAGACTCCCAGTCGGTCCCCTCCAGAGGTATTTGGAGGACAATGGCGACTCTTGCACTGTACAATCCGACTGGGGGGTGGGTTTACGGCCGAGGACCACCCAACAGGTAAAAGTTTCACAATCCTAAGGCGATGACCTTGGGGGCGCGGGGTCACCGATTGAACACAAAACGATAACAAACAAGAACCATAAATAAATAACTCCCACCACCCCGGACACTTGAGAATCAACACCGGACACCCTAGATCAAGGGACTGGTCCCTAGTTTGGGCCCGCGGGACGTAACCCTCGTACCTCAGAATCGGTGACCTGGTGAATCCCTTCGGGGGCGGGGTCACCGACCTTACCCGACAGGAACTTTTACGTCGCACAGGAAGTCTGAGGCCCTCCCGGGGTCCCTTCGTCGGGTAACGTTTTTTCGTCCCCAACGGCAGTGCGACTATACTGTTCAACTCCCCTCACCTCCGTCGGCTTCCCAAGAGTCCCGTCCTACCCCCTGGGTACCGAAAAGACGTAAAAGTACCAAACACTGTTCTACCGAGACTGGGGTTTCAGTCTTCGACCTCCCTCCATATAAGATCTGAAGGTCAGGTGCTGACTAACCCTGACCTTCTATGTAACCGCGAATCTAGACTTTACGTCCGGGTCGCTTTGGGCTCACTCGGACAGTCGGCCGACGGTACACGTTTCGAAGGGTGGGGGCGCTCCCTTCTTTCCAGAAAAGGCGAATTTCCTCTTTTCCTATTGGTCTCTCGGTCGCGAATGGGCAGCCTTTAGCTGGTGAGCTAATTATACTTCGCGGACAAACACTTTCTCGGGACGATCGGGAGCCCCCGCATGTTCCTTCGCCCTCTACCGGGACGGGTCTCCCAACACTCGTCACCCCGTGTGGCCTCGAGTGTGGCGACCCGCGCTCGTTTAGTCTTTGGGTCTCCCTTCCCGCTCCTGTCCAGAAAATTCAAAGGAGATTCTAGACAGACCACACCTCCAGTAATAAGTCCTGCAGTCCCATCTTCAGCGCGAGGTGGACCTCAGACGGCTCCTGAAGGCTTCCACTCCTGATTACTCTAATTCACGGAGCATACACCCTGAAGGGACCGCCCGGTGACCAATTCTGACGTGAAGCTAGGGACCAGGTCCTCGATTCTAGGGCGCACGACGGGCCACTTCGATTACTACTGCTACTCCTACGGAGGGCACACGCGACGTCGGTGGGATTCTGCGTCGACGACGCCGGTTAAGACAACAACGACAAAGCAGCGAGCCAGCACAGGCTGAGAAACACTGGGGCACCTGACGTTGGGCGGTCCGAGGGGACAGGTACCCTAAAGGGTCCGTTCTTATGACCTCACCCCACGGCAAAGGAAGAGGCCCCCTAGCAGGACTGGGTCCCTACCTTGGACGCAGAGGACGGCGCCGTCCGCCCAAGAAATGGTGACTCGGTGGTCAAAAAGTCTTACCATTTACCCCCGAGTCTCTACAATTCGTCACACGGACTCCGGTGTGTCGCCTTTTACCGTCTTAGGTCCTGGTATAGGAGAGGAGACCTTATCGTGAGGGGTTTGAAAGACCGTGGTCCCTGACCTAAACACCTTCTGTCAAAAAGGTGTCTGGGCCCTCCCCTCCCACTAAGTTCATGTAATGTAAATAACACACAAAAAGAGAAACAACAATAGTATAGTCGAGGTGGAGTCGAGTAGTCCGCAATAATCTAGGACCTCAACCCCTGGGCCGAAATCTTGTATCCCTTCGTCTTCAACGACCAAAACAGAGACCCACGATCCTAATGAACCGAACTGAGAGGAAAACAAACTGAGCTCATCTTAAGGACGTTCGGAAGCGGGGTGTCGGGGGCAGAAACTCTCCTCCTCCAGGCACCGTGAAGGATGGGAGTTCGTGCTACATAAATGTCGAGACCTCCCGTCCTCGGTGGAGAAACAACCCCCGGACGGGTACCTTGGGGCCGGGGGGTCGAGGGACTCGGCTCACCTTCCTCAGTGAGAGAGGGTCGGGAGTTTAGAGGAGGGTGAAACGAAAGGAGACGACGAGCCTTTAGACGGGTCCCCTGACTCCAGACTCTTTCATGTCAAGACTGGAGTTCGGAGCGTGTGGAGCCCCACAAGTGCCTTCAGACTCCAGATGTACTTTCGGACCGGAGGACGAAGGACGTGACCGTAAAAACTGGTCGGGGCCTCCGGAAAGATCTTTCTCGGCGACCCTCGGGTCATGTCGACCCCTTTTGGTCTCGGAGGTCGGAGGGCGGCCGGAGGGACGGTGCCGGCCCGGCCGGAGGGACTAAAGTCGCCATCCGCGAGAGGGACCCACTACTACCCCCTAAATTTTCTCGACCTCCGCTTTTGTGGGGTGGTGGTGAGGGCTGTAGTGGTGGGAGGCAGGCATATCCTTTTGGACTACACACAGAAAGACCTATGATTGGACCAACTACCTTCGGCAACCGTCCGAATAAAAGTTTGTGTCCCTTTACACAAATCCCCACAATGGCGGAAATGGACAGGGGGTACTGTAAAGTTCTTTGTCGGCCGGGGTGTTGGTCTTTACGTAAAATTTAACTAGCGACGTAGCTAGGATTCATCCACAAGTCCCACAGACTGTTTGTGTCGTCCCTCTCTGGGCACGAGCGAGACGCACGTCGGGCGGGCGGGCTCCGGAGTCTCCTGCACCGAGACTCGTCGAGGCCGTTGGACGTGAGGGGACGGGGTACGGACCGACCGCACGGAAGAGCTTCGACTTCGAGCCGAGACACTACTCCCGGTCCGCCGACGCCAGGTCCGGGCAGGAGGAGGAGGAGGAGGAGGAGAAAGTCGCCGGAGATGAGGGCAGAAAGAGAGTGGGGAAGAAGGTTGCTTAGACGTTCTAAAAGAATGGAAGCAAAGAAGTTCAAAGAAAGAGGTGGAGGAAACGACACGAGACGACGACGATTCAGTAAGTGCGGGGATTTACACAGCGAGCACACAATAGGAGTGAACGGGAACAGAAGAAAAGAGGACTTGGAAGAGTCTCAGAGAAAAGAACCAGAAGACAGCAGGTTCCGAGAATTACGTCAACTTGGGCGATCTACCTACCCACCCACTGACCGACCGACTCACTGCCCGAGGTGTCCAGCTGCGACTGTATAAGAGTAATGGTTTGAGACGTCTGGAATGGGGCGAGGGGCGAGGGACGGTGTCCGCAGGTCTCCGGAGTCCGGGGCGGACCGGAGGAGAACAGTGGAACAGGGCCCGAGGACACCCTAAGGGCACGTCGGTCCGCTCCGCTCGTCTTCTCTTTCCCCTTCTAAGTGTGGACGTGCACCGAGGGTATCTTGGAAGGCTAAGAGTAAGAACCGACGAGAGGTTCACCCCGAGAACGAACTGTTACGACCACTGGAAAGGACGCTTTCCGTTCCCGGGTCACAAAAGCGAATCTTCCAAGAGTCCCGGAGACCCGAGTAAGGCGTGAGTAGGCGGGCGGGCCCTCTGAGCGTCGTCGTCCGGAGGCACCCGGTCTTGAGTGTAACTCCTGACCCGGACGGGGTCCAGGTCAAGACAGGGAAGGGTTTCCGGAGGGGCTCTGGGGTCCGGCCTGTCCTCGAGTACCAAAGGGGGACTGGAGAGGACACGATCTTAAATCGAATCTACCACGAGTCCCAGAGTGTCTCCCGAGGTCTTAACCTTGGTCGGTCACCAACTGAACTGTCGGGGGACACCGGCTCCGCCCGAACGACTGGTCCGGGCCTTCCACGGGCGTCCTCCCTTGTGACAAGGCAGTGGTAGTCCCGGCGGGGACTCGTTCCGGTGTGGAGGGTCCTCACTCTCTCCCCGGGCTGGCGTACGACGGCAATCCGAAACCGTCTCCCCACAGGTCGACGCCGAGCGCCTCCGGGAGCCTCGAGAGCGACACGGCACACACACGTTTCGAGACCTTAGGTCTGTCCCGCTTACGAGTATCTCTCGGTTGCACTACTTAACTATACGTAAAGTCTTGTTAAATTTAAACAGTAAGGATAAACGCGAAAAGTGTTTTCGAAGAGACGTCGCCACCCTCTTTTTACTCTCGCCCGCCCACCACTCCCGTTTCGCATGGGAGACCAGTAAGTCCTCCACACACGGGAAGGGTTCACGAGACGGGACGACCGACGGTCAGTCTGCGGTGACGTCTTCAGACCTACACTCCGTCCCGGACACCCCCCTCCGGCACGAACGGCACAGGGGGGTGGTGGGGGTTTAGGACCGATGGGTGTCTACGCGGGGCGAGAGGGGTTTCGATAGTTCGACTCTGGAAGAGCAAGACATCTCCGGTACTCGGGAAACGGGTCCAGTGGACCCATCTCTTGGGGTGACTCGTAGGCCGTCTTTGTCTCGACCTCCCGGCCCACCACCACCCGTCCCGGGACCCGACGCCCCGTCCCGCTCGGAGCCCACTGCCGACTCTTCAAACCGATATTGAGTTCCACCCCCCTAACGTATACTTGAGTTCACCTCATTTCTCTTCTCTACCTGAGGTCACCCACACTGCCTCGGACCTCTGTACTCGTCTCTGACCGACTTTCCACTCCCGTGCCGAGTCCTGAACTCCGTCCTGGGCTCTCGTCCTACTTAGTCGGCAGGGCGGACACGCGGCGTCGCCACGCCACAACGAACGGCGGAGGGTCCGACACGGGGCAGAGGGTCCTCCAGGGGGAGGCTCAGCGCGGCAAACAAAGGCAGGAGACGTCCGGAAACATGCACCCGTCGTGAATCAGGACTAACTAAAGCACGAATGAGACCAAAACATAAATCCCCCTTTTTTCCTTGTCCTCGTTTGTCTATTCCGTCAACGAGTCTGACATTCAGAATTTTCAGACCGACCGACCTTCGATACGCTAAAAGAGTTTTCCGAACCTAGAACAAACAATTACATAGACGATCCTGCTAACAACGGACGTGGTTAACGACTGACGTTCAAAATTGTCTTTGTTTTAGTCCCAAAAAAATATGCATGATCCCTAAAATAAGAAGAGTACTTGTCTCTTGAGTTTCCAATTGCACCTGGGCTTCAGGAAAATCGTGGGACACGGCGGTGCAAGCTCACACTCGAAGGGCGAGAGTTCTAACGACGAGACGAAGGAACGTAGTGTGGACGTAAGGTCCCTCCTCCTGTCCCTGCTTGTCTTTCACGAGGAGCGGACTAAGGTAGGGGAGAGGTCTGGGAAGGATCTGCACAGTAGGTCTTTGAAGGTGCGTGTCGAGTAACCGGTCTTGGCACAGGGTGTGGGCGTTACGGTCGACGTTCCCTCCGATCTTTGTGTCCAAAATTTCCACCCGTGTCATTACGGGGTCTGTCTTGACCCCGAGACAATCAGTCTCTCTCCCACCTCTCCGAAGGAACCACCGCGTCACCGACTCTGACGCACGAGAGTTACCGCCCGCCGGGCCCAAGGTAGGGACCAGTCCCTTGACCTAGGGTGTACGGTGTTGGTTTTGGGCGGTGTTGGTTTTGGGCCGTGTTGGCACACACACACACAGACACACAGACACACACATACAGACACATAGACAGACACACAGACAGACACACAAAGACACACATACACACACATATATACACATACACACACATATTTACACACATACACACATATATGCACACACACTCNCAATTGCACCTGGGCTTCAGGAAAATCGTGGGACACGGCGGTGCAAGCTCACACTCGAAGGGCGAGAGTTCTAACGACGAGACGAAGGAACGTAGTGTGGACGTAAGGTCCCTCCTCCTGTCCCTGCTTGTCTTTCACGAGGAGCGGACTAAGGTAGGGGAGAGGTCTGGGAAGGATCTGCACAGTAGGTCTTTGAAGGTGCGTGTCGAGTAACCGGTCTTGGCACAGGGTGTGGGCGTTACGGTCGACGTTCCCTCCGATCTTTGTGTCCAAAATTTCCACCCGTGTCATTACGGGGTCTGTCTTGACCCCGAGACAATCAGTCTCTCTCCCACCTCTCCGAAGGAACCACCGCGTCACCGACTCTGAGGTACGAGAGTTACCGCCCGCCGGGCCCAAGCTAGGGACCAGTCCCTTGACCTAGGGTGTACGGTGTTGGTTTTGGGCGGTGTTGGTTTTGGGCCGTGTTGACACACACACACACAGACACACAGACACACACATACAGACACATAGACAGACACACAGATAGACACACAAAGACACACACACACACATATTTACACACATACACACATATATGCACACACACTCACACACACACAGACATAGAGCCACAGACACACAGACACATAGACACACACACACATACACACACACAGACACAGACACATACAGATACACACACACACACAGACACACACACACAGACACACATAGACACACAGACACACACAGACACACACAGACACACACACACACAGACACACACAGACACACAGACACACACATACACACACAGACACAGACACGTACAGATACACACACACACAGACACACACACACAGACACACACAGACACACACACACACAGACACACACAGACACACAGACACACACATACACACACAGACACAGACACGTACAGATACACAGACACACACAGACACACACAGACACACACACAGACACACACAGACACACACAGACACACAGACACACACAGACACAGACACGTACAGATACACAGACACACACAGACACACACAGACACACACACAGACACACACAGACACACACAGACACACAGACACACACAGACACAGACACATACAGATACACACACACATACAGATACACACACACACACACACACACACATGGAGTCAGTGAGTCAGTACAGAAACGCTGGGGTCTGAAACATTGGACGGTCCGAGGAGACGGGTACCTTAAAAAGTCCGTTCTTATGACTTTACCCAACAGTAAAGGAGGAGTCCCCTAGAAGGACTGGGTCCCTGACTTGAACGCAGAGGACACAGAGGTCGTAACACCCACCTAAGAAATGGACGATCGGTAGTCCCTTCGGACACATAGTGTGTGTGTGCACAAACTTCCCGGGAAATAATACTTTTTCTCTCTCTCTCTTACCTATAGCCCAACCGACGACCGTCACAGACGGCGACGCGACACTTAAATTTTATTATTAACGACGAAAGTGTTATACACAGTCGCTTCGAGAGGACTAACGAATGTGTGCAATTAAGTACCCTCACAATAGTAGGGTCATAAAGTCAACTTGGTCGACTCTGTCTGTCTCCAATTCTCAATTGACCCTGCGGTCTCTTCTTAGGACTCCTCCTCAAAAGATCGACGCAGAGTCACGGGAAAAAGCGTCCTTACTTTCCTGAACGCCCCGTCCTCTGGGTCCCTCCCGACGAAGACCAAGGAAAGGTAACTCGAAACCAAAGTTCCGACCCTTGTGTCGTCTGGCACACCACACAGGGGCACAGAGGTCCGTCCTCTAATGGGAAGAGTTATTAGAAAGGGGGGGCCAAAAAAAAAAAAAAAAAAAACGGTCTTCAGCAAAGTTACTTCACCTCCAAAGTAACCTTATTAATTTGGAAGGTAGAGTTCGGAGAGCAAGGTTAGTAGGTCCGTCTAGTTAATTGGTCTCCGCGTAAATAGATCGACTGACAACTGGGGAAGAGTAACGTCTCGAAAACGCGACCCCGTCGAGCGTCTCTCCCTCTCCGCAGACAGGGAGAAAGGTGTCCCGAACTGCAAACTACACCATCGTCGGAGCAACAAATAAAATAAGTCCTAGACTAAACATAAAAAAAGTGGGTTGTCTATATATAACTCGTGGAGACTTCTTAGTCCGGGACACGACTTATTCCCTCCACCCCGACACCACCCCCCATGTTTCCGCTTCGTCTGTGTCAGGTCCACCGACTTGGGGGACTTGGACAAAGGAGAAGACATTTGACCCCGGTCATCATCGTCGACGGAGTGTCCGACGAACATAATTTACTGTAGTAGGTGTAGGTGGTAAAAAGAGATTGAAGTCAAGTCAAGTCAAGTCAGCGAGTCAGCACAGGCTGAGAGACACTGGGGTACTTAGCGTCGTGTGGCCCGGAGGGGCAGGTAGTGGTTGAGGGTCTCAGGTGGGCTTGAGTACAGGCAGCTCAGCCAGTACGGTAGGTTGGTAGAGTAGGAGACAGTGGGGGAAGAGGAGGACGGAAGTTAGAAAGGGTCGTAGTCCCAGAAAAGTCTACTCAGTCGAGAAGCGTAGTCCACCGGTCTCAAAGTCGAAGTCGTAGTGAGGAAGGTTACTTGTGGGTCCTGACTAGAGGAAATCCTACCTGACCAACTTAGAGGAACGTCAGGTTCCCTGAGAGTTCTCAGAAGAGGTTGTGGTGTCAAGTTTTCTTCGTCAAGAAACCGCGAGCCGAACGAAATATCAGGTTGAGAGTGTAGGTATGTACTGGTGACCTTTTTGGTATCGGAACTGATCTACCTGGAAACAGCCGTTTAATTACAGAGACGAAAAGTCATACGACAGATCCAACCAGTATTGAAAGGAAGGTTCCTCATTCGCAGAAAATTAAAGTACCGACGTCAGTGGTAGACGTCACTAAAACCTCGGGTTTTTGTATTTCAGTCGGTGACAAAGGTGGATAAAGGTGGATAAACAAAGGGGTGGATAAACGGTACTTTACTACCCTGGTCTACGGTACTAGAATCAAAAGACTTACAACTCGAAATTCGGTCACAAAAGTGAGAGGAGAAAGTGAAGGTAGTTCTCCGAGAAATCAAGGAGAAGTGAAAGACGGTATCCCACCACAGTAGACGTATAGACTCCAATAACTATAAAGAGGGCCGTTAGACCTAAGGTCGAACACGAAGAAGGTCGGGTCGCAAAGAGTACTACAGGAGACGTATGTGCAATTCATTCGTCCCACTGTTATGTGTCGGAACTGCATCAGGAAAAGGATGAACCTTGGTCAGACAACAAGGTACAGGTCAAGAGATTGAATTAATATTAACCTCCGATTAACGAAATGTTATGACAGACCCAGAGACGGTATGTAGGCGCACTCAGTCGGTGTCCATAGGCATACAGGGGAGGGAGGGCGGAGGGAGGGCGGAGGGAGGGCGGAGGGTCGGGAGGTCCGACAGTGTCACGTGGGTCCGGACTCGCGGAACACAGTATATCGTTTAGGGCGACCGACCGACAAAGTGTGTGCCACACATACACAAAGGTGCGACGAGAGAGGTAAGCGGGGGGGAAGGGAGTGACACAGGGGTTCAGACAAGTCAACGGACGTAGGGGTATCGACGGGACGTCTATGTAAGCAGTGGTGGTAGAAGGATCTGAGGTATAGACGCAATTATGTGTAACAAGCAAAAAGAGAAAGACTGAGTGAAGTGAGACATACTACCCAATCTTGACTGAGTCTACGTAAGAAAGGTACCGACTCATCATAAGGCAACACATATATATGGTGTCGAAGACATAGGTGAGTCGAAAACCACCTGTAGATCCAACGAAGGTACAGAATCGATAGGTCTCGTAAAAAAAAATTAAAACCAAAACCAAAAAAGAAAAAAAAACTACACCTGGTACATTTTTAGAAATAACTTAAATAATACTATGACGAAGACAAAATACACCCCCGAAAAAACCGGTACTCCGTAAACCCTAGAATCGAAGGACTCGTCCGAAACTTGAACGTGGCGGACGTAACTTTGCGTTTCAGTATTGGTCACCTGGTGGGCCCTTCAGGTGTGCACTTAAATCCGTTACAGACGGATACCGTTGCCGGTACACGGAAAAGGATCTTCCATAGCCTCCTATACGAGGTCGTTTTACTCCCTGATCCTACACCTCGGGTCCTTCGCTCCTCAGACTAACCAATCTAACCTACGATACGAAACATTCACAATCGACACTAGCACCGACCAAATTAATTCTGGTCTACTACGAGTCAACCACTCCCAACGAAACCTTAGAATCACCATACTCCAGAGTGGTCCAATAAATTGAGACTAGGCTGAAGGAATAGTATTTTACCCCTATTATTTTGAGTAGAATCGTTCGAGGACGTTTCCATTTCGGTCCACCGTAGACACTTCACGGGACGTGTGTGAGTCATGTAGACTAAATACTTCCCCACTCGACAGGCTGTTCAAAATGTTTTTCACTTTATATCATTCACACGTCTCTTACCTCATTGACTAAGAAATATGGATTTACGGACTGGGTATAAAGGTTTACAACTGTATTACAATAAAAAATAAAAAAAAGTTGGTACCATTATGTATGCAGTTCGTCTCAAGTTCTGATTTCATCGTTAACAACAAGTCAGTGATTCAGCACAGGTTAAGAAACACTGGGGTACCAGGAGCCGGAAGTGAGAGAGGGTCTCAAACGAGTTTAAGTGCAGGCAACTCAGCCACTGCGATAGATTGGTAGAGTAGGAAATGGTGGGGGAAGAGGAAGACGGAAGTCAGAAAGGGTCGTAGTCCCAGAAAAGACTACTCAGTTGAGAAACGTAGTCCCCGGTTTTATAACCTCGAAAGCCGTAGTCAGGAAGGTTACTTATAAGTCCCAACTAAAGGAAATTATAGCTTACCAAACTAGAGGAACGTCAGGTTCCCTGAGAGTTCTCAGAAGATATCGTGGCGTCAAGCTTTCGTAGTTAAGGGACCGCGAGCCGGAAGAAACACCAGGTTGAGAGAAAGTGGTGGTCTGTGTAGGTGTCGACTCGTCGTAAAGGCGAAACCGGGTCGGTGAAGTAAGAAAGACCTCGACGGGAGACGAAAAGGGGTCCTGTGGAAGGTCGGGGTCGCCGAGTAGAAGATCACAGCATGGAAAAACGGGTAAGTATGACAAGTACCCTAAGAGGACCGTTCTTATGACCTCACCGAACGGTAAAGGAGGAGGTCACCTGGTGTAAAACAGTCTAAAAAGTGATACTGGGCAGGTAGAACCCATCGGGACGTGCCGTACCGAGTATCGAAGTAACTCAATTCGTTCTGGGAAGTGGCACTGACACTAGGTACTTCCCCTCTTTCACTTCCGAACAGTATGCGACTAGGGGCCCCCGTCGGTGAAGATTGGGCAGAGGTAAAACGAAAGAAGAGGAATGGAGGAATAAAGATTCATTACACGAATGTAACGATAAATCACTACACGGTCAAAATTCTGTATATAGTTGTACGGAAGTCCATCTACTATTAAATAGAGGGAAAAGGATCAAGGGGCGAGGTACGTGAAGCGGGCGGTAGCAGAACCTCGTAAGACTAGTCAAGTGGACAATGAAATAGTACTGTCCATTTATGACAAGCTCAACTCCGTTCAACATACGCCCCTAATGCAAAGGAAGAATAGGAAAATAAAACAGGTTTCAAGTATAACGGAGAGAAAAGTAAACGACCCCGAAAAAATTAGTATGGACAGGAGTTAAAAAAAAAAAGACAGACTGAGAGTGTGGACAGTAAACGGATTACTACAATAAAGGATTCAATAGTTCCTATAGTCGATTGGTAGGTAATAAAGGGGACTGGGAGGTACCAGGACGACGTCAGAACCGGTCGAAGAACGACGTAGGGACAGTAGGACCTTGTGAGGAACGACGAGACAAAGGACCGGAAGTATAAAAACAAAATAAGGGAGTAAAACGACCTCATATAGAACGTCATCGAAGGATTCTTTCCTACGTACCTTCGATCTACAAATCTCAGGAACGGAAAGACTTTTGTCGCAGTAAGACGAAAGTGTGTGTTATCAAGCCCATCCATATCTCAGGATCCAAATCCTCATAAAAGGTGACCTTTGCACTTCCGCAGTGGAGTGACAGGGGGTGAAAGGTCGTAGTGACAACTTTCTAGACTACGGTTTGAATGAAGATCAGGAAACGTGCACCGGACTACAAAGGAGGGTCCTGCTAAAGTCCCAGAAGCGAATAGGGGGCCACGGGATTTTAAAGTCTTGCTATGAGGCTCTTCCAAGAAAAGGTGACTAAACATGACTCGTGAGTTTCCTGGGAAGTTTTGATTTACGAGAACAAAAATGTACACCTCTTAGGAGATTATGATCGCAGGGACTATTAAAGTAGGGTATTAACTATGACATAGGGGTGTTCTGTATGTTCTTTCCTTTGTACGAAGACATTGGAGAAAGATTCTAAAGTGAAATAACCTATAATCTGAAGGATTTAACTGGAGCGAGGGGGAGGAGGAAAGAATAAAAGTAAGAGAAATTAAAAAACAATTGAAAACCCCTATAAAGGAGTTGAAATAGAAGATTTAAAAGATAACTAAAATTCGAAGGTGAATTGAAATAAAATGAGAGAATTCTCGAAAAAGAACAAGAAACTAACAAGGGAACAGTTTCGAGGGACGTAACAAGACACCAACGTCATAGAATGGACTAGAGAAGTGTCTAAAACTAATAACCTAAAAAAACAAAGTCAAAAGGGACCGAGACACGTAACAGTCGAAGGACGTCGAAGGAACACCGTCAAACAGAGAAAGCTAGAGAAGGAAAGTATGCCTCTGAAAAGAGCTTGTAGCTTGTAGCTCTCCAGGAACCGACAGACAAATAAGAATACATTCTCCGTTGTGTTTGACAAGAACGCTCGAGACGAGCGTGTCACCCGAAACGACCTCCCGTTTATCAGTGACCGGCTAACACGAACCTATTATGGCTACTGTCCTTCGAGTATTGAGTAGTTCGTTAACTAACGAGGAAACTCTTCGTTCTCGACAAAACTTAGGACTCGGTCATAGACGAGACGATAGAATTCTCGAACCAAAATTAAGACAGAATTGCGAACAATTTCACTATAAAGTCCCTGCAAAACATGTATGTGGATGACCAACTTTCACTTTTACTTTCAGCGAGTCAGTACAGACTGAGAGACGTTTGGGTACCTAAGAGGTCCGGTCTTGTGACCTTACCCATCGGAAAGGGAAGAGGTCCCCTAGAAGGGTTGGGTTCCTAGCTTGGGTCCAGAGGGCGTAACGTCCGCCTAAGAAATGGTCGACTCGGTGGTCCCTTCGGGTTCCTATGACCCCACCCGTCGGATAGGGAAGAGGACCCCTAGAAAGGTTGGATCCTTAGCTTGACCCCAGAGGACGTAACGTCCGCCTAAGAAATGGTTGACTCGATAGTTCCTTCGGGGTATGGATGACCAATCACAGTAAATTTTCCACTTGAGAGAAAACAAAATTCCGTTAAGATCCTCGACGACGACGACGACGACGATTCAGCGAAGTCAGCACAGGTTGAGACACGTTGGGGTATCTACCGTCGGGTAGTCCGAGGGGGTGTTTAGAGGGGGAACTCTAAGAGGTCCGTTCTTGTGACGTCACCCAACGGTAAAGGAAGAGGTTACGTACTTTCACTTTTCACTTCACTTCATCGAGTCAGCACAGGTTGGGAGTCGCTGGGGCACCTGACGTCGAAAGGTCCGAGGAGGTAGGTACCCTAAAAGGTCCGTTCTCATGACCTCACCCCACGGTTACGGAACACTAAATTTCCTTCAGGTGTAGGACGGAAGGTACGATTAATACTGAGACTTGGACAGTAAAAAACTAACAAGAACCGACATAACATCACTACTACCACCACGACTACCAGTGCCACCACGACCACGACCACTACCACTACTTTGGTGGACAGAGTCTCTCAAGAGGTCGTCAATCCGAATCGATTCACGGACCGTCTCATTTGTCAGACTCGTGTCCCTACTACAAAGGTGGTCGACTTACAATTTGCTACTCAGTCAGAGAGTCGTTTGCATAGGAGAGAGGCTGGAATCCTGGTTCAACCATCAACACACCCACACACGAACCGACGCAGACTGAGACGCTGGGACACCTGACATCGTGCGGTCCGAGGAGACAGGCACCCTAAAGGGTCCGTTCTCACGACCTCACCCGACGGTAAAGGATGTGTTTGGACGAAAGGGAAGGGACGTTAAGTTTGGAGAGAATGTTAATTAAAAGAATCTCGAAAAAGAAGTCTAATATTCTCTCCTTTTTGCGTTCACGTAAGAAGAAAAAATTACGTTTATGTCTCTTCGGAGTAAAGGGACCCGTCCCCAACCCGTTCCGGTCGGGACGGGACTCCTGTCACGACTCGTCTGGTTCCTCTGCCACTGGAGGTCTCTTCGGGCAGGGGGGCGGGGGGTGGGGACCCCGACTCCCAGACACTGTCGAGTGAGGATAGGTTCGACTGTGGGCTGTCCTTCTCGAAGACAGTCGGGACCCTCTAGACCACAGTGGACACTAATTAGGAGTTTCGGTTTTGGGTCGTTCAAAGACTAATTTGCTACCACAGGGTCCAGGGGTAGTCGAGGTTCACCTCGACACCCTCGGCGGCGGTCCCCTGGGGTCGTCGACAGTCCTGTTCGCAGACGGGGAGGAGGGGGAGGGGTCGGCGGGAAGCGGGGTTTGGGTGTCGGGGTCGACCCGGGGACCCCGACTACCTGTTCCACTGGAACGGCCAGTGGTGTTCCTTGCCCCTTCGTGGCCGCACAACGACGGGTTTGGGCGTCCCCCTCCACGGACTCTGCACTAAGAGACACTTCCCTTGGGAGACCTGAACCCTCGCACCAAACGATGAAAACTGTACTACTCAATCGTCGACTACTCTTGGCGAGACGAGACGTCTACGAAGTCAGTCTCCGAAGACTGCCCGAACGTGAACCGGTGCTCGTCGGGGTACCAATGGTAGGCCGGAAGAGAGGTACGGGCTCACAGCCCTGGGCCCCAGCCACCGGAAGGGCGACAGACACCCACGCTTGGTTTCGGGAACAGGACGTCGTCGAGGTCCGGGGCCAGGTGCCGCACAGGCAGGGGACGTCTCTGCGCCCGAGGCCCTAGTAAAGCAGGAAAGGGGAGCAGCGACAAACTCACCAAGAGACACGAGTCAGCCTGGTAGAAGGGGGAGTGTCTAGGGCCGGGCGTTCTGAGGTGTGGGCCCTCTAACCGACTCCCGTCCCGGTCGGGGCCGGTCCTCCTCATCTTTCTTCAGTCTGGAGTCCCTGCCCGCCCGTGTAGGGCAGACGGCCCGCGGCTGGGATACGGTCCATGCAGTGTAGTAGAGGATCATTTTATTTACATTTCGCTCCCAAAGGACTCTGAGCGGTCCCCTCGTCTCTCCCCGTCCAAGGTCCGTCTCCGTCCGCGTCCTTCGTCCGCGACTCGTTCGCCCCTAGAGCGCCTCTTAGCTTCAGTCAGTCGGCCCTGCGCTGGCATCCCCGACCGGCCTCCGGAGTCGAACCTCCAGCTCTGTTTCTACGGTTCGGCATAATGTCATCTCTCCCCAGGTGTGCTAGGTACAAAGGTCACTTACTCCTTCCCGGCACTCCGGGCGTCGACGGTGTCTCAAACAGGTGACCGGCCGTCAGAGGAACCGGACATTTTTCCACTCGTTTCCGGAAGGGCTCATCGGGTCGCCGATTCCGAGGTGAAGACGACGTGTCCCACACCTAAGTTAAGGACTACTCTGTTGATTCTAGGGTGTAAGACACTAGTTTTGTATTATTTCTTGAAATTTTTTTTATCCACGCGTTTTACCGGGAAGGACATCTTGCACCGGACCCTCGGAAGTTGCACAAAAAGTCGTCCAAAGAGAGTTGGTGTCTGTCCACGGACACCCACTTGTGGGTCCTCCGCTGTGGTAGTCTCTGGGTCCAAGAGAGATCTCCTCAGGAGTCCGGTGTCCTACCGACGTCGTTAGGGTCGTAGTGTGTGAGTAAGTGTGTGATCGTAGAGCCACGAGTTCCTGACATGGGACCGGAACACAAGGATGGTTTCCAGTCCCTTCTCGTGGTCTCGACGGGGGGTCGTCTGAAGGGACGTCCAAGATGTCCGGTATTTCTGCAGTGGATGAATCAGACTGAAGTTTGTTCTGGTGGAACAATCCATCTCTGGCTTTTTTCTAGGCGGAAAACGGCGAGTCTTCAACGGGTCGGAGGGACTTTGTACTCCGGTGGATCAAGGACTTCTGTTATCCCTAAGACATTCGTCCTTTTCCCCTACTTGCTACGCCACAAACGGGCGGATTACTGAACAACTCAGTTGAAGAATCCCACAACGGAGAAATTTTTATCACGTCCACTCATATAAAAGGGAACACTTACCTTTTGATAGTACGACTGCGCAGCAGTCTCACTCGCGAACATCCTCTGCATAAACACAACGTGACTTGGTGCTTGAGAGGGGTGCACTGGGTCCACCGGTCACGAATCCTATACTCGTTTCCCCGTTTCCAGTAACCTACCTTACAGGGGTAAACATTGGAGACATTTGGTCGACAACGAGTATTATCGTGTATCTATAAAAATGAGTTCCACGAACCCAACAAACATCGTTTTCGCGTGAATCTTGTCGAGTCTAATCACCCCTCTAAGAACTGCCTCGTTCTTGGACCCTGACCCTTCATCTCACCACGCGAGTCTCTCTACTGCGGCCGGCGAGGAGCTCCCAGGAGCCCCGGAGAGTGACGTCGAGGCGGTCGTCTGCGTGGAGGAGGCGGAGGGAATGTGTCAGACGGAGACGTCGGGGTTGGGCGGACCCGCGGAATGACGTCGGTTCACGCCGGGGGTCGGTGAGGCCACGCGGAAGCCGACTAGCGGGGGTCGTGTGAGGGAGCGGGGCGAGAGAGAGAGTCAGTCAAGTCAGCGAGTCAGCACAGAGTGAGAAACGTCGGGGTACACGACACCGTGTGGTTCGAAGGGACAGGTAGTGGTTGAGGGCCTCGAACGAGTTTAAGTGCAGGTAGTTCAGTCATTACGGTAGGTCGGTGGAGTAGGAGACAGCAGGGGAAGAGGAGGACGGAAGTTAGAAAGGGTCGTAGTCCCACAAAAGGTCACTCAGTCGAGAAGCGTAGATCACCGGTTTCATGGCCTCAAAGTCGAAGCCGTAGTCAGGAATAAACTTATAAGTCCTGACTGAATAAAGTCCTACCTGACCAATCTAGAGGAACAGGTTTCCTGAGAGTTCTCAGAAGAGGTTGTGGTGTCAAGTTTTCGTAGTTAAAAAGTCGGGAGTCGAAAGAAACATCAGGTTGAGAGTGTAGGTATGCATTGATGACCTTTTTCGTAACGAAACTGATCTACCTGGAAACAGTCGTTTCCCTACAGAGACGAAAAATTATGTGATAGATCCAACCAGTATCGAAAAGAAGGTTCCTCGTTCGTAGAAAATTAAAGTGCCGACGTCAGTGGTAGATGTCACTAAAACCTCGGGGGGTTTTTTATTTCAGAGACTGACGAAGGTAACAAAGGGGTAGAGAAACGGTACTTCACTACCTTGGTCTACGGTACTAGAAGCAAAAGACTTACAACTCGAAATTCGTTCGCAAAAGTGAGAGGAGAAAGTGAAAGTCGTTCTCCGAGAAATCAAGGAGAAGTGAGAGACGGTATTCCCACCACAGTAGACGTATAGGCTCCCAATAACACAAAGAGGGTCGTTAGAACTAAGGTCGAACACGAAGTAGGTCAGGTCGTAAAGGGTACTAATGAGACGTATATTCAATTTATTCGTCCAACTGTCATATGTCGGAACTGCATGAGGAAAGGGTCAGACCTTGGTCAGGTAACAAGGTACAGGCTAAGATTGTTTGTCGACTGTTTGTCCACTGAGTCACTATTTCTTGGGTGGACAGTTACGTCCTCTGTATTCTCCACTCCCAAGCTAGGGACCCAGTATTTCCAGGGGACCTCTTCCTTTACCGTTGGGTGAGCACAAGAACGGACCTCTTAGGGTACCTGTCTCCTCGGACCATCCGATGTCAGGCACCCCAGCGTTCTCAGTCTGTGCTGAATCGTGTGTGCGTGTCTGTAGTCGAGACACCGGCAGACTCCTGCCCTCGCCCTTCCTTATATAATCTATCACGACAGAGACAACGGGATCTGAACGATAGTAGAGACAATAACTAAGAAAAAAAGAAAAAAGTTTGATATGTTCATTATGCTACTTTGCACACACAACATTTATCATGACTATTGTAGGTTCAACAGGACGGGTCACTGGAGTCTTAAGTAGGGCGAAGAATCCATCCCAGTCACATTAGTCTCGGAGAGTTTGGAGGGGGAGGGAGGGGGAAGACGAGGGGCGGGCAGGGGGACAAAGAGAGACCGGAAGAGGAGAAAGTGTGTGTGTGTGTGTGTGTCGGGATGGACACATTAATGTCCACAACGGAATGTACTCCGCTACCGTGGGGTGAGGTTATAAGAACGGACCTTTTAGGGTACCTGCCTCCTCGGACCATCCGACGTCAGGTACCCCAGAGCTTCTCAGTCTGTGCTGACTCGCTGAAGGGAAAGCGAAAAGTGAAAGTATGTAACCTCTTCCTTTACCGTTGGGTGAGGTCAAGAACGGACCTCTTAGGGTCCCCCTCGGACCACCCGACGGCAGATACCCCAGAGTGTCTCAGTCTGTGCTGACTTCGCTGAATCGTCGTCGTCGTCGTCGGAATGTACTCACTGAAGTGTGACGTAACAATAAAAGGACTGTGGTTTACACACCCCAAAAGGACTGTGGTTCGTGCACAGTATAAAAGGTGTTCAAGTCAAGTCAAGATTGTGACTGACGGGTCTCCGTTGGTCCGGCGGTGTCCGGGTCCCGAGCCGGGGGTGCGGACGGGGTGGAGCCTGTGACCGGGGTGGGGCCCGGCGGACGTGAGACCGAGGCGTCGGGTCTCAGTCCCAGAGGGTTCCGAGGACCGGTCCACGACACAAACGGCCGTACTGAGTGTCTTGGGCCCTTTTGTGACATGAATAATGCTGTCAAATAACAGTTCCTGTGTTTACTTTCGTGGGTGCTCCTCGGGGGCCTGTGTCTCCGCAGACAAGGGACCGCAACTCTACCGTGGGCACGGTCGTCCCCAACCCAAGTCTTTGAACCTTCGAGAAACACAGGGAACACGTCCCTAAAAATAGTTCACAATAATACATTGACACTAACTAATTGAGTAAGAGCCTTACCACTGACCTGAGTCAGAGATCGGAGAGAGGGACCTTTCAATATTGGAATATTAGCGAACCAAAAAGTCAAGGGTAGGACTTCGAGGACCCAGGGGAATGGGTTCTCAGTAGAATAATGGTAGGTTTTTTATGAGATAGCGAGGCTCCCTATAGGGAGAGTCTTAGGACCTCGAGGAACGGGTCTTGGTCCCTGTTTCTGGTTTATATATATATATATATATATATATATATATAAACAAAGGTTAAAATAAATGAATTATTAAAGCCGACGTGACCCAGAAGGGACGAGATACGCCCGAAAGAGATCGACGCCGCTCGTCCCGGAGGAGAGGCCAGAGTAGCGCGTCCGTAGAGTAGCGCCACTGACGAGAACAACATCTCGCGCCCGAGATCCGACACCAGGAGTCATCACACCCCGTGTCCGACTCAACAGGAAACCGTACGCCTTAGAAGGGTCTGGTCTCTAGTTTGGATGTAGAGGACGTAACCGTCCGTCTAAGAATTGGTGACCTGATGGTTCCTTCAGGGGTTTAGGTAAAATTTAATATGGTGTACATACTTATATACGTACATAAATGAAAAATTTTTTGTTACAGAACCTTAGAAAAATACAATGGTGTATACAAGTTTACAGTAAGGTATTACGCTTTCCTAGTATCTGATAGATGACTTCTTACAGACCTAACGAATGTAAAAAAGGTTGATGTTTATTACAATTTATAAGTTCATTTTTTAACCCCCCTTTTAATTTATAGGTAAAATCTCTTTACTTCTTTATTTAACACCATATAAGACCGTTACCTTATTAAATATGTCGTCAATTTTACTTATTTGGTCATCTTTAATTCCCTAACAGTCTAATCTAATTTTGTTATTCTAGAGAATATATGGTAGACGTCCTCTTTTTGGAATGTAGGTTTCCGTCACCCGACCGGTGTTCCAAGCAAACCCAAAAGGGTAAAATGAAACTCCGTTTACCTTTACCTCGTATACCGTTGAATTGACCACAGTGATTTCGTCGTGAGTCTCCCTTGAAATATCGATCTGTACAATCATAAAAGATTTCTAGAGTTTAGTCATTGGACCGGAAGGTGAAACACTTTGATCTTTTTCTTCTCGCTTCACTTGGACTTCGTTTGTCTTCCTTCCTTCAGTGTGTATAGTCCTGTTTTTATTTACTCGATCTCTTGCCTTTTCGTTATCTCTTTTAGTCACTTTGGTTTTCGAGAAGAAACTTTATAGTTGTTTGGGACTCGATCTGACTGGTTCTTCTTTTCTCTCCACTAGGTTTAACGATCTAGTCCTTATTCTCTTTCCTGTGATGATGATTGGAACAATTTCTTTACTCCGTTTTATTTTTATTTTCTTTTTATACTTGCAACAAAGGTTATTTAAACCAAGGAATGTACTCTACCCGTCTAAGGATCTTTCTGTATTCGATAACTTTGACTGAGTTCTTTTTGTCCTTTATACTCGTTTGGATGTCGTTCATTTCTTTATCATTAGTTTTTGGATGGGTGGTTCTTTTCGGAGGTGGTTTGTTTCTGTCTTCATACGGACAAGAAGTAATTGGAAGGGTTTTTCATCTTCTCCTTCCTTGTGAAGGGTCAAACGAGGTACTCCATTTGTAATAGGACTACCGTTTTGGTCAACCTGTAGAACTTCTTTCTTGTCATGGTTGCTTAGAGAGTATCGATACCTGTGGTCTTCCGAGTTTTTGTATGATCGTTTGGTTTAGGTTGTTTAGACATTGATGGACCCTAAATGTCGCTCTTACGTTCCAAACAAATTACGGACTTTTAGTCAATTACATTATATAATTATCTTAGTTTGGATTTTTGACATACCATTAGAGTTACCTACGTCTCTTTCGTAAACTGGTTTAGTTCGTAGGAAAAACGTTGTTTTTATAAGTCCCTCAAAGGAGTCGGACTATTTCCTACAGACTTTGTGTGGGCGTGACTTGGGCCACTGTAACATGAATTACCACTCTCTGACCTACGAAAAGGGGACACCGGTTCCTGTTCTGTTCCTACAGGTAAGAACGGTGAAGGTACATTGTGACAATCTTCAAGGTCGGACCCTTTAACCGNCCCCCCCCCCCCCCCCCCCCCCCAATCCCTCGTTTCCGTAGGTATTTTGTGTCCTTATTTGAATCGTTTTCACATGCGACCTTCGATGTCACGCAACGACTCTCTTCGAGCTCCGGACTTAAGCACCTTTGTGTCAGGTATGAGAGAAACGCTGGGGTACCTGACATCGGTGGTCCGAGGAGACAGGGGCCACAAGAGGTCCGTTCCTATGACCTCACTCAGCGGTAAGGGAAGAGATCCCCTAGAAGGACTGGACCCTGACTTGGCCGCAGAGGAGGGGTCGTAATCGTCGACCCAAGAAATGGTGATCGTGGTGGACCCTTCGGTATAAGAGCTTCGTATTGTACATTGACAATCTATCATAACGACAAGTTTAAGTAGATGTATAAGTCACCTAAGTGACAGTTTTAGGGTCTAAAAAACAAACAAAACGTTCATAACCGTTCGACTCAGGATTTTAAGTGTACCTTAACGGTTCCCGGGACTTATCTGTTTTGTCAGACTTTACCCTTCTTGTTCTAACCTTCTGAGTGTGAAGGGTCAAAATTTTGAAGCGATAGGTAGATGTCATTACCTCTGTCTAGTCACCTTATCTTAACTGTCAGGTCTTTATTTGTGAATTTGAAAATACCAATTAACTAAAAACTGTTTCCACGTACCTGGTCAGTTACCCCTTTCTTCTTAGAAAAGTTGTTTGATACAACTTTGTTGACTTACACACACACACACGTGTGCGTGCACGTTCGTGCCAAGTCAGTGAGTCAGTACAGACTTAGAAACGCTGGGAAACCTAACATCGGACGGTCCGAGGAGACAGGTACCCTAAAAGGTCCGTTCTCACCCGACGGTAAAGGAGGAGGTTCCTTAGAAGGACTGGGTCCCTAGTTTGGGTACAGAGGACACAGAGGACGTAACCGTCCATCTAAGAAATGGGTAACTCGGTAGTTCCTTCGGGGTCCTGTTGACTTATAGGTGTACACTTTTTGTCAACCTGGGTATGGAGTGTGGTATGTGTTTTTTAATTAAATTTTTACGTAGTATTCGGATTTACACTCAATTTTCATATTTTGACAATCTTTTCATTTATCTTCATTTAGAAATATTAAAACTTAATTCATTCGTCACCAAAGGATCTATGTGTGGTTTTGGTCTTCACTTTTTTTCTTTAACCTGATGTAGTCTTAATTTTCGCAAATACGATGTTTATTATGGAAATTCTTTTACTTTTCTATTGACTGTCCTATCCTCCTTTATAGACGTTTAGTATAGACTGAACATAGGTCTTGTGTATTTTTTTAAGGTATTATTTTTGTCACGTCAAGTTTTTACCCGTTTCTTAAACTTGTCTGTAAAGAACTAGGTGTTCACTGGCTATACGTGTATTCTACAAGTCAGCAATCAGAAATCTCTTTAGTTTCGGTGTTACTTTGTGGTGAAGGGCGGACAAGTCTGCCGATATCATTTTTTTTTTTTTTTTTTTCTACCTGTCATTGTTCACAACTGTTCTTACACCTATTTAGACTTGGCATATGTAACGCTCGTCCTTATATTATACCACGTCGGTGAAACTCTTAGGCAAATCGTCAAGGAGTTTTACAATTTTATCTCAATGGTATACCGAGTAGTTAAGATGAAGACGGATAGACGGGTTCCCTTTATTTTTGTGTAGATGTTTTTTCTGAACTCACACTTAGAAGTGTCATCGTGTTAAGTATTATTGGTCTGTCGGGCTTATGAGTAGCCGCCCACCTATTTGTTCCACACTACACCGGTTTGTTACTTTTTCATAAGGAGTCATTTTTCGTCATGACTTCGGACGATGTATGTCGTACTTACTTGGAACTTTTCCTCGGTCAGTCTTTTCTGGTATATCGCATACTAGGGCAAGTTCACTTAACCGGTCTTCTTCGTTCAGACGTCTCTGTCGTCGACTCACTCACGGATTCCGACCCCTCCCCGCCAGAACCTCCCTTCACCCCTCACTGACGATGGGAACCATCCTTCAAAGAAAGCCCCCACTACTTATAAAAGATTTAACTTAACACAAGACCCTTATATGATTTTTCGTAACTTAACATGTGAAAATTTTCCACTTAATATACCATGTACTTAACATAGAGTTGTTTCGACAAAAATTTTTACTTACTTAATCCAGACATGCACAGTTGGATCCATTTAGAGTTATTTACGTATTTCCTTTTTTCGTTCAGCTTTTTCCTTTGTCCTTCCGTATCTCATACTGTGGCAAATACACTTTGACATTTTGTTTTTCATATCGCATATAACAAAAGGCTTTCTATTTAAGAATCATTCTATATTTTTGAACCTACCTTTCCTATGTGTGGTTGACGTCTTCAAAGGGAAAGATATTAAAAAATAAAATACTGAATAAGTAGGTAACAAATACAAATCGTGTATTTCTTAATATGACAGACATGAGTGTCCGGAAAGAAAGAATTTAGTTTCCATTTTAAGACATATATGAAAAGAGACGGAAGAAACTGCCATCTAGGGGTAGAGGGGTCTCCACTAGCTCGAGCGGGCCGCTCCGAGAAACTAATTGGCACAACCCCAAACACAGACCTTCCTCCTCGCGGGCTCTACCTGCTGATGCACCTCTGCGACTTCCTGCTCCTCCTGCGGGACACCCTCTTACACCTCCCGTTGGCCGTGTACGAGTCGGCGATGTAGTTGGGGCGGTTCGAGTGCGGGATGGACGCGGTCACGTTCCAGTAGCTGCTCGTTCTGCTTCTGCTCCACGAGTTGCGCGGGTACGACGGCAGGTTCTAGTTGGCCCGTCCATTGGGGCCGTCCGAGAGAGGTCGCTCGTCGTCGTTGCGCTTCAAAGGGAGTGAGTCCCCAAAGAATTGACCTCAGGTGTCTGGAGACCGGTGGGGACCAGGGGGTGGGTCGACAGGCACACGTCTCGCCTAGAGACTTGAACCTATCCCCATACCTCTGCCACGGAGGAATAAAATGATTGGATGCGGTTCCGAAGGGACCACCGAATCTTCAATTTCGTAGGCGGACCTTACGCCCTCTGGACCCAAGCTAGGGACCCACCCCTTCTAGGGGACCTCTTCCTTTTATCGTTGGGTGAGGTCATGAGAACGGACCTCTTAGGGTACCTCCCTCCTCGGACCATCCGATGTCAGGTACCCCAGCGTTTCTCAGCTTTTGCTGACTCGCTGAAGTGAAAGTGAAAGTGTGGTTCTGAATCGTAAGGGAGGTCAATACTTGTATCGGGTCGTTATCTGGTGTCACTAATCGTTATGAACACTGGAACAGTTGTTATTCGTAAGGTGTATCGAATAGTGTAAAGTCGATAATCTCTATAAGGTTTTATGGTAAATATGAGTAGAGAGGGAACTTAAATAACGTCAATAATCTGGAAGACTCTCTAACCCAATAAATTAACGTTTAAATTATAAACAATTGACTTAGAAGAATATTAACTAAGGGAAACATTAGGTTATATAAAATAGTCAAATTTTTGTCATAAAACTATTTCTCAGGTATCCGAAAAGGTCTGACAGATCCCCAGGTACTGTGAAATAGTGTAAGTAATTTCCATTTTATTCACACCAAACATTTGTAACAAGACGAAATATATGTATACACACACATATGTGTATATACAAACATTGTTTTATACAGACACACACATTCGTACACCAGTGTTACATTTTATGTAAAGAAAGACACCAAGGGTCAAATTCTCCGAACTTTGAGTGAACGGGTGTCATACTACCCGTTACTCATCGAACATCCGACACTAAGAGAAAACGAATATACTGTCTGTAGTGATTAATGTCGCACGAAAGGACGACTCGAACCTACATTGAACTCTTGGGGAGAGTTGTGTCACGAGGTCCATCGGGACGACGACGACGATTCAGTGAAGTCAGCACAGGCTGAGACACGGTGGTGTCTGTCGGAAGATGGTCCGAGGAGACAGGGACCCTAAGAGGTCCGTTCTTGTGACCTCACCCAACGGTAAAGGAAGAGGTCACGTACTTTCACTTTTCACTTTCACTTCAGCGAGTCAGCACAGACTGAGAATCGTTGGGGTACCTGACGTCGGGTGGTCCGAGGAGGCAGGTACCCTAAAAGGTCCGTTCTCATGACCTCAGACTGCTTGTCAGTTAACTGTGTTCTACTTCAAATAAATAATTCAGATAGGATCCCCTTCACATCTCAAAATCCTGGAGTCTCCTTCTTTATTGACTTTTATTTTACAGATTCCTTCCCAGTTCTTTACCTTTGTCATTCACCTTGGTCATCCTATTTGTAACTTTTGACGGTTCCTTTAATGTGAATTTCTACAAAGGTCTGATACACTATTAGGGCAACTTCCTGTACCTCGACGGGACGAGAGATACGGAAAAGGACCCAGGGGTAGGTTTATGACCAGAAGGTCCAGACTTAGGGTCTCTCGGTATCTAATGAGACATTAACGACGACGTACAGGTAGGAGGAGGACGGTATCTACTCGACAATGGACACACCAACTAAAATCGGGGTCAGTCAACCCTTCGAGAAATTTTGACGACCAAAGGATACCGACGTTAGGGTAAATAAGACCAAGATGGTCGAAGAACATCTTTCCATTCACAATCAGTGAGTCAGTACAGGCTGAGAAACACTGGGGTACCTGACATCGGGTTGGTCCGAGGTACCTTAAGAGGTCCGTTCTTAGGACCTCACCCAACGGTAAGGGAAGAGGTCCCCTAGAAGGGGTGGGTCCCTACGTTGGACCCATAGAACGCAACGTCCGCCTAAGAAATGACAGACTTGGTGGTCCCCCGAGTCTTAATCGACGAAACGTGTGACGTGGACCGACGAACGTACGGTTCAACGAAGTCAGTACAGACTGAGAAACCCTGGGGCACCTTGTATCGGGTGGTCCGAACGGATAGGTACTCTAAGAGGTCTCTTGTGACCTTACCCAACGGTAAAGGAGGAGGTCCCTAGAAGGGCTGGGTCCAAAGTTTGAGCGCAGAGAATACAGAGGACGTAACCGTCCACCTAAGAAATGGTGACCACGGACCTTTCGAGACCTCTTTCCTTTGATTGTAACTTGGGGACGACTCCCGGAGTGTGAAAACGAAATGCCCGGAGTGTGAAAACGAAATGCAACAGACCTGACATTGGATATTGAGCTTCACTGCCCTGCACCTCCCGTAGAAGAATTCTCACATGACTACCTATACTCGGTCAAACCCAGACCTCTGAACGTAGGTTAGTCTGTACATGAGAAGGGAGATTCACTAGACTAGAAATGAGGTCCAGCCGACGACCTGTAAGATGTATGGTTCCCCGTTTCCCCGATACACCAAAAGAACCTCTCGAACCTTAAAATGATGGGTCTTAATATGTTTGACCACTGACCCTTTCTTGGATGAGCCTCCAAGAGGTGGTAACACCCATTCACCGAAACGGTAGTCGTAGGGTGGACACCATCCTCCCCACATACACACACACACACACAGGTCACCACCCCATCAACCGTCCAATACTACGACACTATAGTCCTACCACGGGACCACCGTGAACACTTGACAGTTGGTGAATAAAGACGGGCTACTACTTTCCATCCACTGTCACCCTGTTTGACTTAGTCCTCGGGTCTCCTCACCCACAAGCGACTCGAAGGGGGATCCTTACAACCACCCACCTCTCTTTGATTGTGAGGGAAGACCTAGAACGGGAATGGACCAGACGAAAGAACGGTCGTAGCGCACCTGGTCTCGGGTACGAGAAGAACAGAATTAAGAGGAAGGGTTTATAAGAGCTCAGTCGGAAAAGAGGTATATGTGGTGATGGGATCAGTTCTGGGAATGTTTGGGATAGTTGGGAAATATAAGTAAGGAAGCGACGAGGTCACTAAAGAGATGAGGGGTACAACGGGAGGGGGTGAATTTTGGCAAGTCACCGAAAGGTCACAAAGGTAAATTTCTGGGTCCACGCCGGGTGTTCCTGGGACGTACCGGGTCGGGGACTGCTATGCGGGTCAGAGTTGAAAAGACGGAAAGACAGAGATTCGAGGTCGGTGACCCCAGAAGGAAGTCAAAGACTTTACATGGTCCGGGGAGGACGGAAGAGAATCCTGGAACCGTTACAACAGGTCGGAAGGGTCTTACACAAAAGAGAGGAGTTCTGAAGTCGAGCAGGTAGTTCTCGCAAGAGATTGTGAAGCCAGGTAAGGCGACCAGACCAGGGGGACAATGTGTGAGAGTACCTGGGGATATGAAACACTTTGGGAGAGTCAGACATCAATATAAACAAACACTATTAAACGAAAAAAAAATTGCAGATAGAGGGAACGGTCTGTATTCGAGAGGGCTCTGGTTCCGACAGAGTGAGTGGGACTTAGGGGTCACGGGTCATCCATCATTTGCGAGTCGTCTTGCAATCCCTCACTCACTCACTTGAATACTGGCGCCGGGGTGTGGACCTTGGGGAAGAGCGGGAGGGGTCAGGAGTCCGGACTGACTCACGGGGAGAGGTGTCACCTCCTCCCGGTGCTCCCGGAGTGCGTAAAGGAGTACTTGCTCCAGTAGTTCGACGTCGTCGTCTACTTCCGGTTCCTGGACGTCGCCACGCTCGACGACCGGTTCAGCGCCGTCGACCTCCTGCTCTTCTTCGTCGACTGCGACTGCGCCCACCTCGACGACTGGAAGGTCCTCGCCATGATGTTCTACTTCCTCCTCGCCCTGTCGATGTTGCTGCTCGACCAGTTCCAGTTCCTGCTGTTGATGTTGGACCGGTACGCGATGCGGGTCGAGTCGCTCCTCTTTTTGTACCGTCAGTACGCCTCGGCTCTGGACGTCGAGCTCCACTCCCCGCGCGCCGCCCTGGGGGCCGCGGGAGACTCGCGTCCACTTCGGGACCCGTTTCTGGTGGTCCGACCGGTCACGTGCCACATTGCGGACGGGCCCGCTCCCTCGGGCTTCCGGCGACACCCGTACGCGCACGGACGGGTCGCTCCGAATCGCGCGTGTCAAATCGGGGCGGGGCGGGGGTGCGCGTACAGACGTGTGAGGGTGCGCCTGGACGACCGACCCTGAAGGACGAGGCCTCGGGCACCTCGGTGACACGCGTACGCGTTCGTACGTGCACACGTCTGCACGTGCGGACCTAGGCCACCCCGAGGGGAGAACGAGGTCTTGGGCCTGGGTGGTCCACGCACATGGTCTGTACGACGTGTGCACGGGACTTAGTGTGACCCCCCTTCCACCGCCTGGGTCCCTAGACGGGTGGAGTCACCGCGAATCCTTAGTAGTTCCTATGCTAGTGTCGTGGACAGGAGACCTCGGCACTCCAGGAACTCCGCTCCCGCGAGGGGAAGTGTCGACATAGAGACGTATCGATCCGCACTGTGTCACCTTATAGTCACTTGTTGGTTCACTACCTGCAACAATTATTCAAATGGAGGTTTTCCCTCTGCCTCTTCCCTTAACCGAATTGAGTAAGTAAGGAAAATAAATAACACGTGACGGAACGATGGTCCGAGAAAAGGTCCTTATGTATTGAGTGCTGGTTTCGGGACGACAGTCCCTCGAGTGTAAGATTAGTCTTTTGTTTATGTAGTTATGGACCATCATTAGTCACGATAATTTTTCTTCCGCTCTTCTTAAACCCCTATCATTCACTCCCTTAGGATAAAATTTAGCCTACCAGTCCTGCGCATGGACTCTTCCCCTGTGTCCTCGTCTCTAGACTGCTTTCCCTCCCTTAGTCAGTACGTTCAGACCCCCCGCCCCTCGTCTCTCACTCACGTTTCTGGGGTCCATCCACGTACGAACCATAAAAACTCTTTGTCGTCCTCTCGGCGTTCCGACCTCGGTCTACTCGTTCGTCGAACTTCTCTACCGTTCCCAGGTCTAGTACCCCCGAACCATTCTTGAAATCTTAAATAAGGTCCTCACTACCTTCGGTGACTTCCTAACTCTCGACCCTCACTGTTGACTAAATATAGATCTTCCTAGCGAGACAGACGACCCGCCTTTTATCTGAGAACCGTATAAATAATTCGTGGACGGCACACATTCCGTGCCACGATTCGTGACACTCCCTGTATCCCTATTTATTGGACTAAAGACGGGTCCAGGGAATGTCAAATCAACTTCGTCTGTCTAGTCATTCGTCAGGTGACCTCAAGTCCCCTTGACTCAGTCACCGTATCGTCCGTTTCTCGTAGTCGTACACCCAGGAAACCTAAGACCGAAATGGCGAACTAACCAAGAAGCGGAACCAAAGGCGTAAACATTTACCGTCAATGTACTTTTACTTCTATTTTGGATGCGGGATCCTAACGAGTCATGACTTTGTATTCAGAAACAGCTTTACCGACTGGGTCATCATGGGCGAAGCACAGATGAGCTTACCTGGATCTTGTCCCGGTGAATCCAAGTAGAAGGTTCTACCACTCCTAAAAAATAAAATAAAAAACGTACTGGTCCTCCTTTCCAAAGGTACAACAAAAATAGATCCTAAACTCCTAGATCCAGCTCTAAATTTTGAACGAGAGAGAATCCTGACAAAAATACAAAAGGACTGATATCTCCTTACCGCTCTTTCGTAGAGTCTTGAATTTTCTTGAAAAGAGAAACCAACTTTCTTATAGACCGGTCGACTCAGGATCCGGTAAAGAGTCCGGTGTCCCCACGTCGACCCCAGGGGAGGACCGATTTCGGTGGTGGGAGATGGACGACCCAAAGATCTCCACAAGAGGGGTTTTCGGATCTTGACTCTTTCCTGTGAGCGGGGAACCTCTAGAGACGGAACAACGTACATTTTCGTCAGAAGAATGATCCCCAAGCCGGTTGCTACTAGGGAAACCCCTTCGTTTGTTTGTGTCAGTGTCCCCAAATTCAGAAGAGGACTGTGAGTGAAGAACTCCCACTTCGAGTCGTGTAGTGGTCAACAGTTTCAGGGTTCTTATCATTGACGGAGGAGGTCCTTCCGGCGGAAAGAATGTGATTCAGACCCGTCCAGGAAATCCGGTTTGTAGGACGGTTGGACGTCAGGGTACTCAGAGTTCGACAAGAAAATGTCACCACGGTAAAAAAGTTTATTTTAGAACCTACTTTGGGTGTTCCGGTTTAGTGCACGTCCGTCTCGACGCGACCCCGCACTTCAGTTCTATCTCGGGCTTAAGGGGGGGGGTAGAGACGGGGGAAGACTTTGTGATCCCAAGAAGTCCTTAGAACAGAAAACTCCTAGTCTCAATCATTTGGATAGTCTTTTCTGTAAATTTTACCTTTCCCACGGAGTCCCTTTGTGGTCGAACCCTTGGAGAGTAGGATTGGACATTGGACAAGGTGGACGTACTTCTAACGGGCTCCAAAAGACTCCTGGTTTCGACGGGTTCGTGACAAGACTTGATTGTCTGGTCCTGGAGAAGGAGTCGTTCCTCCCTCACCAACAAAGTGACTTCCTCATGGAAACTCGAGAAGACCGGTGGTCGACCTCCTCCTCTCTCCCCGTCTTGTGCCGAGAACGGCCTTCAGGTCGTTCGACACCCCTCCGTCAGGGAAAGGACTTACAAAGGGACGTTGGAGCGAGAGGGGAACCGGGGGGCCCCCACAAAGTCTATCTGGTCGATTTCGTAGCCGACTTGTTCTACCTCCTCCTTACGTTCGACCTCTCCTTGGTCAGCGACTTTGACTTCTTGCTGTAACTCTTGGCCGGGTTCTTCCTCGTCCAGGACCTCGACCTCGCCCTCTTGCTCTACGACTTCTGGTTCTAGGTCCTCGACGTCAGGTAGTAGGTCCACTCCCGCCCCCGGCGTGCGGACGGCCCCGCGGGGAACGGCCGGCGCCCCGGCACCCCTCGAGTGACGTACGGACGGCCCCGTGGGGAACGGCCGGCGCCCTGGCGTCCCTTGAGTACAGTAGTAGGAACCCGTGGAATCAAGGAGGAGACAGTCGTCCCCACTGGCGTGGTGGGTGAAGAGTCTGTAATGCACTCCATTGTGACACTGCAACAAAGGAACCAACTTAGTAAAGTGCTTTTAGTCACATCACCCACGATACTCCTTTCATGAAGCCCCTTTTGGAAGAACGGAATTTCTAAGGTTCTTTGAGTCGAGAGTCGACACTCCCTAAACAATTTCGAAGCTCCCGGAGGGGAAGAAATAGTAGTGTCTCAGTAGACACCCATGTCTCCTTTTTGTAGGCGTCTAGGTACACGTCCCCTCCTTCCTCCCGTGGGCGCGGGAGGGGGTCTTTCTTGCTACGGGGGGTCCTAGTAACGGCGGACCACACCTTCCGGGACCAAGTCTCGTCTCTGACCCAGGGCCAAATTAGTCTCGTCTAATTAACGACAAAGTCCCCTCCGTAGACGTTCCGTCTAGTCGGGGCAGAAACAACAGTGGACACTTTACAAGCCTCTTCGACGTGTTGACGGAGAGACCCGAGACTATTCTCGGCCCCGTCTTGTTATCCGTAGCCCTACAAAGACTCGTCTTCACCCAAAATACGAAGAAAGGTCCACTATTTTAAGTATTCATTATTCGGCGAATTCCCGGGGTTCTCTGTCGCTGAGAACGGGGACGAAGGGACCGTGTTTCGGAAGGCGAGCGACGCACAGACAGCGACCGCGAAGACAGACGGCGGAAGGACCCGGAGGAACGAGGGACGGGGCGTTGGGGTCGGGGCAATTTGCAAAGGGGTGTGTGCGTGTGGTGGGGAGTGGGTGGGTCCGGCCCTTCGCGTCGGACGGTCTGAGGCTGTTCCGGTAGGACCTGTAGGACCTCGTGCTGGCGTTCCTCCGGGACCTCCTGGCCGTCCTCGAGCAGTTGTTCTAGATGTTGGACGTCCTCCTCCAGGCGGTCCGCCTCCTCGACTCCCTGTTCCACCCGGAGCCTGCCGGCCCCGACGGCGAGCCGCCCCCGGGCCCCGACCCACGGGCCCCGACCGACACCTCGGAGACCCGGGGGCGAGAGAGGGTCCTGGTCCAGACGCAGGGCCACACTCAGGGACACGCAGTCGTGGGACGGCAGTGACCAGCTGGCAAGATTCACAGGCGCACCGTGACCGGAACGGGGGACCGACTGGCGACGCCGGTGCCCTCCCGTGTGAGCCACAGGTGGGACTGGGGTGAGGGGGGCGTGTATCATCCGGACGGCGTCCAGCGTCGACCACCGACCGGACAATGGTGTCAGGGAAGCGCAGCCTCGCGACTGAGAGCCTTCCGGTCCGCGGCACCCCTCCCCGTCCGACCGGGACCCTTCGGCGCCGACCGTCGGCCGGTAGCCCGGACCAACCAGCGACCGAACTACGCGCGTAAGAGAGAGGACACGAGCGTCATGGACCTCCTCTTCCTCCTGGACCTCGACTTCACGAGGTGCGACCCCTTCCTGACACTCTACATGTTCGTGGCGTACTTGTGGCACTACGACGTCGAGCTCCTCCACCTCGCCCTCGCCCTGGTCCATGGCCCGCCGACCGGGTCCGAGGGCCGGCACCCCCGCCGCCCCACAACGGCCCCACTGCGGCAGTCGAGACGCCCTTGGTGGATCCTGGGGTGGAAGGACGAAAGGAAGGTTTTCACTTAGGGCAGGGCCGACACAGTGACCACAAATTTTTCGTCCCGACCCCGGACTTACGCTGCGGTCACAGGACCCGGAGCTTCGGTCTACCGGTCCAGGTCCGGGACAGGGAGACGTCTGCACACCGACGTGCGACGGGGACGGACCTTCGGAGTCACGAGGGGAGACACTTCACCCTTATTTTATCGGCGTGGTCGAGCATCCCATCGCCCACCCGAGACGGAACCTGGAGAATCGGGTCGTAACCCGCGTGTCGACCCCACTTGAGTGCTCCCCGACATTGTGCACGTCTCCTACCATCGTCACCTTTGCGGGTGCGCAGTCTAAGTCCCTCTCCCGGCCTCTGTGACACCGACTGTGCACCCGACCCCCCCGTCCGTAGGACCCAGACTAAACCCCCCCCTAGCCCCCCGCCCCACCCCTTCTTGGGTCGCTGGAACAGGAGGCGGAGGGCCGTCCGGAAGGTGAGGGCCCTGCTTCGCGTCTGGGTCATGAGGGTCACGGACTAGCTTTTCCTGTTCATGGCCTTCGTCTAGGCCCTCGACCTCCTCTTCTTACTGCTCTACGCGTAGCTCGACCACGCCGCCCTCCGGACGTAGCAGTTGGACCTCTCGTTCGACGCCGCGGAGAGGTTCCTGTCGCCGTGGGAGCTCGTCCACCCGACCCCGCCCGGGGGGTGAGGGCGTCTCGTGTCGGCAGGGCTGGTGGCTCGCGGGCGGGCTCGGGCACTTGGGAACCCACAGACACAACGCTACTTGTCTGGTCTGGCGAGTGAAAAAAAAAAAATCGAAAAATAAAACACAACCTCAAATCGGTCAATCGTTACGACACTAGCAAAGACCATTTGTCACTTCCCTGAGTCGGTATGCATAGGTACTCAGGGAAGAGGGGTGTTTTGAGGGGAGGGCAGGGTGACGGAGCACTGTCACTCGCCTCGGGGTACACGTGTGCTCTCGCACTTACGAGCACACTTTCGATCTGCTCCGCCCTGCCCGCGGACCGGACCGGTGGACGGCCGACCGGCCCCCAGAGCCCGTTCAGTGAAGGTTCAATCTGGACGTCGACGGAGAGCCAAGCGGAGGGTGACCCAAAGGAATTTGGGTGCACCCGCCCGTAACCCAAATTCTGCGGACCGAGGGTAATCAGTGATCCCGGGTATTTCTTTCGTAGTGAATAGAGCTACCCTTCAAGTTCACGTACTGTGTCGTCCCGGGGTCCGCGAGTCTTCACTCACTGCGGGTACGTGCGTCCACCTGACCGAGAGTCCCGACGCCCGAGACGTCCAGGACTCGGCGACGGAAGGCACGGCACAGGGGAAATCGGGCGTCCTGGCGGGAAGGTCCTGCCACTCCGGTGACAGAGGGAAGGGGTTCCCATCTTGACCTGTGTTCGTCAATTGAACGGGTTCCCGTAGTGATCGGTCACTGGGCCCCTTGGTCCTATTCTGGGAGGTGGGGAGTGGGAAACGGGTCTCCTGAGTCCAGACTACGACCTCCGTTTAAGTCCTTGTACTGAAAAGTCGTGTTTACGACATTTACTACTCAACTTGCCCACGACACTCACGGTCCCCTCCTCCGGGGGTAAGACAGGCCCAGGGTCCTGTCTGAGGGATGTCGTCCCCGCCCGGACCCCGGAGGTGACCCCTACAACAGGGACTTGAAGTGACCGGTTCAAGGCAGGGGGAAGACCCCACCTTCGCAGTTAAGGAACCGATCCGCTAGCCCCGGGGGGTAACACCTTTGGTCCTCGGAGGCCCAATTACAGAGGAAAAACTCGTAAAGAGTGTCAAATATTAATACCTCTTCAAGACACATCCGGGGAGAGACACAGGTTGTGCATCGTGTCACGGTCCGTACCGACGTGGGAAACCCTTTGTAAATACTTGGTTGACACTACAGTGGTCCGATCTGCTCCCTTCTACCCCGTCATAAGGTCCGGTGTCCCTGTGGTGCTCGTCTCCGGACCCACACACTGTGGGTACCGGACACCAACCCGTCCGGCGTCACTCGTTAAGGCAGTAGGAGCTCACCGGCCGTCCCTGTCCGCCCTCCACCCGTCCTCGCCCCTCGTCGTCCCTCGTCCCACCCGGACAGACGATTCCTCGAGCCAACCCTCAAAAAGGACCTGGCACTTCCTAGACCCCGACCCTCCTTTCCGGTCCTCGAAACACAAACCTTCGTCGCACCGAACTCCCACAATGCACCGAAACCCCCTAGTTGGAGTTCCATGAATTATGAGCCGTCGAGTCGGAGCCTAGAGCCTACGCTGAGAGAATCCTGTCATCGGGAGAGTAGCACCAAGTCAGTGAGTAGCCATGAAGGACACGAACGTCGACTCCGTGTCCTCATCCTGTGCCCCCCAGACCACCACCGGCTCCCCGGTCGCCGGCGCCGGTCGTCCCTCCGCTAGGGAAGTGACGACATTTCTTCCGGTCCCGGACCACCCACCCTCTACTCCGCCCGTCCCGAACTCTCCTCCTCTCTCCTCCCTCCTACTGTCTCGAACCGGAGCTCACCTGTGTCCCAAGTCCTTCCTCCCCGTCGGGGGTGGGAGGCGGGCCTCGAGGTTCGAACCGCGGCCCCCTCCACTCGCTGCCGCGGCAATCGTCTCGGCAGAGGGGCACGCCACCGGCGGGACCCGCGAGCACTGCCCACGCCGGAGAGGAGAAGAGGTCTCAGACGGGTCCTTGGACGGCCGCTGGTAGTAGAGAGTCTTGAAGCCCCTGTGGTCGGGGTCCTGGTTGCCAGTCCTCCGGCTACTGAGAAGGTGGAGCCTCCTGAGAGGGCTCCTGTTGGCGATGAAGGACGGGATGGTGGGCGGGTTCGCGGCCTACTTGGACTTCCCGTAGGTCCACGGACGTGTGTCGCGCCGCCCGCCCCTCGGCCCCGGGAGACGTCCGCCCGCCCAGAGTCTGGGGGTTGCGTGGGCCTGGACCCTTGGTTTCAGTGTGGTCGAACACGAAAAACGGACAAAAAAATGGTTAAGAGAGAATGCTAACACCACCTTCAATTCTCTCTCTTCCCTCTCTCACTTTATTCGTGCGAGAGGTTTAAGTGAACAAATAAGTTGTTTACCCATAGCTCACGGACAGCGCTCAAATAACTGCACTGACCGACCACTACCGTCGACCACCGTCTCGTGCGCAGGAGGGACGGAACGAGACACACGTTACGTCGGGCAGTCGACTCCTTCCTTCCTTACACTCACTCGTTCACTCACTCGCTCGTTCATTTACGCACTCTCTTACTCACTCACTCGTTCACTCGTTCACTTACTCACTCGTTCCCTCACTGACTCACTCACTCGTCCACTCACTCTCGTAGAGGTGCACCGGGCGGACACGAGGCGGGACGGGTCAAGTGTGGGCCCCTCGTCCCGCCGAGCTCGTCGTGGAGGTTCCGTCGGACCGTGACGACCGTGGAACGGGAAGGGACTCTTCAGGGGGCTCGGCTCGCGGCCCAAGACCGGGCGAAGCGTCACGGCGGGTCAGGTGACGTGAGGGCCGACACCCTCCCAGGCTCGGTGTACCGTGGCGGAGGGCGGACCCGCCACACACTTGGTCGTCGACAGACGAGCCCCGGCCCCTCGGTCTCGGCACTTGTACCCGCAGGGCGCGGAGGGCGCCAGGACCGCCGGCGCACTGCTACCGCTGCGCCGGAGCGGAGTCAAATACAGAAGCGAGTCGCACCCACTGTGCGCCCGGAACAAACTAAGTGTAGGAGACGGAAAGGGAGGCGAGGTAGAGAAAGTCGACGTCTCTCGGTTCAGGGGGTAGTCGGACTTCGCTCGAAGTCTGAAAGTTCCAATCGCTCTGCGGACCTAGGGACAGGACTGACAGTGCGCCTGAGAGCCAGGTAGACAGAGGGGTAGCACCCGTAGTCAGGACGCTCCAATTGGGCGCTCTCCGAGCCCCAGGGGCCCCGGGCCCCACCGCCCCACAGGTCTACCAGTAATGACAAGCGACAGCCACCTCCCCCGGCCTCGGGGGTGGTGCCTTTGTAGTGTAGACTCCGGGGGAGGGTGCCCAGGCGGACCTCGGGGACTTGAACCGTGGATCACGACGACCGACCAGTCGGTCTCCTGACGAGGACGGGTGTGTCAGGGACCGCACCCTCCGAGGGTCGAGAGGACATTCGGGGACCAGAAGACTCTGTGTGGCAGGAGTCTGAGGGGGGAGTGTGTGGGAGCCGCACTGAGACCTCACTGCCAACCGGTCGCTCCAAAGCACGGCCCACTCCGCCCATGGGTGACACGCGGTCCACGGCCGCCAGGCGCATCTGAGAAGGTCTCGAGTTCCGGAGCCCGCCCCGGCAGGCACTCCTCCACCTGACGGCGAGACTGCCGACGCTCTCAGCAATGTCCTCTCAGTCTCCTCCTGAGCAGATCTTCCCCCGCCCATCTGTCTCCCCGGCCCCTCCCCCTCTCACTCCGACGACCCGTGCCGGGGGCCCAGCCTCGACCTCCGTCTGTGGGGGACGGAGGGTCCCCGTCTCGGCTGCCACGGTCTTCGGGTCCCCGGGCGTCTCCGAGCACCGGTCCGGGTCCAAGTGCCTGAAGTAGGGGGACTCCTCTCCTCCCCTCGGCCCCCCACACCTCGACCCAGTCCGGACCGCCCTCGACCCTTTCCCTCGGGGCTCGACCCCCAGCACGGTCGACACCAGCCCTGGGGTAGGTCCTCCTCGGACGTCCTTGGTCTGTCCCACGAGTACGGCTCTTCGTCCTTTCCCGACGTCCTCCCTGCCTCGGGACGGTCGACGGACCCCACCCCAGACCCGTCCTTGTGACTACCCCGACGTACACACGCCGCTGATGTGTGCGCACGTGTGTGTGTGTTGTCCCGCACCCCGGTGGGGACGACACTCTGCCCCCGGTCTGCCCCACACGCCTTCTGGAGCCTGTCGGGGTTTCCTCCCGCCCCGGGCCCCCGGAGCGACTTCCGCCGGGGGCTGAGGGTTGTCGGACCGAGAGGTATCCGGACCAATCCGCCTGTCAGCCCGGACACGACCACAGCCTCACAGGTCCGTCCGTTCAAAGGCGGGGTCCAGGACGACTAAGTGCGACTCGTGGGTTCCCCTACGGGTGGAGTCAGGGGTCCTGTTTCCCGTAACAGGACGGAGTTGCTCCGGTGGGGTCTGGATCGACGTCCGAGAAGGGAGGTCCCCCTCCCCACTCCTCCGGTGGAGGATGGTGGGGGGTGGCCTTCTGCACGAGGGGTCTACCCGGCCGGGGGTCCCGCGTCTCGAGAGTGTCGGAGTGGAGAGGAAGGAGGGGTGAAAGGGGGGCGTGGGGGACGAGCCGGGCGACTCCTGTCCCTCCCCTGTTCTTCTCCTGGAGTACCTGCGGTCGGGGTCGAGGAGGGCGAGGGACGGGTAGTGGTTGAGGAAGGGGTTCTACCATTCACTCCCGAGGTGGGTGGCGTCGGGGGGAAGGCCGGGTCCTGTACCGGGTTCGGGGGGGTCGGGGGCGGTGGGACCGGGGGTCGACCGGAGTGGGCGAGGCACCCAGGTCGGGACGGAGAAACGGAGAGGGCCCGGACGCCGGGTCCGGAGGAACACAAATAAATTTCTGTAAAGGGCCGGAGTACTACATAAATGTCGAAGAACGACGGAGGAAAGGGTTAAATTGTGAGCCATCCTCCTTCTCTGCCCGGAGGTGCCCCGACACCGCGTAACGTGCCCGTCGACTTCTGGGGCGGTGGCGGGAAGTCGGGGACCGCTGAGGCCGTCGGTCTCACCCCACCGGCCGCCCCGACGTCGTCGACCTCGGCGGGTGCCGTCCCGTCCCGGTCGGCCCGTGGGGGCGTGGAGGAAGGTCGGGTGGGCCCTTTCCGTCCGTCCCAGGGGCGTGGTCCGTCACAGTGGTGGTGGGGGGCGGGGTGGGGGGACGGGGGGTGGGTCCCGGTCCGTCGTCTTCCGGACGGTAATCTTTAAGATTGGGGCTCCCCTTCGGGACCCTTCGAACAGTCGAGTCGAAGGTTTTAGTCCGGGATCCCCTCCGTCTCTAAACTATTACTTACTGAGGACAGACTCACGTCGAGGCCCTCCACTTTAGGTTCCGAGAATAAAGTCCGTAGGGAACGGTCCTCGGGCGCCCGGAACAGGGTGTCCCAGTGGGACGTCGTCGTCGGCGCGACAGACGTTCCCGTAGGCACCGGGGGTGGGGGTGGGGTGACTCGGGTCTCCAGAGGGACCCGTGCGCGTCCACGGGTGCCGGCCCGTCGGGACCCCCGTCTCGCACACCACCCGCGTGTGTCCCGTGGGGGCAACCTAAGGATGGCGGAGGGGACAGGGTGAGGGGGCCGTTCGTCTACCTGTGTGTCTACCTGTGGTCCGGGGCACCGAGATGGACGGGGTCCGACTCGTGTTCGGAAGACGTCGGTTCCAGCGGCGACTCTGGGCCGAACGGCCGGGTGTGACGGACGCATCGGAGACTCAATCTAAATCAGGGGTACATAAATAAATACGGACGGCTCCGTGTCGGATACTTATGGGGCGAGTAGGCATTGCGCAACCGTACACACACAAACTTCGTCGGGGTAGCCTCGGCAAGGTCGTAGTACAGTTAGTGCCGGCTCGGGGGTCCTTTACTGAGGTAGCAGTCTGCCATGTTTCTTCTGCGCGGAGTAGCCTCCACCCGCTGTCCGGCTCCCTCGACCCGCTGTCCGGCTCCCTCGACCACCCCGAAAAAGGGCCGCGACCGACTGAGTCGTCGGGAGGTCCCTTCGATCTTTGGTCCCGCCCTCCCATGGGCAAAATGTCTACTCGTTGGACTCCGGGGTCCTTCCCTTTACCGAAGGGGTCCCAGTGGGAACGTCGGTCGTTTACTACTCTGGATGCGACGAAACGGGGGACGATGGGTCTTTAGTCTACAGAGGTAGGGCACCAAGGTCTCGCACCGAAAAAGACGGGTCTCTCCCTCTCTGGGACCCCTGTGGGGGAGGCAAGGGGGAGGGAGAGGAGGAAGGACTGACAGTCACAGAGGTCCCACCTTTGGTGTTATCCCCGCAGGACCCGTAGGTCTGCACGGAGTAGTCGGCCCATAAATCACAAGATGTAAGGCTCAGTCTCCGACCACCACCACGGGCCTTCCCGGTCTCGTTCCGCACCGACCGGCCTGGCACAGAGGTAGAACCGAGCCCGGCCACTGGACCGGACCCGGAGTAATCAGGTAACGTTCTTGGGGTCCCCTCGTTCACTCCCCAGGGCCTTGTGTGTGGAGTGCGGGCGGTTAGGGCAGACTGTCCGAGGTGATAAGACCCGGGCAGTGCGGTCCGTCGGGGGAGGCGCATATTTACCATGACTCGGGAGACGCAGGTCCGTCTCTTCACTCACCCCACACCGTCTACCCCGGCGACCCGTGACGTGAGGGGTCGGGAAGTCTCAGCGGGAGTAGGGGTGATTGTTCCGGAGACGCCCGAGGTCCCGGCGGGACGGGAGGACCGGCACGTGGGTCGGTGCACGTCCGGAGCGCACCGTGTCTTGGGAGGTGCGTGGGTGGCTCAGGGGAGAGGACGGGTGGAACGGGAGAGTCTTGGTCTCGGAGAGCGTGGTGGCCTTGTAAGGCCTTCGAAGGGAGAGGGAACTGGTGGATGTGTGTTAGCTCTCTCGGGTGGGCGAGGGGGACGGGTAACACAGAACGTCGTGTCAACTCCTTCTGTTGCTGTCGCCACCGAAGCTGCGGAATCTGGAGCTACCATCCACGGGTCGCCTAGACTCTCCGCAAGGTTCGCGCCTCCGGTGGAGCCGGAAGAGGACTACGGACCCCGTTCCGGAGTGTGTGCCCTCCCGGAATCTTCTACACGCGTCTCGTCCAAGGCTCTCACGTGTGCCTCCTGCCCGGGGACTCGGCCCTGCGCGGGGCCCTCGGGCCGGAGACAAAACACCTCCCCCCTTCGTACGGGCACGACTCCCGCCTTAGTCACTCCAGACGCAAAAATTCTTTCGTGTCGAGGACGCTAACATCGGTCCGTGGCCCTACCTGGGGTCGTCTACATACAGGTGGACGAAAACAGGAGTACCACGTTAACCTCTTCGTCTCAGAATCCCCGTGGGTCCTCGTCGTGTGATCTCCCACCTGACCTCCACCCCCCGGAGAATTTCTCAGGCCCACATTTAATTCGGCAATTGGGTGGAGTCGTTCTGCTCACCGTCCACACCCCAGGTCCCGGGACCCTACCTCCACCCCGCCGACACTTCCGACCAGAAGTGGGGGACTTAACCTGCACACCCCGTCCGCTCGCGGCCCCTCGGACCCCCACGTCAGCGGGACTTGGTCACGGACCCGTCTCGACACACTACCGCCCCCCGCCGCCACCCCCACCACAACGGCACCGGGTCGTGCACGGTGCGTCTCGGTCCGTACTCCCACGGCAGTGGGCCTCACTACTCGACGAGCACCGAGGTCGGACGCGGGACACATCGTCCCTCCGGGTCGTGTGCGGGTCCGGGATAAGGCTCACAGGGACTCGAGAACGGCACCGGGTCTGACACCACGGTGTCGACACTGGGTCCCCTCTGGTTCCGACCAAACGTCTTGGACTCGAAGACTGGCCTCCCTGTCCCGGCTCTCCTCGTCCGCCCCAGGTCGCAGAGCCCGACACCGGAAGCCGACGGTCCGTGCAAGGGGCCGGGGAGACCTCGACCGTCGGACCTCGGACCGAGTCTTAGGAGGCCCACACCGGGTGGTCGGGGGAGCCAAGGTCCCGAGGGGGTCGGACGGAGGTGGGGGAATGGTCGAGGCCGACGGTCGTCTATTTCACTTTCTAATCACCGACAGGAAATAACCCCTGGTAGTCTTCGATAGTTCACAATTTCTCTCCGGTCGTGGATTAGCTCCGCCCCATTGCCCTTCTTGAGCTCCTCAAACATCTCCCCTCTCGACCCCTCTCTCAAGGCCCGTCGTCAGGTTTCGTAAGACGTCGTAGCCCTGTTTAGGGAAGACGTCTCATCGGAAACAATAGCGGGTCCTCGTCCCGTTCCGAACGCCGAGAGGGTAGGTCCGTCGGACTCGACACGCCCCACCCACAGAAGGGGGGGCGGAGGTCCCCAACCCCAGGGTGACTCGACCCTCCTCTCCCCCGAAGGATGGGGTCTGTTACGAGAACGTCGGGGTGGGATTGGGGTAACTCCGACATCCACCACCACTCTGGACTCCTGGGGTCTACTTTTGTACCCGGGGTTAACCTTCCCGAAGGGTCCACCGTGATCACTATTTCTTGGGTGACCGGCTACGTCCTCTGTGCTCTCTACGGTCAAGTTAGGGACCCAGTCCTTCTAGGGGACCTCCGTTTTTACCGGTGGGTGAGGTCATAAGAACGGACCTCCTAGGTACCTGTCTCCTCGGACCGCTCAATACCAGGTACCTCAGAGTTTTCTCAGCCCGTGCTGACTTCGCTCAATCGTGCATGCGTGCGTGTGGTTATTGTTTTCAGTTTGTTCGCGGACGACTATCTCTGGGGAAGGTCTCAGAGGCGGATCTCCGTCCTCTTACCGACACGGCCTCCCCGATGGTCCTGACCTGGGAGCTACGGGGTCTCGGAGTCCGTGGTCGACTGACTCCGACGGGGGAGGAGTTCGAGGGAGTAGCCACACCCCCCACCCCTCTAAAGGGTCCTCCGTCCGTCCGTCGCCCCTCGTCCCCGTCCTCACGGGCCGGACTGGGGGCGCCGGTAGGGTCGTTCGGGTCCCCGGTAGGGGGGCGGGGCCCCAGGTGAACCCCCGGACTCCCAGGTAGACAGGAAGCGTCTGCTGTCAGTGCTCGCCACGAGGAAGCCTGGGGGGAGGTAGGTGAGGAGGAGGAGGAGAGTGGTCAGGCTCCCGGACCTGTGGATACTGGACCTTGTCCAGTTGAAGTACAAATCCTTCAAGAGAGATCTTTCCATGACCCCAGCACCTTGTCCCCTCCGACGTCCCCCGCCCCGAACCCCCGACTCCTCCCCGTCCCTCCTCCACTTCCGGTGAACGGGGACCTAGGGACGTTTCCCCTAGCACGCGCAAGGATCTGACCTGAGATCTTAACCAGGTCCCTAGTGTCCCAGGGTCCCAACCCTTAGTGAAGGGGACTGGGGAGGAGTCTGGGTCTCTCCTTCCCCGAACGGCCCCCAGTGTGTCGGACCATCTCTGGTCCTTGTCCTGAGGCTACAGGGTGACCCGGGTCCGGGACCCCACTGAGGGACTTTGGGCCACTCGACACGGGACCCGGACGGCCCCACGCTCCTCCCCGCCGGTCGGCAGTGTGGGCTACACGTGCGTCGTCCCGCGCACACCGCGGTCCGAGTGCCGCCGTCACGGGGGCCCCGGGAACGAAGACCCGACACGGCAGGACCACCCTCGGCGAGAGGTCAAAGACGATTCCACAGACGAGGAGGTTGGACCCGGGGGTGACTCACAGGGCCGCCCCCAAGACTGGTGTCGACGGAGGGCGGCGGCCGTGGGGGGTTGGAGAGGGGCGACAGAAGAGAGGACGGGGTCTGGGAAGGCCGGTAGCCAGTGCAGGCACCCCGTGCACGCCCCAGGGCCCGACAGCCAAGTCGTGTGGTGCGAGTTGCCGCTGTCGGAGTAGAGGGTCGAGTCAGACGAACCCCCGTTGCGGTCGCCCTCGAAACAGGTGAGGCAGTTCGGCCCGAGGGACCGACTCTTCCGGCCGGAGGCGCTCCCGGTGGTCGACGACGACCACTCCCCCGACCCCAGGGCCCCTCCGCCGTCGAGACAAAGGAGACGTGCGGACAACGACTGCCGCGTCCCTGGGGTCGGGTGTAGACGTGACTCGGCTCTTACGGACCGGACCTCGTCCCCCACCCCTACCCCGTCCGGGCAGTCGAGGGGCGGCCTTCCGGGGAGAGACCCGGGCAGAGAGGAGGTGAGAACCGAGCTTACAGAGATATCGGACACACGTGTGTGTGCGTGCGAGGTCCGCCACCTGCCTTCCGTGCACTTGGGGGAAAGTCACCCCCCGAAGGACGGGAGCCGTCGTGACTCGACCAGAAGCGACCCCTCCCCCGAAGTCGAGAGCCCACCCACCCCGTCGGAAAGCGAGCGTCGAGACGGCCGGAGCGGCGCCTCGGGCTCGGTCTGCCACACAGAGACTGTAGGTCGATCTTCCGACGTAGTCTCCGCTCTCCGTCTCGCAGGGGGACCTCCGCACGTGCTTCCTCCTCCGCGTGACCTGGTAGGTCGCCACGTCGCCAGGGCAGTGTGACGTGATGTTTCAGTTGGTCCTTCCACTCCAGGGCCTACCCTGCCCCAGTCCCAGTCTGCCCCGCCCTGACCCCCGGCCCACCCTGCCCGGTCCCAGCCTGCCCCGCCCCAGTCCCAGTCTGCCCCGCCCTGACTCCCCCCGCCCCGCCGTGACCCGGCCCCCGGCCCAGCCCGTCCCGGCCCCAGTCTGCCCCGCCCTGAGCCCCGACCTCAGCCTACGCCGCCCTGACCCCCGGACCGCCCCGGCCCCGGCCCGTCCCGCCCTGACCCCCGGACCGTCCCGCCCTGAGCCCCGGCCCGGCCCGCCTCGGCTCGACAGACGAGACGCCCTCAAGACGCTCTCGAGCACTCCTGACTCGTCCCGTCGACGCCCCGTCCTCCGCCCCTTCCCGTCTGCACCTCTGGGCGCACGCTTGTGGACGGGACTGGAGGGACCCGGCGACTGGGCGAGAGTGACCTTCTGTCGTACAGGTCGGGGTTCGTCTGACGACCGACTGCTGGCGCAGCGACGGACCGGCCGGGGGGAAGGGAGGGTCCGACTCCAAACGAAGAGGGCCCGGAGGGCCGGAACTGCACCTGCGACTGAGACCCCACCGGTGGGGCGCCGGTTCTGTCGGGCCGGAGTGGGGCGGACAGCACGCCGGGCGCCGGGAGGACCCGTCACAGAAGAGAGAGGGTCTGAGACTCAAGGGCAAGAGTGGAGACCCAAAAATAGGACGCACTAATAGAGACGTCGACCTAGAATAAAAATTGGCGGTCCCGAGTACTTACAAAGTTGTCTCGTATTTATCGGCGAGATCGGCGAGGGGTGACGGCGGACGGACGGGCGCGCCGAAGGGCCGTCGCGACCCAGGTAGGCCTTCTACCACTACTACGAGACAGGGGTTTGTGCCACGGTCGGAGGACGAGGGCGCCCGTCCGCCCGCCCGAGGAGACGAGACGGTCCGGACCGTAGGGCCGGGTTGTCGTTCAGAGGCCCGTGCCGGGACGGACGGTCGGGGTCCCAGTGTCCTACGGCCCACTCCGCGCGGGGTCGAAACACGTCGTCGTCTCGGGACGTCACTTTCGTAGGGGAGGCCGTCCTAGGGCAAGTCTCCCGGACAGGAGGGTCCACCCCGACCCCATTGGAGGATGGTCCCGCCACCCTTACCGGGCTCACCCCTGGCGGTAGAGGGGTTCTCTGCGCTAGTCTATTCCGGAGGACCGGACTCAGAGGGACCGTCCACTCCACGCCCGTAAACCGCTCGAGGAAACCCCGGACCGACACTCCTGCCAAAATCGAAGACGACACAGGGTCGATAGACACACACCCCGGCTGAGGTCCTAAATATAACACCTAAATACGGAACCTGTAAGCGACCTCCGAACGACGTAAATAACATAAGTACCGCAGTACGGGACGAAGGAAGGTTTCGTAAGTATTTTAAAGTGTCAGTTCCTGCTTCCACAATTGATTCCAAAATTTGCGCACGGCACCAGAATGGTGAAACCTTCTGGTAAACCGTCATAGATGAGTCCGATTTGCACCCGAAGGGGTCGCCGGATTGCTATTTTTTTAGGCGGACGTCACGTCCTCTACCTTCTCAACATCCAAGTCAGGGACCCGACTCTTCTAAGGGGACCTCCTCCCGTACTGTTGGGTGAGGTCATAGGAACGGACCTTTTAGGACACCTGTCTCCTCGGACCACCCGACGTCAGGTACCCCAGTGCTTCTCAGCCTGCATTGACTCGGGCGTGTGCACGTGATTCCGATCTACATGTCAGTCGTTCGATCACTAAGGCGAAGACACATATACCAGTTCCCTTTACTCCTGTAGGTGGGTGTCTCCATAGTCTCGTGAGTAGTGTCTCAACAGGTACTATCGGTTTGCGACCCTTGTCGTGTCTGCACGTGCGGTCTTTTCCCTCCTCCGTCGTCGGGTGCCTTACGAGATGTCGCCACTTTTTCTCGTAGGGTGTCGGCACTGTGCGGGTCTCTTACGGTCTGTGCCTCCTCGTGCGGACGAAGGCGAATACACCGCACTCCGCCTCGACCGGGCACACGACCGTCCGCCGCACCACCAATGGGGTGTCCGCAGACTCACCACCGATGGGTCCGCACCTGTAAACACTTTTAGGCAGTACGGGTCATGAATTCCTGCTACCCCAAAAGACGTATATTCAATGTGAAGTTAATTTCTTTTATACTATTTTGCGTTTGGGCCACATACCGACCACTCCCTGTGTCTCTAGTATCGTGTAGACTCCCGGGAGGCCCATCCGGTCGGTCGCGGGGTGGTAGAAGGATCCAAACAATGTTGAACCCGTGTTTTAAAGCGAGACTCGAAGAACCGTCGGCTCCGTTTCTCCCTTCGCGTGGTCACTGAGTCGACGAGTGCGGAGCCCCTCCTGTCTGCAAAGGGACTGGTACTTGGGATCCTCCGGACGCGGCCCCCACAGAAGACCCCTCCCCCCCACCGGAGCGTCGTCCTCCGGGAGGCGGTTGTCAAACTTGGGGGAGGAGGAGCGTGTCCCATGGCCTTCGACGATTTCCTTTACCTCCTCCCGGACTAGTGGAGCCCCCTGAGGAAGATGTAGGCCGACTTGGACTTGTAGAGGTCGGTCGACCTGCGGACGAGGTACAGGGAGTTCACGCTGCTGCAGCACGTGCAGACGCTGTGGTACATGGTCCTGTTCGTGCTCACCGACACACGCGCCCAGCTGGGGAAGTGCCTGGTGCTGGACCTGTACCCCTGGTAGGGGTCGATGTCGGCCACTCCGACCTTGGCCGTCCCGGTTCCCCCGAACGTCCCCTCGGAAACGGACGACTGCCGCTGGGGGTCGGCGGCGCTACGGGGAAGGAGACACCTCGGGAGCCACAGAGACCTTCCCGAAGGGATCACTGGGTCACTGGGTCTTAGGAGGACGGTCACCTCCTCTGCACCCAAGTTAGGGACCGAGTCCTTCTAGGCGACCTCTTCCGTTACCGTTGGGTGAGGTCATAAGAACCGACCTCTTAGGGTACCTGTCTCCTCGGACCGCCCGACGTCAGATATCTCAGTGTTTCTCAGTCCGTGCTGAATCGTTGATTCGTCGTCGACGGAGGGACCCACGACAAAAGAATTAGGACGACGAAGTGGTCAAGGGTCTTGTGAGAGAAAGGGAGGAACGACCTGGGAATCTCGGACTCAGATACGAGGAGGTAGAGGGTGGAGGGGTTGAAGTAAGACACTAATATGTCGTCATCGGCGTTTCCCGACTCGTAGTGGAAGGGGGCCAGTCTGCAGGGTCCGTGGACACTTAATAGTTCTCTGAGGTCGAGACAACGGGTCCGATCGGGCCGTTCCGGTCGTTCTCATCTGGGTCAAATGTCTACTCCTTTGACTCCGAGTCTCTTCAATTCGCGGAAATGGGACCGTGGTCCTACTCAGTCACGGACTCTCCCAAGTCTGGGTCTACAAGTCACGGGTTAGTAGGTACCCCGAGTCTCGAGTCTCGGACGTCTCTCGGGGGACGGGACCGGTCCGGGGGTGACCGAAGGGGCCCAGGTCGGCGACTCCGAGACGGGAGGGGAGTGGAGGGGTCCCGGGTCGTCGAGGAGGACCAGTTCGACGTCGCGGACTACGTGGCCCCGTCGGCCCTCCTCCGGCTGTGCCGGGTGGTGTGTGACGCCCGGGAGGCCCATCCAGTGGACACGGGACGGTCGTAGTGGGGCGGAGGGCCCCGGAAAGACCTCCCCTAGGGTCCGTCCTCGGTGGTCAGACCGACCCTATTACCTGGTGTCCCCTGGCCCGAGGAGTCCTTTTCCCCGGGGGGGGTCTTCCTCGGGGTGCAGACACGGGAGCGGGTCGGCGTCAGACGACCTTGGTCAGGAGTCCGGGGAGCGTGGGGGCCTCGAGCGAGGGCGCAGGTCCTGTGAAACTAGGTACGGTTCGCGGGAGGGTGCAGACGGGTCCCACCCCGACCCGCCCTCCTCCCTGGCAGAGGACGGGAGTGGTCGGGCGCTCGTCGAGACTGGCCAACTAGTGGACCAAAGTCTTGTGGGACGTCGGGCTTCTTGGCGAGGGGTGGTGCCTGGGGGCCCAGTCAGGGGCGGAGAGGGCTCGTTCGAAGGACAAGCCGGTCGACGAGGTCCATTTCGCGAGTGTGAACCTCCGGAGAGCCGTGGACGTGGCGAACGGCGCCGGGACGGGAGAGGACGCCTCTTCGCCTCCGACGCACAGGTGGCGCGGAGTGTAGAGGACGGGGTGAAGTAGCAGTGTCACTGCCCCAGCCCCCTGACGAGACACGGACATCCTTCGTCTGGGGCGCAGGCATTTTCTACCTCACGTGGATCCCGATTTTCTTCGAACTTGCAGAATCGACAAGTCTATAAGTATCTTTTCAGTCGTCCTCTCTGTCTGGAAGGTCTCTAGGGCCAGTCAAATGAGGTAGTCCAAGTCGTAATTTAACTAGAGACTCGTAGGGTCATCGGGTCCTCTTTCCCCTAAAGGTCGTCTAAGAAATTGAGAATAGACTGCGGTTTCGTAAAATCGACAAACACTGGTCTTTCTTAAAAAGGGAGTATAAACTAAGGTTTTCCAGAAAAAGAACCCCCCTCCTCGTACCTAGTAGTATGCTCCTTGTTACTTGTCGGATGCCCACCGTGCAAGTCTTTACTGCAGTGTGCCTGCATTCGTAGACACGTCGGAAAAAGAGACGACGGTCCGCCGTCTTCGGTTCTCAAGACAATTCTGCAGCAGGGCGTTCCCGCAAGGACTCACCCGCGACACGATCAATCCGGGGTCACCTCGGTCGCACAGTGACGTGGCGAGGCAGGAGGACAATCTTGCATCCTTTGAGTCTCTTTACCAACCGCCACACTGGGGCTTCGGGTCCATCTCCGCCTGTCCATCGTCTTTCTGCGAATACCTCCACTCCAGTCTCAGTGGGGCCCTCCGTCCTGGTGCACGCTGGTGCGTAATAACACGGGCGTGCAGTGTGCTCAGGTGTCGGGACTCGAAACCCCACTGAACGAGTTTCCGACCAATTGTTGGTTCGCCCCGACTGTCGGGTCGTGGGATCGGGAAGGAGGGACGTCTTCCTCCCGCACTTCCCTAAGTCTCGTCACGGGCGGCGCCCCGCAGGGAAGGGCGGGAGGCCCTGAGGTAAGACTCAGCATCGGTCCGTGTCCGTGGGGGCTCTTTTGAGCCCCTGGGGCCCCTCCTTCCACTACAGTGGACGTGGGCGGGAGGTCCACCCGGTAGACACCCGTCAGGACGGTCCCCCCCGAGGACCTGTGTCCGGAACCCGCCGGTCTCGTGCGGTCCGGGGCGTCACGGACGCCTGGGGGGTCCACACCAACCCTAACACCCCCCGAGGTCGCTCCCGGACGGACCCTGGTCGCGGGGCCGTCCAGAGCAGGTCGGTCCTTTCTCCGCACCCGCACACAGGTGAAGGAACGGGCGAGTGTCGCAGGGTCTGTCGACTTCTTGAACACGGCGGACGATCCACAGGGGACAGAAGCCTCCCCCACCCCGCGTCCGGGGCCCCGTCTCGACCCCAGGGTCGCCTCCGGAGGGCTCGCACCAGTCCGGCGGGGGTGCGGGAGGGAAGACAGGGGTCAAGCAATCGTCCAGGCTCTTGTTCATGTTCGCCTACTTGTCGGTGCTCGCCCACGCCTAGCAGAGCCCCTCAGGAGCCCCGTCGGACCGGGCCAGGAGCGACCTACGGTGCTTCGACGACCGGCTCTTCGTCCTTCCACGACGCGCGGGCCGTCGGAGCCCCAGACCCACCCGGTTCACCCAGGGGCTCTCGCCCCGACACGGCGGGCCCCTCCTCGGCGGGACTGTACCGGCCCTCCTGGTCGTCGGAGGACCCGCCGCAGGACGGCTCGAGGGGGTGGTGACTACGGGGACGTCAACCGACCTCGGGTCAGCAGCAAATCAGTGCCTCAGGACTGAGAAACACTGGGGTCCCTGGCGTCGTGCGGTCGGAAGGGACAAGAAGTGGTGGAGGGTCTGAAACGAGTTTGAGTACAGGTAACTCAGCCACTACGGTAGGTCGGTAGAGCAGGAGACAGCAGGGGAAGAGGAGGACGGGAGTTAGAAAGGGTCGTAGTCCCAGAAAAGGTCACTCAGTCAAGAAGCTTAGTCCACCGGGTTCATAACCTCAAAGTCAAAGTCGAAGGTTACTTATGAGTCCTGACTAGAGGAAATCTTAACTGACCAAACTAGAGGAACGTCACGTTCTCTGAGAGTTCTCAGAAGAGGTCTTGGTGTCAAGCTTTCGTAGTTAAGAAACCGCGAGACGGAAGAAATACCAGGTCGTAGACATGTACAATACTGATGACTTTTTGGTATCGGGTCTGTGGGTACAATTAACCTCGACAAACGAAATGACTGACTAAGGACAGACTCGCGGAGGACGGTAAATAGGATTTCGACCGCTCTCCGGCGAGCCACGTCAGGGGGTCCTGTCCGGGACGACCACCCCGGGTCCGGGGGGTGGGCGGAGGACCCCGGTCCGACCGGGACCGCGACCACGAGGGTTACCGATCCCACGGAGACGTCACGTCGGAGTCAGGTTCCGGGAGGGACCTCTCGACTCGTTGTCGTCACCCTAGGTCCGAACGACAGACGGAGGACGGTAGTGGTGGGAAGGACCAGGTACCCGACCCGGTAGACAGACGGACCGGGGTACGACAGTGGGGTCGAGGGTTTTGTCCCGGGCCGGGGGCCCAGTCCGGATTTGAGAGGACCACCACCTCCCGGTAGGGGGTTTACCAAAAGTTCCGAGACACCCCGGTCCTCCCGGGGGTCCACGGGGCCGGGTCGGTATTGGTCGGGAACGGACGAGGGAGGGTCTCGACCTGGGTCTCTCGCTCGACCCGTTCTTGGAGTCGGACTAGGGGATGTCGGACCATGCGCGGAAGGCGACGCTCGCGGCGGCCGGCCAAGAGAAGTGTGGGTGGTACGACCGGTTCCGCGACCAGGTCTTCGACGAGTTGAGGCCCCCGCGCTACCTCAAGTGGTACACGTTCGGCCCACTCGGGGCGTCCGTCAGGGCGGGGCGGAGGACGGGCGTGAGCAGAGAGGAGGGGTGGGAGCAGGGAGGAGGGGAGGACGGGCGGGAGTAGGGAGGACAGGGAGGAGGGGTGGGAGCAGGGAAGAGGGGAGGACGGGCGGGAGTAGGGAGGTGGGGTGGGAACAGGGAGGAGGGGAGGACGGTCGGGAGCAGGGAGGACAGGGAGGAGGGGGGGGAACAGGGAGGAGGGGAGGACGGGCGGGAGCAGGGAGGAGGGGTGGGAGCAGGGCGGAGGGGAGGACGGTCGGAAGTAGGGAGGACAGGGAGGAGGGGTGGGAGCAGGGAAGAGGGGAGGACGGGTGGGAGCAGGGAGGAGGGGAGGAGGAGAGGAGGGGAGGAGGGGAGAGGGGGAGGAGGAGGTAGTTCCCGAGGTCTCGTCGACCTTCCCACGCCTGTCACTCAACGGCACCTTTCACATTTCATGTAAGGACTGGAACGGGAGTCAACTCTTCGAAGTCCCAGAGTTACACCGTCCTTCCCTGGGCTGTCCGTCGAGGCACCTCGGTCCTTCGTCCCGCCTCGGGCCTCCCCTGTCACCCGGGCTGTGGGGGCTCGACGGGAGTCCTGACCGGGGACGAGGGCGTCTACAGCAATGCTCTCTGCTCAAGGAGTCCTTCGTCTTCTGCCTTTGGTAGTAGGTGAGCGCCCTCTTCTTGGGGTTGTGGAAGCTCACGCACCAGGGGCGGGTGTAGCTCCGGCACCGCCGGTTCCACTCCGCCCGACCTCCGGCCGCCCCGACCCCCACGCGTCTGGACGAGGGGAGGGCGGGCGGGGTCGCCCGCTTGGAGCAGGAGCGACGGAGACGGTCGAAGAGGTTCGGGACGAGGGCCGAGACTCTCCGTGAAGGCAAACCCTGGGGAAGAGAAAGAGAGAAAAGAGGCACAAAGAGACAGACATAAAAGCAGGTGAACAACCGACACGACCCGGAAGGACGGACACGCCCGAGGAGAGATCGACGTCACGAGGCTGAACAGCGACGCTGCCGGAGAGAAGAGCGTCTCGCGCCCGGGGTCCCGTGGACCGAAGGCACCAAGGTCGAGGGTCGGAGATCTCGCGTCCGAGTCCGCCGTAGGAGGGCCTAGGCCCTAGCTTGGGGAAGAAGACGTGACCGGGAGACCCGGTGGTCCCTTCGGGAGGGGAAAGAAGACCACCGAAGGACCACGACCAGGAGACCGGGTGCAACAAGACCCTACACACACGCGGACCGAGACTATTGTCCCCGGTCTCCATCGCTCGCTCGCCCGTTGTCCCTCGGACAAGAGGTTTGGCCCCTCTACCTGGTAGTCCTCACGACAACCGTCCCCACGTCCTCTCGACAGATGTCCGTCAAACCTTAGAAGACCTGGGCCCGAAGTACTGGGACCGTCCGGGACTCGTGTCTCAAGAAGGAACTAGACCCAGACTTGTTTCCGCCCCAGAGCCGGAGAGACCCCGTCACTGACCCCCGCCGTCCTCGTCCGTAGGTCGACCCTTCAGACTTAGTACGGCAGGTCGGCTGCCAGTGAGGGTCCGGGACGGCGGAACAGTGTGACTACTCTCGAGCTCGTCTCGACAGTCCGTCGGAACCTGTCAAACAACCCATAATTTCAAGTCCCTTGAGACTGTCGGCCTCACCTACCCTTGGTCACCCGTCCCAACCCTGACTCCAGCCAAGTCGACGTTTCCTCTAACGCAAGTTCTCAGACACGACAATCCCCGGGTCCTCGCCCTGTCCCCTCGCTACTGGCCTTCCCGCACCCCCGGCCCCCTACCGGTAGAGACGGCGACCTGGACCCCCGACCAAGGTGGCCGTGCGACAAACACCGTCAGGAGACTCGAGCGGGGGTCGAAACGGGGTACCTCGGACCGGGACGCGGTCCCGGGCCCCCCCGACCGTCGTGCCTCCCGGGGGCCACTGGCGGCCGGCGACATGGACGTCTTGTTCGTAACAGACGACCTCCGGCCCTAGTCGACGTGGTCTCTGGACTAGTTCCGGGCTTAGATGGGGTAGCACGAGAAACAGGCGCACAGTCTCTTCTTGTAATTCTTCAAGGCCATCCCGGGACCCTGGGGGTGGGGACCAGGGGGTGACGGGTTCGAGACCACACAGGTCCTTCTCGTCGACCGACACAGGTCGTGTGGGAGTGGGGGACTTGTAGGGAAATCACAGACAGGGGTCAGGCCCCCTGCACCGGGAGCGGGGTCGTTACTTCTGTCATTGTGTGTGTGTGTAAGGGCCCTCCCCCTCGAGGTCCCCGGGGTCCACCAGACCCTTCGGTCGTGGAGGCCTCGTCCACGTGGTGTCGGTCCGGTCCGGGCCTGGTGTGTCCGGCACACCCTGCACCACAAGCCACTTTATTCGGCGTCTTTCCGCTGACGACGTACTAAAGTGATCAGGTTTCCGGGAGTCCTTCAGTCTGCGTCTGTCTTTTATCTTCCCACCCACGGTCCCGGACTCTCCCTCCCACCCCTCACTACCAAATTACGTGTCTCAAAGTCAAAATGCACTTTTTCAATACCTCTACCTCCGTGTAGGCATACTTAGTGAATTGGTGACGACTTGGCATGGGAATTTTTATCAGTTCTACTCTCTAAAACAAAAGTTACTTGAACTAGTGTTAATTTTTAATTTTACTTCACTTCTTCACTTCACTTCAGAGAATCAGCACAGGCTGAGAAACGCTGGGACACCATGACATCGGGTGGTCCGAGGAGACAGGTACCCTAAAAGGTCCGTTCTCATGACCTCACCCAACGGCAAAGGAAGAGGTCACCTAGAAGGGTTGGGTCCCTAGCTTGGGTCCAGAGGGCGTAACATTCGTCTACGAAAATGGTAGACTCGCTGGTTTTAACCTGGATAAAAAAAATTTTTTGTTCAGGAGGGGAGAATCTTAAGGGATTACTTCTCTTATTTTCCCGGGTCCTGTGCCTCGTCTTTACCGTGCCCGCCCCCTCCCCCCCCCGTCCGCGCCGGGTCGGTCCGGGGACCGGGCCGGGCACGGCGCTCGTAGAGAGGGGCGGGAGGGCAGACGTCCTTCTACGACGGGGCCGGACTCCGCCTCCTGCTCAAGGACGCGGACACGGCCGACTTCCTCTTCCTCGACCTCCGCGACGGGACGGACATGCGGTGTCACCTCCGTCTCTACACCCCGTCGCACCTCCTCGACGACGCGCAGTAGTTTCTGTTCTAGCGGCTCCTCGTCGCGTTCTGGCAGACCCACCTGCTCCTGGTCGACACTCCGCCCCGGTGGCGGCTCAGACTCGCCCTGAGCCCCGGCCCACAGGCCTAGGGGTCCCCGCTCCCCGTGGGACGGCGGAGCTGCCGGCCCCCGCCACCCACGAGACAGGAGGTCCAATCCCTCGGGGAGGTCCCTCGGGGCCCCGTCCGCACAGAGACTTCCCTCGTCTCTCGGCAGAGGAGGTGGGCCGCGACTGGACGACTCAGCCGGTCGGGCACGACCGGACTCGCCCCTCTGTCCTGGGGATCCTTCCTGTTCCGCCCTCCGACCGCCGGGGACCTTCGGCCCTGTCGTCAACTTACATTGCGCACCTTGGCCTCCCGACCGACGGTCAACCCGTCCCCGGGCTTACGGTCCGCAGGGGGTCGGGAGTCCTGTGTCCTCTTCGCGTTAGGGTCCGTCTTCCCCTCACACGGTACGACAATAAAAAGAACGTAATTTTACAGAGGTAAAGGAATAAAAGTTGGTAAACAAACTATCAAACGAAGGGACCGCCGAGACGACCATTCTTTAGGTAGGCGTCACACCCCCCGGACCCAAGGTAGGGACCCAACCCTTCTCGGGGACCTCTTCCCTGGCAGATGGGTGAGGTCACAAGACCGGACCTCTTAAGGTACCCGACCTATCACACAGCGTTTCTCAACCTGTGCTGACTCACTGAAAGTGCAGGTGAAGCTCCCTGAAAGTCGAGAACGTCGGAAGGATCGACGTTTGGTGGGTCGTTCGAGTCAAGTCCGAGGCTCAGTACACGTCCCACTTCCACCCCACTGCCACGTGGGGTCAAAAGGGTCCTGTGGACTAAATGTGGACCCAAACCCCAATTATTGATTATCGTGGGAGACTGATTCTACACAGGACTAAACCGGCTACGTAATATGGACCCTACCCGGGGAGAAAGCTCCCGACGGATCTTCCAGAGTGACAGGTGTGGGGAGTCAGCCTGTACTGACTCGTCCGTGCATGTGTGTGTCTGTGTGTGTGTGCCGTTCTCGGTCGTCCGTTACGAAGGAGGTCTTGTTCGGGGTCTTGGTTCAACCTACACGGCCCAGACCTTTCCGGTACTAAGGTCACCAGGGCGGTTCGAATAGATCCCGGTCTATTCGACGGCGTGTTCCTCTGCCCCTCGACCTCCCAGAAGGGAAAGATAGAACAATCTCGAGATGCACTTTGTCATTTGAAAGGGGCTCGGGCCCGTCAGCACAAAGGTGAACCTTTGGTAACGGAGGAGAATTCATGAATCTCGGTTGCCCCTGTCTGCACTGACCTTTTCTCAGGGCCTCATTTTCCGGACACCGAAATAAATATAATAAATTGATGTCTTAAGAGTCCGAACACGTCTTATTAGTTTCGCCGTCGAACGTATATTAACCCCTACCACACCCGCGCACCTGTTTCACCCACTTCTGTCCAGTGCGCACTTTATGGAACTCTCTTAGACATCACCCAAAAAGGGGGTTCACTAGAAGTGTCCCACGGCCGACGTCCCAACACACATACAATTACTCGACCCTCCTCTCCTCTCTTCCCACTCGAGACACCAGTGAGGGGCCCACTTTCGCCTACTTCGGTTCCAAACCAGGGGACCCCTTTACCCGGGGCACTCCTAAAGGTTCCTCTGGGGACTGTAGTAGACGAATTCGAGGCCCGAGGGCAAACAGTCGACGGTTGTCGAGTCGTCACCCATCGGGGTGATTGACGGACCCTTCCTCTCTCCCCAGACCCCCAGACCCGTCACCCCCACGACGGGACTCGAGAGACACTTCGGACCGACGTCGAGTTTAGCAGTCCCGCCCCGGACGTTTGTCTTACAAGGGAAACCTCGGTAGGGTCCTGAGTCCTTCCGACGGGACTTGGCGTGTCTTGGCGTGTATCCCCGAACGACGGACGGGCCGCTCGGGCGCGGGGCCCGAGACCCTCCCCGGGACACGATCCGTCCACTGTGGTCACGTTTACGAGCCAGGTGGAGGTTCCCGTGGTCGGCACGTCGAGTCTCGGGGCCTTTCACACATAGTACACATGTGGGTGCGAAAAGATCCCTCTTAAGGTCCGAAGAAGTCTAAGGATTCCCGAGGACAATAGGGAAGGGGGGTGGGGGAGCGGCTTAATTCTTGGTAGCGAGAAACTCAACCCGTTTACTCGAGGACGTGAAATATTTGCAAGAGAACGAGTGACAGGGGTTTGAGAAGAGGGACAATATGTCTTCTTATAACTCCAAGTCTCTCCACTTCAGGGAACTGGTTCCAGTGTGCCGACTGTCGGCCTTGGGACGGGTTCGGACCGACTAACCGGTGGACGTCCGGGATGACCGACCTGGAGGGTCAAGTCTCCAGGGCAGACCCCGGGACCACCGGAGCCACTCGAAGACGAGACAAGGAGGTCACTGACCCCTTCACCACCCGTAGGTCCCGTCACAGACCGGACCCCGGTCCGACGGGTCGCCAGCCTAGTTCTTCTGCACCCGAAGGAGAGTACCTGGCTCCGTCGGAAGACGGGCCGCCACGGTGGACCCGACCGGGGTAGACCCCTGTTCTCACCCCGTGCGCCCTCCCCTCACAGACCGAGGCTACAACAGTGTGACTTGTGGCTCCCGGAGTGAGGAGGGCCTGTACACAGGGGCCAAGGGAGGGACGGGCCCCAGACAGAGGCCGTCGGGGCGGTTCAGTTGGTCCTACGACACCGACGAACTGACTACCCTACCGGGTCGAGGGCCGTGGGACGGGGACGGGGGAGAAAGTGGGTCTTAGAAGACGTCCCCAAGGTCGTTGAAGGTCTTTCGGACCGGGGTCTCTTTGGTCTCAAGGGGTGAGGTCGACTCTGTTGGGGTCGAAAAGCAAAGTTAAAGTTTGCGGTCCTTGGGTTTGACTTTCGTTGCCCTTCACGGGGGGTCGGGGCGGGGGTGGCAGAGCCGAGGGTTAGTGAGTGGATCCGGGTTCGGAAGACCTCAGTGGTCCGACACACAAGGACCCCTCTCTCTCGGGTCCTTTTTGGGGTAGTAGGAGTTCCCCGGCACTCGTCGAGGTACCTCCGGCGTTCACGTCTTGTGGAGGGTCGGTCGGGTTTCGCCGGCACCCAGAGCCCCTGGCAGTGGACCTTCCCTGGCCCTCGGAGTCTTCCCTCTCCGAAGCTCTTTCTACACGTCAAGTAGGAGTAAGGATCAGACCTTAAAAACATGGACAAAAATTATTTCGTAAGTCTCCAGTCTTCGGCGTGCGACATTCTCCGGTAGGACACTTTAAGAGTCGAGACGGCCGGGAGTGGGGGATGTGTGTCCTTTGGCGGAAAGAACCCAGACTCGGAGGGGCCAGGAGTGCGCGTCTGTCCGTCCTGGACAAGGGTCGGGCCGAGGCAACGTGCTGGGTCTTGTGTAATAAGTGTGACAAGAGACGAGCGAAAAAAAAAAGGGGGAAAAATGACCTCGTACACAGACCCCTGTGAGTGTCGACAGATCATAGGGACAGACCTGGACAGTAAAGGAGCCGACGGGCGTAGCTGCTGGGGTCCTTGTCGACACGTGGGGCGATGGGTCTCAGGGGCGTTCTGCACGAGGGGTCTCTCCTCAAACGTCCCCGCCGAAGGGAGGGGGCCCCGGTGTGACCGGAGGGGCTCCCCCCGAAGGCGACGACTGTCGGGACGAGAGACGAGGGTCTGGGGGAGGTGAGGTCGGGGGGCTGGGCGTCCCCGGCGACCGTAGACCCCCTGGGAGAGTTGTGGTGGGAGTCCGACCCCGGTGTGAGGCGTCAGGACTGTGGGACTGCAGACCGCGACGAGAACGGACGTCTTCCCACGCGCACGAACCACTCGACACTGGCGAGGGTCCCCGAGTCCCCGCCGGCAGCCGCGACCCTGGGTCCAGGTGGAGGCTCTCCGTGCGTGACTGGGGCGGGGTAGGAGAGTTCTGTCGGCAGGTGTGTCCGGGGTTCGACTTGGGTGGGGAAGTGGGGTGGGAGGCGGCCTGAGCCAGTGAGTCGGTCTGTGGACCGAGGGTAAGACGGAGTGTGTGCGTAGCGGTGCGAGAGTCGGCGAAGCAGAACAACCAACTTGAGAGATGAGGGACGGTTTAGACCACCGGAGAGGGTACAGGGTGCCGGTGGTGGGACAGGTCCACCTGGAGCAGAGAGGACCCTGCTGCGTCGTGCATGGGGCGGCTCGGCGCAGTCGGGAGTCCGCAAAGGAGACCTACGACCCCGGAGTGTGTGGCAAGGAGAAGAGACTTCGTGAAGGAACGGGAGACGGACTGGTCGAGGGTGAGTAGGTAGTCCACAGTGGCTTGGTGGACCCCCTCTCCGTGGAGGGAAGGTGTGGGGCAGTCGGAGAAGCAGGGCGGAAACCTTACTGAGACAGCAGACAGAACTGGAGAGCTGGCACTCGACGAGTGCCCTTCCCTCGTGCGTGCAGGGCAAGTGAGGACGGAGGTGGCGGGTCCACGACCGACGGACGGCCCTGACCTGTGGGCTCTTTCGTTAAGAGACGTAAGGTAGTCTCAAAAGGTCCCAGGTCGTTCCTACACTACCCAAAGAGTCCACCACGATCGTCATTCCTTAGACGACGTTACATCCTCTCGACCCAAGTTGGGGACCCAGTCCTTCTAGGGGACCTCTTCCTTTTACCGTTGGGGGAGGTCATAGGACCGGACCTCTTAGGGTACCTGTCTCCTCGGACCGCCCGATGTCAGGTACCCCAGTGTTTCTCAGCCCGTGCTGACTTCACTGAACCGTACGTGCGTTCGTTACTACATGTTCTCACTACACCCGGTCTCGTTCCGTTGTCCACCCCTGGTGCCGTTGGACCCTTTGTGTGTTGGGTCGACTCGCCGGCGGCCTTGAGTCGGGGTTAACGAACCAAGGTGAATCCTTCGTTCGAGACAGAACTGTCTAGGAGACTAGTAAGTTGGCCCCACTGAGGGTTCAAGGACGTCTCAGACCTGGTCGGACTCAGTCCGTAGACGGGGACGAAACTGGTCGTACCCATGACCGTCCGGCCCCAACCCCCTGAACGGTAAACCTCTCTTCCCCAGCATTCACCCCCAGGGAGTTTCTGGTAGGGGTGAGACATTAAGGTCGAAAGGAGTACCGGAATCCGAAACCTCCTCTTTTGTTTTTAGGTTCTTTCTGTAGTCTCTAGTAAATGGTACACCCGTCGAGTGTCTGCGTCGAGTCTCCGCTGTCCTTCGCCGAGTGCCGACTAGGGGAGGCACCGGGAGGGAGCCGCGTGCCGACTGGAGAGACCCAGGTTAGCACAACAACTTAAAAATACGTAGAAAAAGAAAATTACATTTGACTTCCGTCTCCAGTGAAAACGAGAGCTCCGAGTACCCCCAGAGACCCCTCGACCCGGGGGGTCACCCGAAGAGGATTTCCCGGTTCAGGGTGGGGGCGTCCGACCCCACCCCCACACCAACCGGTCGGGTCGTCGAGGGGCCGGAGAACAATCGTCTCGAGACAACTACCTACTTCACCGTTGCGGTCCCGACCCTTCGGCGTCGGTACGGCCGGTCGGACGGACGCGAGTGTAGCCAAGCGGTAGTCGAGGGAAATCAATAGACGAGCGCGGGTGGAGGCTCGGAGCACCCCTATCGGCGAAACCCCCTGGGATCTGGAGGTTAGAGTTTTTTTCTGGGAGGTTTGATCGGTCACTCGCGGAGAGCGCCTGGTCGTGGGGATGACACATGACCCGTGGCAGGGGATACAGTAAAGGTTTGGACCGTGGGTAGACACGGGTGTCCTTTATAGTGGGGCAAATTGTCTACCCCTTGGACTCCGACCCTTCCCGGAACGGCGGTAGGGGGGTTGAGCCCTTCCCCGCCTCGACTCTGAACTTTCCCTTTGGAGTCCTGCGGTCAGAGTCGACGCCCCCCACCCCCCCCGCCCCCCCCCACGAAGGTCGACACCTGAGTGGTCCTCGACTGTAGTCCGAGGTTAAATCCCCGCCCCAGTTCCAGTCTTTTTCAGTCCCTCTGACCTCACGAGTACCCCCTCGTGGCTTCTCCCTTTCCCGAGGGGAGGGGGGACGTGTCCAATGGCCCCAGCGGTTCTACGTCCACCCAAATGGAGGTAGGCAGGACAGGGGAGTGGCCAGTGGGTGGGTACGACTGGGGTACGGAGAGTGGGGGACGTGACCGGGACCACGGTTGTTTCGGGGGGCGGGGGTCCTCGCGGGTCCCCGCGAGGACCGGAACGGGAGGGGCCAGGACCGAACGGACGACACGCCCGTCCTTCAGACCCAGAGAGTCCGTATCCCCCTTGGTGACGCGCCGACGACGGGTTCTTCCCCCACTCGCCCCCCGTCCGTCCTCTTTCTCCTCTCCTCCCAAACACGAAAGACCAAACAAACCTAAGATTTTAATCGGCGACCGCTCACTCCCCCGACTCCCGAGTGTGGGCGAGAGTCGGGTCCGACGGCGCTTTGGGGTCCACGAACCGATTTTTAACATAACTTTCAAAGGCTCGTCCAACCCCACTGACCTTTACTTAGACATTATGTCCTTAAAGAAAGGAAGGAGAGTGTACAACACGAGCCAAGACTAGAACAAAACTGGCTGCGCCGCACAGAGGGGGTCGGAAACACGGAGACCTGCACTCACGTCCACACTCCGACGCTTTGGCACACACGGAGCCCCACCCCCACCCCACCCCCACCCCCGGCTGCCCCCCTCCGCCCTTCGTCTCTCTGTCTGCCCGCCTCTATGTCTCGGGCTCCGGCCTTCCGGCAGTCGAGGAGGTCTTGCTCTCGGCGAGGAGGGGAACCACGGGGGCCGGCTCCAGGTCGCGGCCCGCCCGTGGCCCGTAGAGCCCCCGTCCACACGAGCCCACCCGGCGTGTCCTTCCCCAGGAACACGTGAACACCCGACCTGTCCGTCGGAGGGTCCCCGCGGTACCCCTGTGGACTCACGATTCTATTGGAAGACCCCGAAGGACCCCCATCCCACCTACTCTGACGTGGACGGATGCGTCCTCTGTGCCCAAGCCAGGGACCAGGCCCCTCTAGGGGGTACGGGTCCTCACCGATTCGACACACGTGGTGTTGGGGCTCGGACGAGATCTCGTCGGGGACTTCGGACGTCGGCCTCGGCCACGAGGTGTCCTTCTCTTCGGAGGGGTGTTGGTCGTTGATCTCTCTTCCGGTCGGTCGTTGCTCCTGGGGCTTGTCGGTTTTCAGTTGTTCTTTGCTCGTTTTAGTAAAAAATTTTTCTACGGAAAGACATTGGGTGGAGGGACCCTTTCCAGCAGACACTTTACTTCGATATTTCGGACCCACCGTTCGAGTGCCCCAGTGGCACTCCGGGGTCACTCGCGCGTGTCCCCGGGGCGGCCTGACCGCTGGGGTCGGATCGACAACAATTAGCGTCCAGATCACTCTGGCCCCGGGGAACTGAGGAGGTCACCCTAAACGGGTGTAATCTATGAGTTTGGTTTTTGCACGGTAAAGGGGGGTCTAGGAGAAGGGAGAGGGGAGAGGTATGTACGGTAGTGGGGGGTGGTCAGTGAGTTCGGCCTTCGGATTCGAAGTCGGGGCGAAGTATTGAAGGTCAGGAGCCAGAGAGAGGTCGGGTCGGGTCCCGGTCGGGGTAGCTAGCCTAACAGGGTCCGACCAGTTGGGTTGGGCGTCGCCGAGTAGACACAAACACGGTGCTTGGGTGACCTACGGGCCTTTGGGTCTCCGAGCAGGAGTCTCGTAGCCGCAGGTGCAACTTCGCCAACTGAATGGCGTGACACAGTCGGAGGACACACGTCGGTTCGCTGAGGCGCTGTAGGGTCTAGAAAGATACAAGGCATGGAAAATACTATACAAAGCCGCCAAATCAGCGAGTCAGCACAGGTTGAGAACCCTGGGGCACCTGGCATCGGGCGGTCCGAGGAGACAGGCACCCTAAGAGGTCCGTTCTTAGGACGTCACACAACGGTAACGGAAGAGGTCACTATGCAAAATTCTATGCAAATACTACACGAAGGATGGAAAGTACTGACAGAGTCTATACAATCACACTCTATGACTTATATGTCGTTTACGAATAACAAAGAGACAAATATGCATCGTCGTAGACAATTTGAGGATTAAACAAGAGGAGGAAAGTAGGAACTATTGGTATTCAAATAAAAGATGTAGACACTCAGACACAGACAAAACACTTATTAAGGCAATATAACAGAAGGTCTAGGATGTGTATGCGCTACGGTACTATAAACAGAAACGGACTGGACGAAGGGAAGCACACGACTAGACGTCCAGTCTGATAGTACAACGACGTTCGTCGCCACAAAGCAGGAAGAAATGCCGACCGATCATAAGGCACCATACACGTAGTGTAGGAGAATAGGTAAGGAGACAGCTGCCCGTAAGCCCAACAAGGGTGCAGAACCGATAGCACTTGCCACGAAGATACTTGTATCCTGACGTGCTTATAAAAACTTAATATCAAAACAGACCTATATGCGGGTCCTCATTCGACCGACCCAGTGTACCATTGAGACAAAAATCAAAAGTTCCTCGGGGTTATGACAAAAGGTATCATCGAAGTCGTCGAGTGTAACGGCGGTTGTCACATCCTCGCGAGGGAAAAGAGGTGTGGGGGCGGTTGTAGTTTTATTGTAAAAATCTACGTATTTTATTTTGAGTATCCGAACGTTTCCTTCGACAGAAACAACTTTATGTTAATAGTTTTATAAATTTCTCGTTTGGGTATTAGACTATTGAATACACGAAACGACGCTTCCACAATTTATTGTTATAAGTTGCTCTTCTGGGTCGCTACCCCACTGGTGACAGTAATAGGGTCTCAGCCCTACTCGTGTCCCCTAGAGTTCAGAGGACACTGTCGGTGTCCCCTGTGCCCCTGTGACCCGAAGACAGGTAGTCGTTCAGGGTCTCCGACACGGGGTCGGGACTCCGGTGGTACAGGTAAGTGTCGTCTTCCTCTCTGAGTGAAAGTCAGGTCCCAAGTCCTTGTACTTCTACATTAAAAAGGTCAGTTTTGAGTGTCCGGGGTGGGCGGGGGGTCTACGACACGTGCCTGGGTTCCCGTCTTTGGGGCCGCGTCCCCCCAGAAGGGCCTTGTGCTGACCCTGGACGACGTCTGGAGTGAGGGGACGACGTCTGGGAAGGTGACCCTCCGCGTCCCCCATCTACTCTTACTGGCTGGGACCGAATCGTCGGCCGCGGCAGACCGGGGAAGGCCTTGGAAGAGGGCGGGAGAGAGGTGTAGGTCGGTCCGGCCTGTACGGGTAGCCCCCGTGGAGGAGGTTTGATAAGGGTAGACTCCCGACGTCCCGATGACAAGGAGACGACCCCCGTCCAGGGGAGTCGGGAGAGATTGGGAGGAGCAGGGTGGGTCTCTGTTACTTCTGGGCTGGGGGTACGTGTGCGTCCGCTGGACTAACCTTTGTACCCGGGACGTCTACACTAGGTCACTTCTACGCGATGTTCCGAGGTCCATGCGCTCCGCGTCCTCAAGACCCTTGGCTTTGGCGTCACTCCGGCCCGTCGTCGTGGCGTAGTATGCGCGCTCGAACGACGCTCCTACGCGGACTTTATTTCTCGAGGCCCCGAAGGAGCACGAGGCCGCCAATCTTGCGGTGCGAAGGTCGTGTCCCCCACGTCCAGGGTAGCTGGGGAGCAACCCCAGCGGGTTGGTAGTTTGTCTTCGTTATTGACATTGTTTAAGTCACGTCTGACATTTTTACCAGGGGTAGTGTTTTCGGAAATTTTGGTTTTCTGAAGAGTGGTGTGTGCCCGAAGGGACTCTCGAGTCAACCATTTCTTAGGTGGACGTTACGTCCTCTGGGCCCAAGCTAAGGACCCAGCCCTTCTAGGTGACCCCTTCCCTATCCGATGGGTGAGGTCATAAGAACCCGAAGGGACCACCGAGTCGACCATTTCTTAGACGGACGCTGCGCCCTCCGGACCCAAGCTAGGGACCCAACCCTCCTAGGGGACCTCTTCTCTTTTCGATGAGGGAGGTCATACGACCGGACCTCTTAAGGTACCTGACATATCGGGTGCACCGACGTTTCTCAGTCTGTGCTGACTCGGTGAAAGTGAAAGCGAGTGGCGTGTGTGTGTGTGTGACCGTTGGTGCGCTCCCCTACCCAATCCATCGAACTACCACCGTTAGAAGAGTGATACTTACGTATGCAGTTTTGTGGTTCGCCGTGTTGAAAGTACAAATATTCAAAATATACAGTTTCTTGAAGAGACTTGTGTTGTTTCTGAGCTACTCCAGTATCACCTGGTTCCCACAGAGATTAGGTCACTGACCTCAGGAGTTTCCTCTTCGTTCCTCCTCTCAACCTATGTCTTTGAGTCTTTCTCGTACCGGGACACTCCTGTCCCCATCTCCTACCCCACTACACCGGTGTTCGGTTCCTTTTGGGTCCCCGGTGGTCTCGGCCCTCTCCGCCCTTCCTGGGAGGGGGCCTCGGGACCTCCCTCTGGTCGGGACGCCGGTGGAACTAACGCCTGGAGACTAGAGGTCTTGGTCCTCTCTCCTGCAAAGACAACGAAAGTCAGTACACCAACTTTCAGTGAACAATGTCTTCGGTGTTCTTTGTCTGGGTCCTACATTTGAGGTCGTCTCGGTCCTACGAAAGAGCCAGTGGACCAGTGTGCACCCCGTGCGTCAGCCGCGAGTCACAAGCCTTTCCGACTGACGTAGGGGCCTCTACAGTCGGAGACAGGTCCACCCCCGCCGTGAAAGCAGGCACCGCCGCGTCCGGGGGTCCGGAGTGCGGATGGCGGTGGACCTGAGGCCGATGGAGGGACGACCCAGACGTCAGCCCCGCCGCCCCCCGAGACTGCGAGAGGTGTGGGGCCCTGGGAAAGGACCCAGAGACAGTAGGAAGACAGGGGTCTGGACCTAGTACGACGCTCACGACCGCTCTCCCTGGTCCCTCGGTCGGGACGGGGGTCCCACGTCCTCTCTCTCTGTCCGGACCACACGACACTCCCCGACTCCTGTCTCGTCCCGGGACACGGGGCTCGAGGCCGCCCCCATCCGGTCTGAGCGTCGCCTCCGGGGCGTCGGAGGAATGCTACCGGGACTCCGACGCAGACTGGAACTCCCACACAGACTGGAACCCGTTTCGACCCGGGGTTTCGTCCTTCCTTTCGTCTGGAAGGCTGTCTCGGACTCGGTCCCTCCGACCCGGGTCTTGAGTGGGGTTCCTTCACGTGGAGGGGGGCGGGGCTGGGGGTCGGGACTCTGGGACTACGAATTTCGTTTGTTAAGGGGTCTGCAGGGCCACCGGGGTTCGAGGTCTCCTCTCCCGCCCCTTTCTGTCCGGCGGTCGTGCCACTCATTCTCGTCGAGCTCGACGGGGACCAAGAGGGCCTCGCTCCCGCTCCCCGTCCCCGCCCGCTCCCCGACCCCGCCCGGGTGGAGTGGGCCTGTCCCCTCAGGGTGCGCCGGTGTGGACGTCCTTGGTGAAGGTCCGGCACTCGCCCTTCGCCCCACCGGTCGAGTTGGGCCCCCATAACGGCAGACTTTCCGCTAAAGGCTACGGGTGGGTGTGTGTCGAGAATCACCACGTCTCTCTTGACTCCTCCCACACCCTTCCTCCACGGGTCTACGGGGTTCGGGCCTCGTCCCCGGCTCCTTCGGTCACACGTGTAGTCCTCTGTAGAGCCACGCCAGATGACTGGACCCACCAACAAGAAATCAGCGAGTCAGCACAGGCTAAGAAAGCGCTGGGGCACCTCACATCGGGCAGTCCGAGGACACAGGTGCCCTAAGGGTCCGTTCTTATGACCTCACCCAACATGAAGAAAGAGGTTCCCTAGAAGGGCTGGGTTCCTAACTTGGGCGTGGAGAACGCAGAGGACCCCACCGTCCGCCTAAGAAATGACGACTCGGGGGTCCCTTCGGTGACCGGACCCTCCTTTCGAAGCCGGCACAGACGAGTAGACCGGGTCGGGAGCAAGTGCGAAGTGACAATAGTCGGAGTCCTACGTGTCGGTAGCAGCCGACCTTAATGGTAGTTGTCGATATAAAAAGGTCTGCAAAAGAAAAGAAAAAGAGAGATAGGAAAAAAAAAACTGACACACGTACACACACACACACACACACACGCACGTGTGTGCGCATGTAAGTAGTCAAAGTCGTTTACTCAAAGATCCGACCCTTCTAAAGATCATGGGAGATCACCACTCTTACACACACGTTCACACAGATATACCAACATACACACACCAACAGACACACCACACACACTAACACACCATACACACACCAAATACACACCAACACACGTACACACCGACACATACACCAACACACACATATCGACACACCCACACCAGACCCACACCAAACCTACAACAACACACACACACCGACACACACACACCAACACACACACCACACATACCAACTCACACACACACCAACACACACATCAACACACACAGCCACACCAACACCCACACCAACACACACCGACACACCCACACCACACCCACACCAACACACACACACCAACACACACCACACACACACCACACACACACAGCAGACACCCACACCACCACACCACACACACACCGACACACACACACACCCCGACACACCCACACCACACCCACACCAACACACACACACCAACACACACCACACACACACCACACACACACAGCAACAGACACCCACACCACCACACCACACACACACCGACACACACACACACCGACACACCCACACCACACCCACACCAACACACACACACCAACACACACACACACCGAACTCTCGACAGAGGCACAAGGGTCGGTACGGGACCCATGCCTAGACACACTTTGTGTGGCGTATCGAGTATGTACCAGTGGTTGTATGTGTCATTGTATGTAAAGACGTTGTCTCTCCATTTGCCAGTTACCCCTTGCACCGAGAAAGAACCCTCCCCCTGCCCTTTCCTAATCCCGTCCCTAGTGCCCCGACCCCCCGGTGTGGGTAGTTCCAGGTAGAGAAAGTATTCTGGGGTCCCTTCCTGGACTCGTCCTTTGCCTCTGGAGGTGCCTCGACCCGTCCCATGGGCCGAGTACCCGCGTGCCGAGTACACCGTAGAGGGTCACCGGATATACGACCTTAAGAAGCGTTCTTCTGTCATGTCACTTCACCCCATAATTTTGGGGAGGTTCTCGACGACTCCCTACCTACTTCGGGAGTCGGGTCCCGGCCCCAGAGTGAGTTACGGGTCGGTTGTGGTAGGGGTGGGGAATGTCGGCTGTGGAGGGGTGACCGGTCGGGATTGGGTCCGGCCCGAGAGGAGGGGTCGGGGTCGTCTCGGTCGCACCAGCCGTTTAGGAGTACTTACCGAAACGAACGAGAGGTCGACACTTACAAAATCGTTGTGTGTGTTGCTGGCTTGGGAGCGGACTTTTGAGTCGGTGGGTGAGTCTGTTACCCCACAAAAGTTGTGCGTTGTATACACTAGACTCTCCATACCCCGAAAAATTTTTATTATGTTTTATATGATATTGTAGTATATACACCGCATATCTTTATCGTAGATATATGTGAATACGTATGTAATATATACACTCGATGTACTATTATGTGGTTCTACACAACCTCTGTGAATAAAAGCACAATAACAGATAAACTCGTTTGTCACGACCGAAGGGCATTCAGTCCTGTTACGTTCTGAAGGAAAAGAGTAGTTAAACACATATAACCTTTTTTTTTTTCTACTAAATTTCTTTCTACGTTCCTGAAGGAACCACCAGGTCGCCAATTCTTAGACGGAACCTTACGTCCCCTGTGTCCAAACTAGGGACCACCCTCTTGATTCTAGGGTGTACGGAACCCCGTTCATTCGGACGTGTCGTGAGGACTCGGATGTACGAGACCTCGGGTCGCTTTCTAGAGTGTTTTGCTTTCCTTCTAGGGTGTACGTCGCTGACTCTCGACTACGTTGGTTTATTCATTTATTTATTTATTGAAAAAAAAATTTCTTTCTTTCTACGTCGACCCCACTCGTACCACACAGAGACGACTAGTTCTGGGAAACGGGGGGCGGTCAGGTGCACCCCGACCGTAAGGACATGGGTGAATGGACCGGTGGGACCGGCCCCAGTGGGTCTCCTACCCGTAGAAAAGGACAGAGACTTCCTTGGCAGGTCCGTGGTTTTCGACACTCCTACCTTCAACTGGAGACCTTCTCTTTCCCCACCGTCTGTGAGTCGGAGGAAAGACGGACTACTGAGTCCTTGGTGGGTGGAAAAAGGGAGGGGAGGTAAGGTACCCCAGGTGTCCGGACTCCTGCGGTGTGAGTCAGGTACGGGTCCACCGGGCCCGACCACGGTTGGGAGGACGAGGGAACGACACACGAGAGTTCCTGGGGCGGGGTCCGCCCCTATTCGGGACGAGGGTCCTACGGGTACCCGGGAGTGACGACACACTTCGGGACGAAGAGTGACCCAGGTTTTTTCTGGGAGAATAGTAGAGTCGGTGTCCCCACCGACGACCCCAGTGAGTGGGAGGCCGGGGTCGGGGGGTGGGGTCACTCTGGACTCGTCGCAGATCCCTCAGAGGCACTCCTCCGCCGGAGGTGCCACTCGGTCTGTGAATCCTTGTGCTGGACACCTCGGGGGCTCCGGGGACCCCCCCTTCCTCAAGAGTAGCGAAGTCCGACTCCTGCCCCCGACCGCCGGCCGGCCGCGAATTGTCCGGCACTACTGGGTCCTGCCCCACACGTCCGTCCGGTCGGAGTGACGTGCGGACACTGGACACGTGGGGTGTTTCTCCGGTTGTGGGAGTCTTGAGTCCACAGGTGCCCCGCCCGCGGGGTGCGAGCCGTCCGGAAGGCTTTATGAAGCAGTTGTACCGTTGGTCGTCGTCGTCAACTTTTCGCAGTAGGAACCTGTACACCCTGTCCACTCAACCTTTGGGGATTCCTCGAGGGACTTAGAACTTGAGAGGAGAGGGGGGTTTAGAGTAGGGGTGGACCAGACTCGTGGAGTACGCCGAAGGTCGTGGGTGCTTCCCGTCCTTTCCTGGGAGGTAGTGACTCGAACGACCTCCACCCGTGGACTCGGCCCGTCCATACGGGTCTACCCTCCTTCGAGTCCCTCCAGGGTGTTGAAAGGTTTCGCGGGGTCCACCGTCCAGTCTACGGTGGTATCTACGGGTAGTAGGGGAGGACCTCCTAAACCGACGTCGTGTGGTGGGGAACATTTCCTCGGGGGGCTGAGACCCCGACTCGGGTGAAGCCGGTCCGTACGGGGGGGTGGGGGTGGCTCCCGACCCTATATTTAATTTTAAGTTAAAGTAATTCGGTCACTCATTAGTTAGGGACCGAGGCCGATTGTTACGGCCCGTCCCCCGGAGCGAAGGAGCCGCCGGCATTAAGTGGGCCGGAGGGGGCGAGAACAAGCGTTTGACGATCTCGACGTGAAAAACGGGTTTAAATACCGCGACCGTCGCAGACCCGGACTCAATGTCGACGTCCAAACTGGCCCCTGACGTAGCAAGACGTAGATTAGGAGTGCGCGACTGTCGGTCCCTCGCCGGACGACGCGGGGGTCGTGACCCGTGACAAGAGGCCGGCCGGGTCTCGACCCCCGTCGGGCCTACGACCCGGGTCCAGGCTCGGTGGGTGCGGGTCCATCTCTGGACTTTAGTCTCTCGGGTTGGGTGCGCCCTCGTTTGTCGACGACTTGTGAGTGGGCACCGTAGGACACTTCCTCTCGCCCCTTAGGGTAAACAGTCTAGTCGTTTGGCTCCGTGTCTCAATTCAGTGGACGGGTCCTCTAGACCCGGAGCGAGGAGTCGGTGGCTTTGTGGGTGGCGTCACGTCACAGGTACCCACGGGTGACGTCGGAACGAGCATTTACGGGGAATTTTCTTCTTAAGTCGTCCGGTGTCTCGCGATTCTCTTGGGTGCCTTGCGGTCCGAGCATTTCACTCGTTCCGTCAGGACACACAGGCTCCACGTGTCCACCGGTTCTACTTCACAGTGCACCTTCTACGACACACACTACGTACCCGTTTTGTGCGTCTGCAGGTGCACACGTCCGAACGCACGTGTGTCGTGTGGGTCCCGACCCCTACGGCGAGCAGTCGTCCCGAGTGGAGGCCCAGATCCCATCCTCCCTCGTCCCGCCCCGAGTGGAGGACGGTCCGTGTTTAGACTCACGGCGGCACTCGTGCATTGTGAAGACTTTCCATGTGTGGTATTTCGAAAGGAGTTCTAGGTGTAAGAACGGGTGTCTCGCAGACCGACGTAGACCTTCAAACGTGTGGGGGTAGACCCGGAGTCCACCAGTACGCCTAGGTGTCCTCCTCCCGAGTCGTTAAGTGCGGGGGTGTTGTGGGGTGACCTTGGCGACCCGTGGAGGGTGTTCCTGACCTCGCGGGTCGGCCGAAGGGACAGGAGACTGATGGGGCCGACCGAAGCACTCCCCTCCCCTGCGGTTAAGCCCCTGACGTCTCAGAGTCCCCCTGCACCCCTAGCAGGTCTCCACCTTCGGGGTACGTCCCTCCTCCGTTCACGCCGGGACTCCCTCGTAGAGGGTTGGAGAAAGTCTCTACGACCCTCGGGAAGCAGTGGTAAAGGCGAGGCCGACGGGGCGGTCCGGAGGCGAAGGCGGATGTCGGAGACTTTTCACCCGACTACCGAGGGTGGTGTAGTCCCTCAAGAGTCTCGTAACGTCCGGGGTGAAACCCCCAGGTATCGTCCACCAAGGAAAGGGTAAAGGGCAAAAAGACAAACCTCTTGGACATAAATTGTTTTCGGAGAACACGTAGGGACTCGAGGTGTTAAAGGTCTGTCCTAGGGACGGAGACCCCTGAGTCCCGAGTCTTCTCTTCGTCTTGGTTCGTCCACCTTCCAGTACGGTCCCGCTCGGGTACGGTCGGACCCGTCTCCGGGTCAGTAGTCACAGAACCCCGTCCTCACGAGGCTCTTCCCAGAACGCTACCCCCACGGTGCGTGGCAGGGAGAGACAGGTAGCACCGGAAGTGGGCGGACTCAGGTCCGGTGGTAGTGAAGGCCGACCTGTGTCGTCCCCAGAGGACGGGTGTGGTCGAGGGAGGTGGGGCGAGAGGAGAGACTGTAGAGGCCCCAGGATACACAGGAAGTCTTCCTCCCCGCTTGGAGCAGGAGAGGGACTCTCGCTTTGGGGGCCATCTCCAAGCCTTACGAGGAGCGAACGAGTGTCCCGAAGAAACACTCAACTTTACATAAAAAGAGCAAGGATTAATTGAGGGACGGTGGGGCGAACGTCCTTTCGGACTAAATAAGGTCGGAAAGACATACGTCCCCTGCCCAGTAAATTAGAGTCGGTCGCGCCTGAGGCTGTGTGGCAGAGGTACTTTACGTCTAGGGAGTAGGGCAATCGTAGGACGGTCGAGCGAAGGTGGAAGGGTGACAGGTGTTCGGGTCGGCAGGGTCCGGCGGCGACCACATTTAGTGTCAGAGAGAAAAGATTATCGTGAGAGACGGGAAGCCGTGTGGACAGTCGTCCTGAGACTTTCGTTGTCGACCCAGGAGCGCGGGCACTCCTCCGGGACCACCGATTAGGGGACCCTTCGGTCCACAAGAGGGGTCAGACCGGGGGTGTCGGTACGGGTCTAGTGGTCTTCCGTGTATGGAAGGCCTCGGGAGACGGACCCTCGTGGTCGGCGGGTTGAGGTCCCGACCGGTCTCCGGTCTCCACCGAACCTGGGAGTTTGTTCCTCGTCGCACTCGTCACACCACTCAACCCTTCTCTTCCCTTTTTTTATTCTTAGGACTAAACTTTCCAAGGGGTTAAAGGCATTCCAGTTATGAGGAGAGGTTCGAACCGGTTCGAACGTGGTACGACGACCACTCACGTTGCAACTCTTCTCTGTGGGTGACTCAGAGTCTCTGACCAGGTTCGATCGAGACGACCCGCCCTCCCCCCACCCCCATGTTAAGACTCCTTACAAGGTTTCCCGAGTACTTCCAGGTGGTTGTACTGACTTGGGGGTCTCGGGTGTCGACACTCGGCGAGCCGACACTCAACTTAGCACAGGGGGGTTTTCTATCCGACTGTAGGATTATAAACCTCGGATACGAACACTGGAATAAACCTTTACTCCACAAACGTCTACCATTAATCAATTCTACTCCAGTGAACCCGTATCCCTCCCGAACTTAGGTTACTGGTCGTAGAAGTATCCTCCCTTTGCCCCGTGTGTCTCTCCTGTGGTGGTGCATTTCTGTGTAAGTGTCCGAGTAGGTTAGGGTACTCGCCGTAGAAATGTTCTCTCTTTGGCCCCGTGTGTCTCTTCCCGTTCGGTACCTTTCTGTGCCAGTAACCGAGTTCACCCTTCTTCCCCTGTAAACCCGACCCATACTTTCCCATTTATCCTAGGACTGCCTGTCTTCTCCCCCCTACCGTCCCATGTAAAGGTCCTCTCACCCCTGTTCGGGCCCTCCCGGTCATTGAAAGTGTCGTTCACAAGTCGAACAAAGTCTTTAACATGCGCCCCGTCCTGCCAGAACTGGTTGCACACGACAATGGTATCGTGGGTCTCGTCGTAGACCACGACGGACTTGTGGGAGCGGACTGACGTTTGTCTACCTACCCAAAGAAAAGACCTTCTTACTCGGAGACTCGAGATAAAGCACTACTGTTGGTGGGTCCACCAAAAACTGTTCAACATTCAACCCAGGGGGTCTGTTTGACAAAGAGGGATCTCCGCAACTTGATGTGACAGGTGTCGGGTTTCCGGGCTATACGAAAGACCACGGTGAGTCGGTGGGAGGTCTTCCACTTGGGTCTGGTTCGGACACCAGTACTCAGGGGTGTGGACACTCTACGTCTGCGGGACCCAGTCCCTACAAAGAGCCTGAACTGACCCGCATTCTTAGTGGTCCTTTCGGGCTGTTACAACTAGGGCCCTGAGACAGAGGTCCTAAGACTAAGGTGGTACCCTGGGTTCTAATACGTAAAGAGGATTCGCGGGTCCACTACGACCAGGACAATGGGGTGTCTACCGCAAAACTCATCGAATCCTGAGGTTACGATAGGGGGCAAGGACGGGCCTACGAGAGGTCTGGGGTGGACCTTCTCTTCCGAGAATCTGAAGTAGTCGTCGACACGACGGTACGTGGGGACGGTCGTCATCCCCTCGGGGCATCGAGACGGAGGACCGTCGTAAGTGTGACAAAGCGTCAATGGTAGGATTGTCCATACAGAGAGGACCGTAGACGTAGACGGAAAGTGATTATTGCTACTTACGGAAAAGTACAGGACTGTACTGAAGGTTCACAGTAAAAATCCTTTCACAGACAAGTTTAGAAGCCGGGTGAAAAATACTCCAACAAACAAAAGAACAAGTACTCACAACTCTCGAAAAACATATAAGACCTATGTTCAAGAAACAGTCAATTTACAAACCGACGTTGGAGCAAAGGTCTCCTACCAAAAAGATCATCAGTACATACCTACACTCTCAACCTGGTATTTCTTCCGACTTACGGTTTTTTAACTACGAAAACTTGACACCACGATCTCTTCTGAGGACTCTCAGGTGACCTGACGTTTTTCTAGTTTGGTCAGTTAGGATTTCCTCTAGTTAGGACTTATGAGTAACCTTCCTGACTACGATTTCGACTTCGAGGTTATGAAACCGGTTGACTACGTTTCTCGACTGAGTGACCTTTTCTGGGACTACGACCCTTTCTCACTCCCGTTTTCTTCTCCCACTGTCTCCTACTCTACCAACCTACCGTAGTGGCTGAGTTACCTGTACTCAAACCCGTTTGAGGCTCTCTACCACTTCCTGTCCCTTCGGACCGTACGACGTTAGGTGCCCCAGCGTTTCTCAGTCTGTGTTGAATCACTGACTCGTTGTAAAAGTCTGCTTCCGGGTCCTGGGTTCCCAAACAGAGACCCATGGAGTTTCAGTGCCAGTAAATAAAATTTTGTTTAGACGTGACCGCTGGTGAGTCACCACACCAGTCCCGTGACTCCGGTCCAGACCCCTTTGACCTTCTCAGTCATCCCGCCTTAGAACCCGTAGACTCTCCGCGGTTACTCAGGTCAAATTCTTCTTTTTCTTTGCTTTCACGGCCCTCCTCTCCGGTGCCGTCCGGGTGAGACAGGTCCCGCCGTCAGCGGCCGGAGTCCGCCGGTCACTCGTACGCCGGACACCGTACACTCCGTCTTCTTGGTACGAGAAATAAAGTAAGGTAAAATTAAAGTTGTGACTATGTCCTAAGTTAATGACCCGTGGAGAATTCACACAAATCAGTTGAAAACGTACGCTTGGATGAAAAGTTTGACAAAACACTTCAGGTTTGTGTTCAGTCTATAACGACCAATTTCCCATTACAAGTCCGACTCTACACGACGTTAACTTTTCGTGTGCGGTATAAAGTCTCTGAAGTGTCCTTCTTGAATTCGATACAGTGGGTACTGAAATCTGCCTAAGGTACAACTTTACTACTATAAAACGTGGATAACCCAATTTTCTTTACGTAAAAATTTTAAGGAAGGGGGACACAAAATTACTCCGTTCCTCTGTCAAAACCCAATCGATGCACCAAGTGTCCGAAGGGACCACCGAGTCTGCCATTTCTTAGACGGGTGCTGCACCCTCTGGGTCCAAGTTAGGGACCCAGTCCTTCTAGGGGACCTCCTCCCGTACCGTTGGATGGAGTCATAAGAACGGACCTCTTAGGGTACCTGTCTCCTCGGACCGCCCGGCGTCGTGTACCTCTACGTCTCAGTCTGTGCTGACTTCGTTGCCGTGCGTGCGTGCGCCAAGTGCGATCCCATGAGACCCAGATTCCAGTCTAGACGAGCTCCTCGGCCTCGTCTTCGGGTCTCACGACTGTCGCACACGAGTGCCGGACCGTGTGTGGACGGGGTCGGGCCCGCAGGTCTCCAGTCCTTCCTCCGGTGCGGGTCAGTGCACCTTGTGCTCGGTAAGTCCGCCCGGCCCACCTTTCTGACCCTCGTAGTTGTGGACGCCACGCGTATGTGTGTGTGCATGTGTGTGTACATGTGTGTGGAGGAAGCCTGGGCGGGACAACCCGTCCGTCGACAGGGGAGTTCCGTCTCTTACGTTTCAGAACTGGTAAAAATTTTTTACACCAAGATCTTTCTACACTCTTCTTTTAGTCTAGGACTCTTGTGGGACTAAGAGGGGCGAGGGTTTACTCTGCCTCGAGGAAGACGTCCCCTACTCCTTTCCGGGTCGCCTCCTACACGGGTCCCGAGACTCTCCCCAGGACGTCGGGTGGGAGGAACCCGTTATTCCCGTGCTCTTCGGGGCTCTCTGACCTGTGGACTCCTCTCTACCTTGGGTCCCTCGCCCATACACCTCCGAGTGCCACGGCTGTCCCTCCTTCGACCGTCGTCCCGTCTCCAATCTGGTACGGCGCTCGGCTGGCCGCGCTTCCTTTGTGAGGGGGGTCTCCTGCCCGTGGAGGCCCGGCCCGTGGCTCTCGTCTGCCTAGTCCTCACTGTGTCAAGGGACGTCCCCGTGGCCTCACCCGCACCCCGTTACACGCGGTCGACGGGGGGGTCACGCCATTCCGGGGCGACAACGACAAGCTAGTGATTCGGGACAGGCTGAGAAGCGCTGGGGCGCCTGACGTCGGGTGTTCGAGGAGACAGGTACCCTAAAGGGTCCGTTCTTAGGACCTCACCCGACGTAAAGGAAGAGGTCCCGTAGAAGGACTGTGTCCCTGGTTGGGGGCAGAGGACGTGACCGGTGACTCGGTGGTCCCTTCGGACGTTCAGGGGTGTTTGGGGTTCTTACATCGACGGTGAAGTCCACTTCCTTCCCGTTTCCCTGTGGGGGTTTGACATACTCAAGTTTACTGGCACAAATGGACCTTAACCGGTTCTACTGCAATAGACGACCGTCACTCTTATTACCGAGGCACCGGTACCCCGACTCAATGTCTTTGTGTGTCCGGACGAAAAGGAGTGGACTCCGACTCGTCATCCTTTACGTACGGGCGACGGGTGTACTGGTGAAGGAGGGGTGTTCCGGTCCTTCGAAGGTCTAGAGTCGGTACACCGACTTCCGTCCTCACCGACCTGGGGACCCCGAATCTTGGGGCCCGATTCATTCGGGAGTGTTTCCCTTGTCCCGGTCGACGGAGTCTCCACACGTCCTTCCGACTATGGTGAGGAGTCCGGGTCGACTCCCAGGTCCCTCCCGTCGGGCCCACCCCCCGTAACCCGCCGACTACTCTCGGGAACGTGTTCGTCGGAAGAGACTTGCCGGTTCCGGTTCCGACACCCGTCCCCGTCACCCGTCACCGTCCCGACGACCCACAGACCTTCACTGCCGGTGTCTGGAGGGTCCAGACCGAGGTCGTGGGTGAGGGGTTCCGGTAGGACGAAGGAGTAGATGTCGACGGGGTCCGATCTCCTCCTCCGGAGAGTCGGGTCGGGAGCTTCGACCCGTGTCGACAGACCAGGACGTCCTCCCTGAGGCCCGCGATTACTCGTGCTTACCAGCGGACCTCTAGGGCAGAGGCCGAGTGGCTACTGTAACGGAGGCGGGAGACGTCGACGTCAAGACCTCGGGGCGCGACCCCAAGGACCACACCACACTCGCTGTGGACCACCAACGTTCACCCTTGACGTTCAGTACAAGAGGCCCCATGGTCCCTGGTTGGGGCGTCGGGCCTGAGATAGGAGATACCCGGTGCCACTCTGGTGGGGACTCGTGGACGGACTCCTGAAGCGTGTCTCCGTCGTTCCATGTCGAGGGTGAGTCCACCGTAAGTAGGTGGTGGGGGGGTTTGGGTATAAGTCACAGGAGAGGTACCTCCCGTAAACCCCATCTCCACACGGACCGAAGTACCTCGAGTGTGGTGGAACCCCCTCCATCTCTTCGTATTTCCGTCCCGAAAAGTGTACGACAAGGGAGTCGACGTCACAGAAAGGGTGGAGTGGGGGGACTGTTTAGGGTCCCTGGGAAATGTCGGTTTGAGTTCGCAGTGGTGAAGGTACTTCGGATGGGCCTATGAGGTGCCCGTCTTAGTCGGGGGAACGGGGAGGGGTACAATGAGTACGTGGAACATACCTGAGAAGGTCTTCCTTTCGCGCAGTCCACACGCACTCGTGACCTGGACCTCGAACACTCCGGAACACAGGCTGGGGCTGACGGCGAAGGACTGAGACGGAGGAACTCGTTGAAAGGATGGGAGTCAAAGGAGTGGGCACTTTTTGCCCCGAACATCATCGTGCGTAGAGGACCTGCGTTTGCAAATTAAGAAAGTACAGTCATTTCACGAGTTGTGGGTTTTTGGTACATTCGACGTCACCCATAGCTAGAACGACAACGTCAACCATAACCATAACTATGACCGTAACGCAGGGCTCCGGTCTGTTCGGAGACAAATAACAGACCGAAGGGACACTCTGAGACTTAGAATACAACCTCCCCCCGGATATGGACAATGGGAGATCAACACCGGACCTGGAGGTCCGACCTCCGTCTATGGGGGTTCGTCGTCGTCGTTTCCCCCACTCTTCAGAAGAGTCCCGACTTCTCCACCGGTTTTACGACAGGACGGGGGCTGGGGAGGTAGACCGGGGAGGGAGGTGGGGGGATGGGGGGGTGGGGGTAGGGAGGTGAGGAGGTGGTGAGGGGGTGGGGAGGTCGGGTGGGGGAGGAACCAGGTGTCTCTCCCTCCTCCTCTTCGGGGGGGGTGGTGTTCGTGTTCCGTTCCGGACCGACGAAACGTACCAGTCCTACTCACACGCTGACCTAAACTCCGACTGCAAGACCTAAGTTGGTTTGCCCGGAAAGGTAACGAGTCTTCATGGCCCCTTACTGCCTCAGACGGGATCCTTACCTGTCCTTCTCTCCGACCTTTCTCGCCCGACCTGTCCCACTTAGTGTCGCCCTTTCTGCCTTGGTAAAGGACACGGAAGGGCTTCCCGAGACTCGTTCGACCACGGGCTGGGCAGAGTCGCCTCCGGCCGAGTGCGGGGCGGGGCGGGGGCGGGGCGGGGGCGGGGGCGGGGGCGGGGCCGATCAGGACGGGCACTCGGAGGATTGTCGGGTGCCCCCTCCCCGTCCCGCCTCCTCGACGCCCATCCGGCCTCGAGTCNNGGGACGTGCCTTCACGAACCAAACTTGGAGCCGACAGGGGAAGGTCTCTGAGACTCCGGAAACGTTTGTTCCCGGGGCGTAGCCGGACAACGTGACCTGGGACGTGTGACCCGGCGGGAGGCCTCAGCCGAGGCGGGAGGTTCCAGTGTCGGCCACTTACTTGGGTGGGGAGTGCGGGGTCCCCGGGGGACGGGCGGCGAGGGGTGTCGTGGAAGCCCCCCAGGGACTCCGTCATTGTTCGTTGGGGTCCTAGAAAGAATGACACTACGTCATCGTTTGTGTAACTTGTGCGACCCGACTCAAATAAACCTTCCAGGGACGGGCATTCAGACCTCAAAAGTCTTCTACATAAATACAATCACTATGGTTTGAAGTGACGTGATAGTAGTCTCGTGTATCAGATACACTGTGGTTCGGAAATTTTGTACGACTTTGAATAAAACACCGTATGATACACTAGGCAAACACTTTTACAAAGAACTTAAACTCGTGTTATCAGAGATTAATAACCATCTACTGTATATATCTAGATATCTATATCTAGTTTCTTCCGTTACCGTTGGGTGAGGTCATGAGAACGGACCGTTTAGGGTACCTGCCTCCTCGGACCACCCGACGTCAGGTACCCCAGCGATCCTCAGCCCGTGTTGACTCACTGAAGTGAAAGTGAAAAGTGAAAAGTGAAAGTACGTAACCTCTTCCTTTACCGTTGGGTGCGGTCACAAGAACGGACCCCTTAGGGTCCCTACCCCCTCGGACCACCCGACGGCAGATACCCCAACGTGTCTCAGTCTGTGCTGACTTCACTGAATCGTCGTCGTCGTACCTATATCTGTACGTACGTACGATTCAGTGAAGTCAGCACAGGCTGACACGCTGGAGTACCTGACGTCGGGCGGTCCAAAGAGACAGGTACCCTAAAAGGTCCGTTCTTGTGACCTCACCCAACGGAACGGGAGGAGGTCCCCTAGAAGAGAGGGCCCCTAACTTGGATGAAGAGAATACATAGGACGTAACCGTTCACCCAGAAGTGGCGATCCTTCGGGTATACACCTATACACATGTATATTAAAAAAATCCAGTCTGAACAAGGAACAACGAAGTCACTAGATTACTCATATTGTTCGGTGAAGTGTTGAATCTCCTAATTGCGTAAAATAAACCAACACTAAGACGTCGGACCCACCCAGAGTCGGCCCGTCAGGAGGAACAGGAAGGTCACCGACCCAAGTCGGCGTACGATGACTCCCGAACCGAGTCGACCCCCCCGTCCCGAGAAAGGTTCAGCGTACCGGAAATAGAAAAAGTCACCCGAGACGTCGGTGGCCTTTTCGTCCACCCGAAGATTTCACCGTCGGGTCCTGAGGTCTTCGTGTTTCCGTTTTCCGAAAGAACTTTGAATTTGGACCTTGACCGCCTTATAGTGGAGACGGTTTGCTCTAAGTTCGTCTTCTTCTTGGTTCTCTTCATCAAGTAAGTCCCCGATGATTACGCCGTCTGGTCCGAGGGGACCTCCGAGTCTGTCGTTTCCCGGACGGATGTTACGTCCCTTGCGCTTAGACTAGGGACCCACCCCTTCTAGGGGACCTCTTTCCTTACCGCTGGGTGAGATCATAAGAACGGATCTCTTAGGGTACCTGTCTCCTCGGACCCTTCGATCAGGTACCCAGTGTTTCTCGCCCTATGCTGACTCGCTGATTGTGTGTGTGTGTGTGTGTGTGTGTTATGGTGTCTAATGGTGTTGACATAAGAAGTTGACGTAGTTGGTGATTAATGATTTTCTCCGGTCAAAACCAAGTGAAGTCAAGTCAGCGAGTCAGCACAGGCTGAGAAACGCTGGGGTACTTAACGTCGTGGGGTCCGGAGGGACAGGTAGTGGTTAAGGGTCTCAAGTGAGTCTGAGTGAAGGTAGTTCAGCCACTACGGTAGGTCGGTAGAGTAGGAGACAGCAGGGGAAGAGGAGGACGGGGGTTAGGGAGGGTCGTAGTCTCAGAAAAGGTTACTCAGTTGAGAAGCGTACTCCGTCGGTTTTATAACCTCAAAGTCGAAATCGTAGTAAGGAAGGTTTCTTGTGGGTCCCGACTAGAGGAAGTCTTACCTGACCAACCTAGAGGAACGTCAGGTTCCCTGAGAGTTCTCAGAAGAGGTTGTGGTGTCAAGTTTTCGTAGTTAAGAAGTCGTGAGTCGAAAGAATTGTCAGGTTGAGAGTGTAGGTATGTACTGGTGACCTTTTTGGTATCGGAACTGATCTACCTGGAAACAACCGTTTCATTACAGAGACGAAAACTTATACGATAGATCCAACCAGTATTGAAAGGAAGGTTCATCATTCGCAGAAAATTAAAGTACCGACGTCAGTCGTAGACGTCACTAAAATCTCGGGGGGTTTTATTTCAGACTGCGACAAAGGTGACAAAGGGGTAGATAAAGGGTACTTCACTACCCTGGACTACGGTACTAGAAGCAAAAGACTTACAACTCGAAATTCGGTTGAAAAAGTGAGAGGAGAAAGTGAAAGTAGTTCTCCGAAAAATCGAGGAGAAGTGAAAGACGGTATTCCCACCACAGTAGACGTACAGACTCCAATAACTATAAAGAGGGCCGTTAGAACTAAGGTCGAACACAAAGAAGGTCGGGTCGCAAAGAGTGCTACATGAGACGTATATTCAATTTATTCGTCCCACTGTTATATTTCGGAACTGCATGAGGAAAAGGAGAAACCTTGGTCAGACAACAAGGTACAGGTCAAGATTGACAACGAAGGACTGGACTTCGTTGTCAATTCAAAGAGTTCTCCATCCAGTCCACCAGACCATAAGGGTAGAGAAAGTCTTAAAAGGTGTCGAATAACACTAGGTGTGTCAGTTTCCGAAACCGTATCAGTTATTTCGTCTTTATCTACAAAAAGACCTTGAGAGAACGAAAAAGGTACTAGGTCACCTGTAACCGTTAAACTAGAGACCAAGGAGACGGAAAAGATTTAGGTCGAACTTGTAGACCTTCAAGTGCCAAGTGCATAACGACTTCGGACCGAACCTCTTAAAACTCGTACTGAAATGATCGCACACTCTGCTCACGTTAACACGCCATCAAACTCGTAAGAAACCGTAACAGAAAGAAACCGCCGTTGCTACGAGTCTCGTGCCGGCTCTCCCCGCACGATGGGGTGCAGGCTCGAGTCCCCGCCGCCGACTCTCCTCCGGATAAATTGGGTGTGGACTTAGACTCGTTAGTGCCACCTAAGGAGTCAAAGAGGAACTCTAAACCACTTAAAGAAGGGAATATATAAACTCCGATACGTAAAGAAATTTTATTGAAAATAAATATACACGCAAAGAACCCCGACACGACTCAGAAACAACACTGCTCGTCCCCGGTGAGAGACCGACGTCACGCACCCGGAGAGTGACGTCCGAAGAGAACGACCCCTCGAGACCGGGCTCCCACGAGCCCGAAGCCATCGACCCCGAGGGTCCGAGATCGCGTCCGAGTCATTGACAGAGTATGCCCGAATCGACGGGACTTCACACATCCTAGGAGGACCTGACCCTTAGCTTGGGTGCGGAGGACGTAGGGGACCGCCCACCTAAGGAACACTGACTCGGCGGACCCTTTGGGGTGGCAAAGAAAAGTAGTGCCAGGAAGGAAACCCCCAACAAAAACGAAGAAGGACTTCCTGTAGTCTAGTGGTCCCGACGGTATTATTTCACGGTGTCTGTTCCCCCGAACTGTTGTCTTTACTCAAAAGAGTTCTAAGACCGCCGGTCTTCAGACTTTAGTTCCACAACCGTCTCGACCAAAGAAGACGCCGGACAGAGGGACCGAACACTTACCAGTAGACGAAGGACACAGTACGGAGACATTTAAAGGAGCAGAACATTGCTGGAGTCGGTGGAACCTAGTTCCGGGTGGGATTCCTGGAGTAACCTTGAATTAGTGAGAAATTCCGGGGTAGAGGTCCATGTCGGTCGCAGACTCCAGGACCCCCAGTCTTGGAGTTGTACACATAAAGTCCCTCCTCTATGTTAAGTCGGGTATCGTATGTAAACATCATATTTTATTAGAAGATAAAAATAAACAAACTTTACGGGAATAACAGAGGTGAAAGAGTTTTCCATAAAAATGACCGAAACGTTAAGATCCAATCACCAATAAAAAAGGGAGCTACAAAAACTCCATAATAAAGGGTACCCTGAACGTGAAACCAGGACTCCGCAGGCGAGAAGTAAAGACAACGAAGAAGCTTCTAAGGCTCTCTATCACGTGTGTTTTACGAATCTTGTCACGGACCCGAACCCATCGATCGCATATTTATCATCGATGACCCTTAAGGGACCGTCAGGTCACCGACCCTGAGACGTGAAAGTAACGACTCCCGGGTCCAAGTTAGGAATCAGGCCCTTGATTCTAGGACGTTCAGTGCACCACGTCAGGTTTTTTTAAAAAAAATTCATCGATAATAATGAAAGAGAGACCTTCGGAAGTTCTAGAAGAGAAACAGAGACTACAGGAACTTGACTTAAGTACCATCACATAGAACCAGACCTAAAGAAGAATAGTTCGATTCGTAAAGTACCGTGCACAGTTGAATTTTAAGAGTCGGTAATAGTGAAATTTATAACGGAGACGGAGTGAGAGAGATAGGGGAAGGGCCTGAGATCGTCCACGTACAAGCTATAACAAGGAGACGGAAAGGACAAAGAGAGAATAGGACACACAGAAACAGATGCAACCTAAATTCCATTAAAAAAGTCTAGATATAAGGTCAAATAAGAGAAGTAGACAAAGAATTAGACGTTGTATAGATAATTTATGGATAAATTCAGTAATATAAAAAAATAAAAATCTACAAAACAAACCAAGAAAAAGTGTGGATGGGCTTGTAAAAATTATAAGAGAATAACACCGACAGTAACAAGTCAACGATTAAGCACAGGTTAAGAAACGCTGAGGTACCTGACGTCGTGGGGTCCGAGTGGATAGGAAGTGACAGAGGGTCTCAAAACATTCTAAGCACAGGTAACTGAACCACTACGATAGAGTGGTAGAGTAGAGCAGTTTAGGGGTTGACTCCACGATTCAACGAAGTCCACACAAACTGAGAAACCCTGGGATACCTGGTATCGGACGGTCCAAGGAGACAGGTACCCTAAGAAGTCCACTCTTATGACCTCACCCAACGGTAAAAGAAGAGGTCCCCTAGACGGGTTGGGTCCCTAGGTTGGTTGTCAGAGAATACAGAGGACGTAACCTCCCGTCCAAGAAATTATAATCACGGTGGACCCTTCAGGTGGGGTTGACCCATTGTATTCGGTTACTGTTGGTTAGTGCTTGTCGATTGATCTGAAATTCGACATCGGTTGGTTTGTTAAAGAAACGAAGGGTGAAAGATACAAAGGGGACCGAGGGAAGACGTCTCACGAGGGGTGACCCAATAATCTTAGCTGAAAACGAGTTTAGGAGAGTTAAAAAAAAATTTTTTATACGGAAGCAAATAGAAAATTGTCTAGTACCGAGGTTAGTGGACCTCTAGTTCTCTATGGACTCGAGGAAGGACCTCCAAACTGAGTGTTATCGAGACCTTGTCCATTCTTAATCATTATTCTAGTCGATTGTGAATCGTTCTTGAACGAACCCAGGTCCGTGCCACGACACGAAATGTTCAAGTTCAAGAGTCGAATGTAGAAGTGTTAGTGGGCTCTATCAACGATAAATTCCTGGGATAAAATATCTCCTTCTATAATTTCGATTTTTACCTCCCTCCTCCCCCCATTCGACGGATTTTCCAATACATTGGAAAACCCAGCTGTCCTCTAAGGTAGAGTCTGGGTCGTTAAGGTCTGGGGTAGTGACACAATGTACCGAAAAAACCCCCCCCCACCCCCCCGAGGACCACTAAAACTACTAGTCGCTTTTTCGGCGGGGCTCCGGGTGCTGTGAGAAATTTTCTACGGTAGACAAACGTTTCAAACTGGGTAGGGGGTGGATCACAAAGACCTTTCTTGTCGAAAGAGAGATTTGGATTCTGCTCGTCGACCTGGAGAATAGATGTAAGGGGTCGCAAGTACGTTGCGGCTCAGGCGAAGCGCTCGCACACCCAGAGTGTCCAACTGGGTCAGACCCTTGGGTTCTGTGTGAGGGAGACATGTGGACCGTGAAGACCAGGGCGGGACAAAGCGCTATAGCGGTTAGGATTCGGGCAAGAAGCACTAACTGCACCGGGGTCTCGTCAAGATTAACCGGTACCACCAGGCGGCGAGGCGGGGGGTCTGCTGGGGCGGAGGGAAAGTAAGACTTTCTTTCTTGGAGCCAGGGCCCTCGGGTTACTCTTCGCGGGGGTGGGGTTTCCAGGGCGGAGAAACCCGCGGCCGGGGCGGGGGTCCCGGCCCCTCTACGGGCGGAGAGCCTCGCGGCGCCGGGTTAGCCTTCCGCGCGGGCAGGCCTGCCTGCCGTCGGTCGGGTTAGGGGCCCGGAGCCCGGCGCAGCAGGGCGGGGGCGCGGCCCGGCTCGCCGCGCGCTCTCGCCCGGAGCCCCGCCGCCGCCGCCGCCTGCGCCGGACTCCCTCGCCGGCCGACGGCGGAGCGGGCGGCGCCCCAGGTACCGGACTCGCCGGTACAGGCCGCACCACGCCTGGGAGTCGGCGACGGACGACGGCCGGCTCCGGCCGCCCCGGGCGCTCGCGTCCCGCCCGCCGCCGCCCCGGGCGCTGCGCCTCGCGCTCCGCGCCGCCGCGTCGGCCCTGTAGCTGCGCCCCGACCGGGCGCTCGCCGCGCGGCACGCCGCGGAGCAGTTCTAGGACGACGACCCGCGCCCGCTCTCGCCGTTCAGGTGGAAGGAGTTCGTCTACGCGTAGTAGGTGCCGGCGCTCAAGCTGGTCTTCCGCGACGAGCTCAAGGCGCTGTGGTAGAAGCTGTTGTAGGAGTTCCACGCGCGAGGGGCGGGCGTGTGGACGCGGGTCCACGCGCGGCCGCGCAAGGGGCCCGGAGCCGCGGGGCCGCCCCTGGGGCCCGGCGAGGACCCCGCGGCCGGCCCCCACGCGCGGCGCAGAGGGGCTGCCGGGCGCCCGGAAGCGGAGACGAGAGGACCCCACCCCCCAAGCCCCCGAGAACCTTCCCCCTTCGGCTGAGGAGCACCCCGCAGCCTCCCGGCTCCCGAAGTCTTCGCCCTCCCGGAAAGGACCCGAGCCCCACGGTAGGAACGGGGCGGAAGGGTCAAGTCAAGTCTTCTCGCGACATCTGCCCCGTCCTTTGGCCGGCGTTCAGAGAGGAAAATCTGACAAATGATCCTTTTAAAGGTTGTGCATGTCGCATCTCTTTTTATCGTCCTTGTCACCCAGGGGCCCGGGCAGGAGTCTTGGACTCGTCACAGATACCTCGGCCGCGGTAGCTGGACATGGGGAGGGACAAGGGGGGTGGGGCCGCTCAAAGTCCGTTTAGGGTCTGTAACATATCTAAGTAATCTTTTCCAAACAACTGTCTCGAGGTTCTGTTCGTAGGCCACCAACACAAACGAGAAAAAAAAAAAATTTACCACAAGATAGTTTGATTTTTCATTTTTGAGGAATTATACCAGTTTATAGGTCGGACACACGTCTGTCGGATGTAACGGTGTCTTGACGACACAAACAACTCCTACATTCAATCTAGAACGGAATGTCAATGATTCTATGCAGAGGCCGCGACAAAGAGGAGGTCCACGAGGGCAGGGAACGAAGGAAAGACACCGAACGAGAGACAAACCTCCGCCTCCCCCCTCGCATGTCAACTGGTGCCAAGGGGAGGACAAAACACGAGACACACTCAAACACGTCTTCCCGGGGCCTCCTTAAGACCTCTTTTGACTACTGTTCCCCTTTTATCAGAGGGGACACGGATCTGATTCCAGTAAAGGAAAAAAAAAGGGGGGAGTATCCCAGAATGAGAGGGGGACAAACGGGGAAGTGGATGGGCGAGGGGCCGGGTAAAACCCTTTTGGTTTAGCGTCCATACTCCTTTCAACAGAGTTTTGTCTCCATCTCCTCCGAACAGGGTCTTAGGAGGGACCTCTGCGGCCCGAGATTTAAATCGTCTCTTGACACCTTTGGGTAACCATGTGTAGAAAGGGAAGTGGGCGCTCCTGCGAGGCCCGGAACTCCTGCTCACCGAGGTTCGGCTCGGGACCTCGGACCCCGAGGGGCGGAGGTCCGGGCGTACTCACCAGAGCGTGGTCACAAGGGTGCACTACCTAAACAATCACTTTGTAGAGAACACCTATCTTTATCGAGAAAATCCCAGGACGGCCCTTCTCTCAGTAAACTTACTATTTTGTACGGAGAGGAAAAGTGGAGAAAGTTTTCGGAGAGACACTCAGTCTCGAGACCGGGTTATGAAGTATTTGAAATTTCCGATCCACGGGTCATACTAAGTCCCCTAATTGACACAAATTTTAAGAGGAGTAGAAGACCCCATTTCACGCGAGCTAAAAGAAACAGTGTCTCGAGCTAAAATGAAGACACCGAAAAGCCTGGAGACTTGGTTCAGCCAATACTCTAAACCGACTAGCTGAGGGCCAAAGAGAGCTGAGCGTCTCTTTGACGAATCTTTGTATCTTAGAATTTTAGATTTACTCACATAATTCTCAGAAAATCTTTTGAGTCAAAATCGAAAAGGGTGATGTATATTTGTGATTGAAAATGTTTGAAGGGATAGTTGTTCTTTGTTTTAAACAATTCGTCATAGGACAAAAGGAAGAGTCAAAAAAAAAGGAAAAGATTAACATCAAGGTATAATTTGAGTGAAGTAGACAAAACTGGTAAAGTCATTCATCAATCGTTAAGTAGAAAGTCAGATTTTGGTCATTAATGGTGATGGGGGGTGGGGTAAAAATAAACCTGTCTAGTGAAACACTTCCATGAAAAATTTATTTAACGAAACATCTCCGAGATCATCGTCTATAAACTTACTATTGAGAAGTCTTATTATAAACACAGATGTTTATCTCAAGTACAATTGTCCGATAAAAATTTCGTGATCGATACACGACCCGGAAGAGTATATACCGAAAATTAAAAGTATTACGAAGTTTACCGTAACAGGTAAATCGGTCACCCCTTTAACTTTTGTCTCAAACTTCAGATGTACTTCAATCCATGGAGCAATTGTCCACCGCCTCGACCCTTGACTTGGGACAGAAAAATTTTAATTTGAAAATTATGACTCTATTAACGTCGTAGGACAGTTATTATCGAGGACGTATGGGAAATTGGTCGAGGGGGTGTACCACTCCAAAGCATCTTGGTCGTGTTATTATCGTGTCGGTTCTTCGGCCACAACTCTTTCACTTCTACGGCGCGGGGGCAGTGTCACTCGGCAGGAGGGCAGCAGAAAAGATCAGTGACGGTGGGAAGCGGGAGAGGGACAGGACCGTCGTTGACTAGAAAAGAGGTTAAGACACTAAAGTACTAAAGTTCTTATACTATATCTACCTTAGAACGTTCTACACTGGAAAGCCTTAACAGAAAATAGTGAGTCGTATTAAGGGATCTCAACCACACACAGGTGTTAAATATCAGGGACGGAAAACTAACGACACTCATTTCTTGGGCGGACGGTCACGTCCTCTGTCTCCTCTAGGACCAAGCTAGGGACCCAGTCTTTCTAGGGGACCTCTTCCTTTACCGGTGGGAGAGGTCATGAGAACGGACCCTTTAGGGTGCCCGTCTCCCCGGACCGCCCGATGTCAGGTGCCCCAGTCTGTGCTGCCTCGCGCGCACGTGAGTGCCCCTCCCAAGCGGGGGCAAGTGGCAAACTGGCAGACGGGAACCTCCCGCAGACCCGACGAAGGTCAAAGACGGACAGTACTCACTTAGACGACACTTGCAGCACGTGTACACAAACATTCGCACTTAGAAACACGTAGGGCCTGCTTACGGGCTCTCACGTCCACGAGTCGACACACCATCGACGCCCAAAGCAAAATATTCTTCGGCGGTTCGACAAAGACCTCACCGCCCTAACAAAAGAAGGGGTGGTCGTCGCCCACTCTGTCACTAGGCCGAAAGGACGCAGGAACGGTCGTAGACCACCACCACAATGAGGAACAAAGTCGGAACACTACCCGACAATGAGGAACACTATCCACACCTTCGTGACCTAGTGACGGCGAGACTAAACGTAAAGGGACCGCGGATCGCTTCAACTCGCAGAAAGGGCACGAGTAAACCGGCGACATATGAGAGAGACCACTTTACAGAGAAGTACGAAGAGCAGCAGATCAGCGAGTCAACACAGGTCGAGAAACCACTGGTCTACCTGACATCGGACGGTCCAAGGAGACAGGTACCCTAAAGGGTCCGTCCTTAGGACTTTACCCAACGGTAAAGGAGGAGGTCCCCAGAAAGGTTGGGCCGCTAGCTTGGACGTAAAGAACGCAACCATCCGTCTAAGAAATGACGACTCGGAGGCAAAACAGTAGTCCAAGGAACAAAGACATACCAACTCAACACTCTCAAGAAATACATAAGACCTACGATGAGGAAACACTTGATACACCAAACACTTTTCAAAGAGGGTCAGGCATCGAACAGAAGAGTAGGAAAAACTGTTTCAGAAAGCGTCTCATTTGCCCTAGGGGACCACCGAGGCAGTCATTTCTCACAGACGTCACGTCCTCTGTACCCAAGTCAGCGACCCGACCCTTCTAGGGGACCTCCTCCTTTACCGTTGGGTGAGGTCATCAGAACAGACCTCTCAAGGTACCTGCCTCCTCCTCGGACCACCCGATGTCAGGTACCCCAGAGGTTTTTCAGTCTGTACTGACTGACTGATTGTGAAAGTGAAAAGTGTCTCATTTTCGAAAATTAAAACTACTCCAGGTCGAATAGTTAAAAAGGACAAATACCTAGTACGAAAACCACAGCAGATTCTTAAGAAACGGATTATTGGGATCCAGGGTTTCTAAAAGAGGAAAAAAATAGAATTAAAACATCAATATGCAAAATGAAACTTCAGGGACTGGGTAAAACTCGATTAAAAACATGTTCCAACTCTAACTCCAAAAATCTGAGAGACAAGGAAAAAGACACCGACAGGTCAACAAGACCCTAACAGACAACTTTTCTGACAGACAGGGAGGAGGTGACTCAACGAAAACGAGGGGACACTTGTCAGTTCACCCGTAAAACACACCCAGACAAAGACCCAAAAGGTAAGACAAGTCACTAAACACACCGCGGAGAAGAGGGTCCCAGTAACGTACGACTACCGTCATCGATATATCTTCTGTATTATAGTTTCGCTAAAGAGGGTGGAGTAAAAAAAGTTCTACCAAACTCGATAAGATCCTAGACACGGAAAGGATATTAAAATCTCATTCGAAAGGATACAGACAATTTTTGTTGTTGTTGTTTTGGAACGACACTAAAACTAGCGTAAACGTAATTTGGTACATAGTCAGGCCCCTCTTAACTGTACAGAGGATATAACTCGAAAGGTCAATTACTTGTACGAGACAGGAGTAAATAAGTCCAACAGAAACCAAAAAGTAGTCACAGAACGTGAGTAGCTGTCTGTACAGGACTTGTGCGAAACAACGGAAATACGAGGTCACAAAGTAAGAGACATCTCGGCGACACTGTGACACGAACGCAAAGGTCAAAGGCGTACGAGCAACAGTCATGTCTCTCATCCCGACTAAGACACAGAGTTAACACACAGGGCACTGCAACGATTTATGTGAACCACCAAGATTCTCGAAAAGATATCCAATAAACCCTAAAAGGTACATCTCTTTGCAACCCGACCTTCTTCGTGTTCGACCTTAGTTCTAACGGTCCTCTTTATAGTTATTGGAGTCTACACGTCTACTGTGGTGGGAATACCGTCTTTCACTTCTCCTTGATTTTTCGGAGAACTACTTTCACTTTCTCCTCTCACTTTTCCAACCGAATTTCGAACCGTAAGTCTTTTGCTTCTAGTACCGTAGTCCAGGGTAGTGAAGTACCCTTTATCTACCCCTTTGTCACCTTTGTCACAGTCTGAAATAAAACCCCCCCGAGGTTTTAGAGACGTCTACCACTAACGTCGGTACTTTAATTTTCTGCGAATGAGGAACCTTCCTTTCAATACTGGTTGGATCTATCGTACAAGTTTTCGTCTCTGTAATGAAACGGTTGTTTCCAGCCAGATCAGTTCCGATACCAAAAAGGACACCAGGACATACCTACACTCTCAACCTGACACTTCTTCCGACTCGCGACTTCTTAACTACGAAAACTTGACACCACAACCTCTTCTGAGAACACTCAGGGAACCTAACGTTCCTCTAGGTTGGACAGGTAAGACTTCTAGTTGGGACCCTAAAGAAACCTTCCTTACTACGATTTCGACTTCGAGGTCATGAGACCGGTAGACTACGCTTCTCAACTGAGTAACCTTTTCTGAGACTACGACCCTCCCTAACCCCCGTCCTCCTCTTCCCCTACTGTCTCCTACTCTACCGACCTACCGTGGTGACTGAGCTACCTGTGCTCAGACTCACTTGAGGCCCTCAACCACTACCTGTCCCTCCGGACCCCACGACGTTAAGTACCCCAGCGTTTCTCAGCCTGCACTGACTCGCTGACGTGACTTGACGTTCAATAGACGTCTATCCCCACGAATAAAGAGGAGAGGGATGTCCATACGGAAAGAAAGAGAAAGAACGACATGACGTCACCGATCCTGAACCTCTCTCCACTCCCCTCCGAAGGCCGAGGAAGGACCAGGACCGCTAAACGGAAGAGAGACAGGACAGTCAGGGGAAAGATCTCCGAACAGTGAAATGGTAAGCAAAAGGGGGGTTTCTTGGTCGAAAAACAGTAACTAAAAAGAAGACAAAGGTTGAAGTAAATAAAGACGAAAAATCATAAAAAAAAGATGAAGGAAACTAAAATAAAACGAGAAAAAATTTTAAAAGATCTTCATCTCTAAATAAACTCTGACGAAGAGAGACGATTGTACTTGCAAAAGTCGCGACACGGACAGAGGGAGTCGTGACGCAATCGACACAGGTGCACCAGACCATACACCAAAAAATCAAACATAGGTCAAGGCGCACATAAAAACGAGAAAAACTCTAGCGAAGAAACCGGGTGTCCAACAAATCTTCACGCAACGTCAAAGGTTCTCAAACCTCTAAAAGGGCAGTCGAAAGACAGGAACTAAAGACCCTGAGGTACTGCCAGTCTCCTACATGGCACCTACCAAAGTCGAGGACACTTAAACGACCCCAAACAAGACACTGGGTCTTGTACCCGACAGAGCCACACGCGCGAAGCCCGCACACAGCCGCTCACCGGGCGCCCACGGACCCTCTCGTCACACTCGAACCCCAAAAGACGCACACGACTGACGAGTCAGCCGACTTCCGCCACAACTCGCGACACACCAACGACCACAAAGAAAAATCATCGAGACAGGAACGACTCTCACTCCACAAGCTCAGCGGCTGACAGTGACAGCAAAGGGAGAGTCAAGACGACCAAGGACGCAGGACACAAGACGCTCACACAACACACCGCACGTCTGCGAGTCCCACCGACACAGGAGGACCACCCGGCCAGAGGAACACATTCCCGGGGCAAGCCAGAGGCGAGGCGTAGACGACGTCGTCGAGAAGAGTGTCCCGGCGAGAGAAAGGACCACACACAAACGGTAGGAAACCGAACACAACGAACTTGTGCTGACTGAGAAACACCGGGACACCTGACGTCGGGCGGTCCGAGGGGACAGGTACCCCAAGAGGTCCGGTCTTATGACCTCACCCATCGGAAAGGGAAGAGGTCCCCTAGAAGGGTTGGGTCCCTAGATGGGGTCCAGAGGGCGTAGCGTGTACCTAAGAAATGGTCGACTCGGTGTTCCCTTCGGGTTCTTAGGACCTCACCCCTCGGACAGGGAAGAGGTCGCCTAGAAGGACTGGGTCCTTAACTTGGTCCCGGAAGGCGTAACGTCCGCCTAAGAAATGGTCGACTCGATGGTCCCCTCGGGGATGGGAACATATAAGACCCGAAACAAGGACGAGAAAGAACGGAAGGACACTCAATAAACGTATGCAAAATCCAAAGGCAGAACAAACTAAAACCTCACACAGCCAAGACACCACCGCAGTGAGAGATCCACCAACGACGTTCGAATGTCATCCGACACATCGAATGGGCTTAGATGACCTGTGACAAGGTGTCGACATTCACTTCACACCCTTGAAGTAAGGACAAATCTAGGGAGACGGGAGGGTGAACATCCTATAGTCACAAGAATTCACTAAGAACATGAAACCCGTGGAGTAGTCTACCAAAGTGAAGCCAGTAGTCACACCAAATTCTTTGAGCGCTCTTCGTCTCCGACAATATAAGCGTGGACAAGAACGGACGAGACACAAGAAGGGAACGACTGCAGAGGATTCGGAAGAAGACAAGGGAGAGGAAAGACAGACCTCTTCAAAGGACATCGGTAAGACACTCGTACCTAAACGGACGTTGTTTCAGAGAAGCCAAAAGAAACAGGTGCTTACAGAAATAAAGTGGAAATTGGAACTTCTTGCAGAAACGATCGTTGACCTGAGTGTCGACTGTGAATAAAAGAGAATCATGAACTTTTTACACGGTGTAAGAAGGCCGAAGGTACCAAAGTCTGCTCTTCAGTTCGGAAAGCCCAATGAGAAGGGCAGTCATGTGCGGAGTACTGAGAGGTCTGCTAAAATTCTAAAAGGGAAACAGAGACGAAAGGTCTTCAAAGTGATACCAAACAGACCTGCATCCAAAGAAAGTCGAATAACATAAATCCGATACGAGTCGAAGACCCCCGAAGGGACGACCGAGTCACCCATTTCTTAGACGGACGTCACGTCCTCTGGGCCCCAACTAGGGACCCGACCCTTCTGGGAGACTCCTTCCTTTACCGTTGGGCGAGGTCATAAGAACGGACCTCTTAGGGCACGTGTGCCCTCGGACCACCCGATGTCGGGTGTCCTGCCACTTCTCAACCTGCGTCGACTCGCTGACCGTGAAGGTCGACGAACTTAGACATATAAATACAGAAAACGGTTTTAACCCAACAAAAAGTAGTAGTAAAGAAGTTTATGAACACGTCAGAACGACAAAAAAGGAAAGGGGGACCCTGAGACCCTTATCCACAAACGGAAGGAAGGACTGCTGGTCCAGGGACTCCGGGAAGACGGAACACCTCACCCCAGGACTGGAGTCGAGAGGGATCTGGACCGACTGTGGTCCCTTCGCCCTCAGTCATTACCGGTAACCGGGTCGAGGGATGCCTCGGACCAACCCCACCTTCGAATCGAGGGGCGGTCGTGACGGGACGCGCCCGGCCCCAGCCTCGTGGAGGACCTAAAGAGTCGTCCCGGACCCCCACTCTAGGGGGGAACCAGGGTGGTCGTCGAGAAGGACCACCGACGGACCTTACAAGCGGACCAAGGGTCCCTGACCTCCCCCTACACTTTCCAGCGAAAGGAGAGTAGGGGCGACTTTGGGGGCTCCTCCTACATACGGCAAAAAGACAATCAAAGACGGACCGCAGCTCACCCACAGAAGACGACACTCCGGTGGGAGAAGGACCGGGAAACCGACCCCTGTGACCGACGGAGAACCGAAAAGGTCGAGACCCCTGTGACGGACGGAGAACCGAAAAGGCCGAACCCCCGCGGATGTCGAGGGACAGGACCCACCCGCCCCTGGCAGCCCTGTGCACCCCCGAGGGACGGTGTAGGGAGGAGTTCAGACCCCGGGGTCTGTCGGACGGAGGAGGAAGGGTGGGGGAAAGGACCCAGCACAGATCTCGCAAAAGACGCACATCGTCTCTCCCGGGCTCCCCTCGTCTCGAGGACACAGAGCCGGCTCGACCTCAGGCGGAGGAGGACCAGAAAGGCACGACCCAAGCCCGAGAAGGAACCGCTAGTGTCGACACGGACTTAGACTGGGGACAGGGGTACGATACCCCGACACCTACTAAACTTGGATGATCAACGAAACTGAAGACATTTATGACGTGCATTCTGAAGGAGTAGAACAATAAAAATATTAGAGATTCTACGATTGGACAGTGAAGGACTCACCCGACAGGATTTGCAAGCGCATTAATCACAAAGTCTTGGACGCGTCCGTGTCGAGACCACGACTGTACGCGGAGTCACTTACACACCTGCGGGGTCTGGTCGCACCGAGATAGAGTGGCACGAAGGGTGGGGGCTTGGACACTGCAGTCCTCGGTAAAAATTAACGGTCTAAAGGGCAGGTCAATCTCCACTTATGTCACACAATCGACGCCCTTCCAGGAAACAAGGTACCTAACCCTTAGCATGGGTCTTAGAGTACCCATATAGTAAATTGACGCTCTTCCACCCGGAAGGAATTTCCACCCGGAAGGAACATATAAATGTATAACTATCAAAATTTTGCAAGACTTCTTACCCTAATAATCTTGGACACCGGAAAACAACCGTGACTATGTCTTCTGAAGTCAAGTCGGTCCCCAAACCCGACATATGGACTCCCAAACACGAGGCACGACTATCCTTCCCTTACAAATCACTGCTCGAGCCACGCCCGGGAGAGCTCTCGACCCGTCTGCCACGAGAGCACTGACCGCACACACTCCCTGAGCACCCTCCGTCGGGGCGTCACTGGTCCCGTCCACTCGAGGTCGACTCCACAGCCCTTTCGGCGGTGCCCCCGCACTACACTCGACCGGGGATTCCCGGGGTGTCCTAGGGTCGCCCACCTCTCGAGTGGCGACTCTGACAGGCGCACGCGAGGCACCCAGACAGCGAATTCTGCCCCAAGACCATCCGGCTCGACAATTTCGTGCTCACACCGTCGCTCTGTCTTGGTAGATCACGGTTCCTGACCAGTGCTACGGTCGGGCGATCTCTGGAGACCAGGGCGCTATCGACTTGCGATTGGGAGGAACGATCCCTCAAGGAAACACACGTGTGTCGAAGTTCCTCGGGGACCTGTGTCATCCAGGGTCGACACCCAGCTCCATACGAGACTCCTGAGGTCAAACTCCTGAAGACAACTCCTTACCTACGGCTCGGACGCAGCGCAAAACACTTAGGGAATAAAAGTAGTAATCTCCGAGCGACACGACAAACGGAAAGACAGCCCCGGCTACCCCGAAACTTCTTCGGAGGAGACGACAGGACCCAAAAATTCGAGAAGCTTTGAGGCCCGGACGTCAGAGAGGAGAGCCGAAGTCTTCGTGGTCAGCCCGAACTGCGACGTCACCCAGACGCACTCTCGTCCTTGGGTCTACACGAAGACCCCAGATCTCCTTGTCAGACCTAAATAACGAAACAACCGTCCAACGTGAATTTATTCCTTCAGATGAAAACGTACACCCGTGTACACCAACCAGGAAGTCGTTACAGTTTGTTTGTTTTTGTCGTTGTAGTAAGAGGTAACCAATTTCTCTGCGGCGGAGACCGGCAACAGTCTCCGAAGTCCCGTGTGCCTGTCACCGAAAAGGGGCGGACAAACGTCCTGCGTCACAGACTCGAAGTCGGCGGCCTGGGCACACCAAACCCTCTGTCGGCACGAGCACGGTCTAGCGTAAGTACCGTCGAGCGGTACTAAAAAACAACAACACCAACTCTTACCCCTGTACCCAGAATAGACAAAATCTACCTTGACTTCTAGATTTGACTTCGGAATGGACCTCTAGATTAATATCCCACTAGAAGTTTCTTCGATTACAACATACTACCTGCACTACGAAGTGAGGGCAAGGGACTTCCCGTCACGGCAGGGAATCTCTGTCCGACCAAACCAAGTACAACATTGATGATATCAAACGTCAATTTGTTTTCGTCGGATCAGGAGAAGTGTAGAACGGTTCACACGACCTCTTCCCCCTGCGTCTCCTACTCTACGTACCGCAATGGCTGGGTTACCTGCACTTAGACTCGTTTGAGGACCTCTCTCACTTCCTGTCCCTTCGGACCGCACGGCGCTTACGCACCCCAACGTTTCTTAGCCTGCGCTGACCCACTGTCTTGTCGCTGGTGTCTCGCGACCTGTTTGTCGGCGGACCAAACTCGCGCAACGGGAGAATCTCCTCGTCCTGTGCCTCTTGTCAGCGACCGTACGCCGTCCAAGCAGAAAGCTCAGACAGAAAACACGTCGTTCTATAAACAGAGTGTACCCCTGTGTACAATCCCTTCCAGGTCGATGAAACCAAATACCTTACCTTCTGTCAAACGTACGACGGAAGTGCATAGTCCATGTCTTCGACAACGAAGACACAACCGCACCACTTGCCTTAGCAACCTTGCGCACGAAACCTCCACGCCGTAGTCTCCCGGCATTTCCTTGTCAACAGGCAGGACTCTCACAAGTGTCCACCTGTCGTCCGTCGTCCCCTCGTCGGGACGGGACAGGGCCCGCGGTTCCCGTCCCTCTACTGGGGCCGGGGCGAAACAAGCCCTTCAAGTCCGGCCCGCGGTTCCCGTCCCTCTACTGGGGCCGGGGTGAAACAAGCCCTTCAAGTCCGGTTCGTCTGTCGGGGAGAGAGGTGTGGATCCGTAGACGAAGTGACAGGTCAGACTCTCGGCGACCGGTGACGGGGTCGAAACAGTGTACCGGGGCAATCTGAGTCGTCACTTCCGACCGGAGCTACTCATCAGTCGTGTGGTCCGGCATCCACCAGTTTGCTGACCCATTGGGACTCGTCTTCGACATTCGGTGCCCTTGTATGTCCACGCTCTTAAACACGATTATAACAGTAATGGCCTCACAGCACCACTAGCACGCACCGCACCTAAGGCGGCTTGGGAGCTCACGATAGACTCCGACAAACAATCACCTCCACGGACGACACAGGCCCTTCCACTCCAATCTCCACACCCGGTGACCTTCGGACGTGGGCAGTGAGGTCCGGCTTGGGAAACACGGCGTGCGGACTGCCGTTCAGGAGGCAAGGGCCACAAAGAGATGAGCCAACCGTAGACCCCTCTACCCTTCGGGTCCCCTCCCGTCCCGTCCTCTCCCCTGTAGTGATGAGTTCAGTCGCCTTCCTGGGCCTCGGGGTCGGGTCCATCTCCTCCGGTGGTCCTGGTCGGTGTCCAGCACACTACTCTAAACAGACGTGGCCACACCACCCTTCGTAGGACTGCGGTGAGCCCACTGAATCTGGGGTCTCTACGACATCGCTCGGGGACGGGGCGGGGCCGGTGGGTACGTGCGGAGACTAGTCTAACGTAGGTAAAGGTTCCATTTAAAAACACGTAGAGACATGTCAAAATGTTCGTTTTCTGAACTGTAAATCGTTCTTTCTTTTGTCTCACTAGTAAATTTCGGAGTGGACTGGCGACCGAAGGTAATGTCCACTGCCCTGTCGACGAAGTCCCGAAGCAAAACCCTTAAAAATATTACGGCTAATCTCCTAAAAATTAGACAAAAGGTGACTGTCAGTCAAGAGGTAGATGCCAACAACCGTGGGTGCACTACTGGGACCTTGACAAATATGAAAAACACTGGTGAATTACACAACGACAACAAAAAAGAAGTTCCTTTACTTCAAGGGATCAAAAGTCGACCCCTTTCCTTAACAAAAGGGGTCCTCAGACTACTGCGCTGGTCTGGCTACCTCAAACTTTCGACACAATCTTCACACGTCACTGCACCTTCGGCCCCACCCCCCGACCCCTCTGAGGGCTCCACTCGGCTACTCTTGTCGCGCCACCGTCCGACCGGCAGGTCGAGGGACAGTCGCGTATAGACTACGTCGACATTTCACCACCCCAACACAAAAATTTGTTTGTGCGGCCGCGAGGGCCCCGCAGGATCGATTCCGACTGCAGAGTAATTTGCGCCAGCAGATCCCGTCGGTGCAGCTGTTTAGGGCTCGCACGCGAACACACGGCCGACGGCCGAGGCGGCGTCCGAAGAGGCAAAGCCCTCGAAGACAGGACACAAACGCCGCGATAACGACACTGGAGTGGCTCGGGAGTCATCGGAGCGACCCGAAGAGACTACCCTCCCTGAAAGTAAAAGGACAACCTCAGCAGGGGAAGAACGAGGAGAGCAGTAGGGGGCTCCTCCTCTCCTGCGACCCGAGCTCGGACGACGGGGGCCGCCCGGCCCGGGACCCGACGCCCGCACCGGGGCGGACACAAACAGGTCGACACGGTCCCTCGTCTTGGATGAACCGACGTTTAGCGTTCGGTCTGAGAGGGTAGACCGAAAATAATCATTGTCTCGGCCACAAAAACTAGAGGTGGGTCGATAGACTGAGGACAAAACTAGAGGTGCGACTAAGATCTGAACCCTCGCCTTCTCTCTGTCCGAGTGACTCACACGCGAACAGGCCCCAGTGGGTGACCCGACCGGGAGGGAACAGTCACACAGGTAAGCCCAGAAAAAGACGGCTCTCCTTTATCGTCTCACCGGTAGTAAAATCCTTCCCTACGGTGGCACGGTCTCCCTGCGGTAGTGAACGACGAAAGACCATCTCCGAGCGACCCGCCGGACCAAATACACTCCCAATCCCAAACTGTCTTGCTCCCCTTCGACGCGAAGATTGGAGGGTGTGGAGTGTAGCCCCTTGAGCGGAGGGTCTTCTACGAAACCACCGAGTCTGCAAATCCTCTGCCTGGGGGACCCTGAGGGAACTGTGGTGCCAGATACCTCGTCGTGTCTCATGTCTGGGGGGAGGACGTCCCTAATTACGTGGAAGGAACTCACTCCAATGACTCAGTCGTCCGCGACTACGCCACTCCTCAGGAATGGGGTCACCCCTCTCGACGGGAGCCGGGGACAGCCCAGGATCCCCCCGCTGGGCATTGGACGTCCACTCTCGAAGGTCTTCGGACTTGCCTACTCTCCCGTGTAGGGCCCCCTCTTCCCACCCTCCCCTCCACCCTCCCCCGGAAGGTCAGAGTCCACTAAGGCCACCGTCACCCTCCGTCCTAACTTCCCGAAGGTCGTCTCCTAACGGAGCTAGATGCAAAAATTTTCTAGGTAGACCCATTCATGCAATCTCGTCCCAGTCTCCTGGAAGAGGGCAGGGGAACACCCTATCGACATATGTGCATTTCTATCGACACATACACAAAATTTCTACTGGAATGTACACTCATATTTTTTGCAAGTCGTCGTCAGTAGTTCCTTCCTTTTTCTTGTGATAAGGTGCACATCCGACTCAACACACTTCAAGACTATAAACAGGGAAAAACTGATTGTTTTTACCGTCCATAATGCATATACGGGGGAGGGGTTGTAAAGTCTTTGTGACGTCGGTCCTTGTTTTTCTCTTCTAAGACCCCGAGGAGGAGCGGTGCACATTGGTATCACTGACGAAGGACCCTCCCACCCAGTGTCAAAAGTGTGGGGGAAAGTACATTAGTAGACCGCTCAATGGACACCGTCGAAATGTCATTGCTCTTCCCGTCCCGCCCCCGAGGACGACGACTCTTTTGTCCGCCAGGTGGAGGTACTGCCGCGGAGACGGACGGGTACACGCCCCGGCCCCTGGTCCCGCCCCACGAATCCGAGTGTGAGAGTGCTCTACCCTCATAACGAGTGCCCCACCACCGCAAGGGCCACAAGGACACACCGTTGCAGGTGTCATCTACACCCTTGAACCGGTCGTCTCGCCGCTGACCATGTCCTCTCGGGCTGGCACACCCAGCACCACGTCTCGAGCCTCCCTGCGTCTGAGCGAGTGCGAGAGCGTGGCAGTTTGTCATGGAATTTTATGTGGGTGGAATTTTTACGTAGTCTTCGTACTGTTTTATTCACAAATAAAGATACTTTGTGCTTGAAATTTTTCTACATATGAAAGATGTCATTTACAATAAAATCTCCGGCGGAACCATTATCGGTAAAGTACTCAGGAATCCCTATACTAGATTGTCAGGCCCTCACTACCAAATTACGGAGGAATATATGAGAAGACGTTAATGGTCCTGCAAAAGTAAAACTTAACATCTACACAAAAACCAACAAAAAAAAAAAATTGAATTAAACACCAAACTTAGAACGAAATCTTAAAAACATTAGAATTTATAAAAGTCTTACACATTTATAAACGACTCCTCTGGTGTCGTAGACATCGTAAAATTCACCCTTGAACAAAGGATTAAGAACCATTTAAATCCTTTTCTCGGTGGTCCAACGGACTCGCGAGAAAATAGATCATGTTTAATTTCGAGAAGACTGTCATTTAGCGGGAAAGGATCAGAAAGTGTGTCTCTTCCGTCACCGTGGGGTGAGGTCGTGAGCACAGACCCCTTAGGGTACCTACCTCCTCGGACCATCCGAAGTCAAGTACCCCAGCGATTCTCAGTCTGTGCTGACTCGCTGAAGTGAAAGTGAAAAGTGAAAGTACGTAACCTCGACCTTTACCGTTGGGTGAGGTCACAAGAACGGACCTCTTAGGGTCCCTGCCCCCTCGGACCACCCGACGGCAGACACCCCAGCGTGTCTCAGCCTGTGCTGACTTCACTGAATCGTCGTCGTCGTCCTCGTCAGAAAGTGTTTAAAATTTTATTATTGTAAAGATTTTTATTTCATAACCTTTATTCCTCTTACAACATTTACATTCGCAAAAACTTCCTCTAATTTTCTGTCTAGAAACAAAATAACTGTATATCTCAACGAAATGTCACACAAGTAAAGACCACGAGTCGTCTAACTAAGGCACACACACACACACACACACACACACACACACACACACACACATCTAAGGAAAAGTATACGCAAAGGTAATACCAAATAGTGACCTATGACTTACCGCAAGGGACGACGTGTCGTCTTGGAACCACGAGTAGGTAGGACGGATATTATCAAACACAGACGAGCAGGGTCGGAGGGTGGGGGTGGCACCGTTGACGCACAGACAAGAGACAAAGACACTCAGACACACAAGGTGTCTATTAAACACAGCATAAAATGTAGGGTGCATATTCCCTATACTAGCCATAATTCCAACAGAAGAAGACGGACTGAAGGGAACCACGCTATCAGAGGTCCAGGTAGAGACATGGACATTTGCCGTGCGGTAAGAAAGAGCACCGACTCCTTATAAGGCGACATACGTGCATGGTACAGAAACTTCTTACTTTAGAACTTGGAAGATTTTGTTGAAGCAGGTCACAACTTTCGATCACTATATTATTTATATCGATTCAATAAAGGAAAACACAACAAAAGTGTCAATGATGAGTCCGTCGGCAAAGGAACTTACAGGGGAAAAAAGGGGGTTTACCGAAACTGTAACTGGGACAGTGGACTCATATATTTACTGTACTTCCCCTGTGGTAAATCACGTGACAATGTCTATTGTTCCGCTTATGGAGCGCCAACCTCACGGACTTCAACAGAGCCACTGACTCCTTTTCAGTAGGAGACGCTTCTCCGCAAGATTAAAGTCTGGCCTAACTCGGCTCTGACGGTCGTCGATTAGATCACTGTCGCTACAAGACCTCTAAGATCAGTCAATCTTCCGTTTTCTTTAATCCACATAGATGACCTTTCCCTCCCTATCTTACCCGTAATATTTATCATCTAGGTTTTCTAGTAGGTCTTTGAATGACTTAATTTTGGTCAATGGCCTCACCGACCTGTGTTTCATTTACAGGCACCCACTTGACACACACGTGCACACACGAAAGGACATTATCTTTTTATGGGGTAAGGATTGGGTCGCGTTTCCTACCGTATGGATCCTTATTCGTTCTGTACGAGTACACGTCGGGCATACCTCTTTCAGGATTCGGCAACGACTTCTTGCATCTCTAGGACCTTCTCAACGAAGAAAACTCCCCACCCCCCACACCTATCCTTAACAACGACAACATTTTTACGGTTAAATCCTTAACTTGTGTTGGTCAGTTTAGGGACAAATAAAAAGAACCTTGAACTGTCTCGGTACGACTCCAAACACACTACTCATTTACACACTACTATTCATTATGTTAAGACTCTTTTACGTAACAAACCCTATCAATAGTACTCTTCGTGACACAAGGGTGGTCGTCGGGCTCCCAAGGGCGAAGGGACGTGGGCGTGGCTGAGGACACCAACGGAAAAACGAAGAAAGAACCGGTGGGACCAAGATTACACGGTCAGGACTACCGGACTTCTAGAAACGTACACAAATAATCAACGATAACAAGGCACAAACCACTTCGAGAAAGAAAACTAAAGAACTGAAAGTGAAGAAGGACAAATATTAGTTTGGATACACTCCTAAGTAGAATCAAAAATATCACTAGGATACTCCCGATTGTCACCTTTGTCACAGTCTGAATATAAAAACCCCCGCCGAGGTCTTAGTGACGTCTACCACTGACGTCGGTACTTTAATTTTCTGCGAATGAGGAACCTTCCTTTCAATACTGGTTGGATCTATCGTATAAGTTTTCGTCTCTGTAATGAAACGGTTGTTTCCAGGCAGATCAGTTCCGATACAAGAAAGGTCATCAGTACATACCTATACTCTCAACCTGACACTTATTTCGACTCACGACTTCTTAACTACGGAGACTTGACACCACAACCTCTTCTGAGAACTCTCAGGGAACCTGACGTTCCTCTAGGTTGGTCAGGTAAGACTTCCTCTAGTCGGGACCCACAAGAAACCTTCCTTACTACGATTTCGACTTCGAGGTCATGAAACCGGTGGAGTACACTTCTCAACTGAGTAACCTTTTCTGACTACGACCCTCCCTAACCCCCGTCCTCCTCTTCCCCTGCTGTCTCCTACTCTACCGACCTACCGTAGTGGCTGAGCTACCTGCACTCAGACTCACTTGAGGCCCTTAACCACTACCTGTCCCTCCGGACCGCACGACGCTAAGTACCCCAGCGTTTCTCAGCCTGTACTGACTCGCTGACTTGACTTGACTACTCCCGATTACTGGCAAAAACGGTGTGTCTACAGTCTCTTAACCTTTATGGGTCACTAAAAATTTCGCAAAAGGTCTCGTGCAACCCTCACACTTTAACCTTACCGCCGTGGAGTCTTCAGCCAAGGAGAGCCGACAGCAGTCGTCGAGGACACGCCCAAATAGGCGGACAGTGCAAAGGAGGGGACACAGGATGTGCACCGAGGTCGACTTCCAAAGAGTCGACCAAAAGGTATTTTACAAAAAATAGTAGGCCGAAAGGAATTAGAGGGGAGGCCTAGTTTAATAAAGGTTCGGTCCTCATTGGTGGTACCGACACACGACCGGGTCTCTGGAGGGCGACGACGACTCTCCCCATGGAATGGAGCGCGTAGAGTTATGGCGGTCCGGTCGAGACCGGTCGCGGGTGCCCTCCGGGGAGGAGCGGGACGGGGCCGGGGGAGTGGGGCGGGAGACCGCGGAGGAACGGGGCGGGGGCCGGGGGAGGAGTGGGGCGGGGGACCGGGGGAGGAGCGGGGCGGGGGCCGGGGGAGGAGCGGGGCGTGGGACCGGGGGAGGAGCGGGGCGTGGGACCGGCGGAGGAGTGGGGCGGGGGACCGGGGGAGGAGCGGGGCGGGACTGGCCCGTCCAAACCACGGGACCGGAGACGACCGGGGCTCACCCCTCCCGGACTCTGCTCCGGCAAACACGAGGGCTGCGAGCGGGAGCGGCGTGGGGACTGCGCCCCCCGCGGATCTACAAAAGAAAGCCCTTGTCCCACTGAATCCCGCACCTGCCCGCACGAGAGAGACGACTCCCGACAGGTTACTGACTTCCACCAGCACTCTCGGGCACCGGGGACGTCCCCGTCCGTGTCGAGGCCACGGGGCTCCACTCCCCTTGGAGGACCCGCACACGACCCGAGCGACCGACGTCGGAGGCCCAGGTCTGGGGGACACACGGCCTCGCGGACCGTCGGCACCCTACGTCTACGGTCGAGTCATCCGGTCTCCCCCGGACCCTAAGACGTAAAGACTAGTCCGTATCCAGTCCGAGACTTAGCACTCCCGTCCACAGTGTCACACCAAGCACCACAACGGTCGTGGGGCTGTCGGAAGTCCACCCACCGTCGCCACCACCCGTCGAGTGTCGGTCCTAGTCGGCTCCAGGACCTCGGGTGGGAGGGCGTACGTCGACGAGTCTCTCGGAGTCGTTACGCGTCGTTTCGGGACAGGACGGTCTCGACCGGAAGACATCCTTTCTGTCCACCCCACCGAAGAGGTTTTGTAGTCTCCCACACGTAACGGCCACCCTTCCTTTTCCCCGTCTCCCCTCCCTCCCATGTGGACCGACAGTCCACCATGGACTCACCTCCTCCCCCGGCGAGCCCGGTCGTGAAGGGACCCTCCCGACGGCCCTTGGTCCCGAGACGTCCTCCAATCTTCGACCCTGAGGTCGAGGTGGACCCCGACGTCACTGGGGCGGATGGACCTGTGAACCCCAATGACCACGTGGGCGACCTCCCTCTGGTCCCACAGACCCAGACCTTTCCGAGTCTCCCATGAGTACAACTTTTATTATAAAGACTCTAGACCTTTGTACCAACAGGACACAATTAACTTTTTCTTCACTCAAACTAAAACCAAAATGTAGGTTTGAAACTCATATTTTTTTATTTACCCCAGTCCCCGTACCGTCACTAAAAGTGGCTTTACATTATTCGTGAATAGAGATTAATTTCCCCTGAGTAAAAATTAAAAGGGTGAATACATTTGTACATGTGCTGAAGATATATTTCATTTTTGAAAAGGGACAAAGAGACACATCAAAATGACGCACTGGAAATAAGGTAGCTCTAGTAAGTAAACGTGACGTAAAATATCAATTATTATATGTCAAACATGAAATGATGCAGGTGCTTTACGGAGAAGTCACACAGAGAAATCTATTAACACACAGGTCAGTCACTCTTGCGTTCTGGGAAACTTCGGGTCGCAAGTAAGACCAAAAGCGAGACGAGGCTGAACATCGTCCACGAAGGCCTGAGAATGACTCATTCAACAAGACTAAAAAAGCTCGTCACTGACCCGGAGGAGGCTGTGTCAAAGGGACGCGACTCAGACGTCTCTGCATAGTAATCGCACTGACCTTCCGGCCCTTGCAGACAGAAAGCCCAAGACAGAAGACAGGGGAAGGGTCTACGTCAGGGAGAACCTGGTAGTCTTTCAAGGGTCAAACTCGAACATCTTCGACGTTAGTCTCTTGAACGAAAACCGGAAACGACGGTCATAAAGTCAATCTATTCACCGGAACACGCGTTTGTCGAGGGAGAACAGAGACGTATCGACATCCTTCCGGTCAGGGAACCCCAACTAACACACAACATACACCAACCCCCTCCCCTCCTGGGTAGGTGCACACCCCGACGGAGACCCGACACACGTGGTCCTCCAAACCCTCTGCGGGGAGGTTGTTTCGGACGACACCCACGGAGGCTGGGCTCAACAACAATCTTCATACACACTCACCAGGTAATCTTAATCAATCTTAACCTCTTCCTTTACCGTCGGGTGAGGTCATAAGAACGGACCTCTTAGGGTCCCTGTCTCCTTGGACCACCCGACGGTAGACACCCCAGTGTGTCTCAGCCTGTGTTGACTGCTCTGAGTCGTCGTCGTCGTCGTCGTCGTATCGCTACTAAACATTGCCGTCACAAGGATTTTCTGCACAACAAAGACTAGAGAATTTGACGTAATTTAAGTCCATTGATGCTCCAGTCCTTTACCTGTGATCCTCGGACTACTATTTACGGACATCGTAGCAAATCCAGACACGGAAGCCCTTATAGAAATCGTCTGGTGGAACCTCCAATCGTCCCAACTCTTGCAATCAAAACAAGGCGAGGAACCGTGTTGAGGTAGAGACTAGAAGAGATCCCGGGTTCTTTCCCCGAAGGACTCTACGCAAGGATCTCCCTGAGGTCCGGGGCACTGAGTCTTAATGTGAGAACCAAGGATCTGTGAGACGTCTACGACCAACCCGTCCACCTAACGGACTTGAGACTCTTACAACGGGGCCACCTTAGACCCTTCCCTCTGTTCGGGTGTTTCCTCTCGTACAGCTTCCTCTTCATTGAATTCTTACACAGCAAATTCACGTCGTAGGAGTCTTGTCTCTTGTCCTCTCGACTCATTTGCTCACGATTAGAAGGATTTGATTCGACCCTTTAGACCCACGGTCACACTTAGACGGACACACACAAAGTAAACGTGTTCCGAGACCACCCACGTGGACCTGTCCGCACGTCCCTGGGTCCGCGAGTACACGAACAGAGAGTCCGGACCGCATCGCGGTCGCTTATCATCCGAAAGTCTATAAACAACCTACACACTCATCCGTGAAATTGTCCTTTTTGCAGATTTTCGAACCTTTGCTTTGTAATTAAAACTACTAGAACATTTTGTTTTCCCAAAAGTACAAGATTCTTGTCCTTCCAGTCCCAAGAGGCTCGTCCTTCGATTCGATTGGGACACAAAGGACCGTTGGTAGGCTCCCGGTCCTCCGAACGGTCCCCTTCTGTCTGTCCGATGGACCCCGGCTCCACCTCGTCTCCCGAGTCCTTCACCTCATTGACCTCGAGAACGGAAACAGGGGCCCTCGCGTCCCCCGCCCCGAGTCCCACTTCACTCGCGCAGTCCTCAACGGCGTGACAAGGGAACACACCTCAGTAAGTACATTGACCCTCAAGGTTCCCGTCGTCCAGAGGTCTGTAAGAAGAGACGTGACTCTGTGGGTGGGAGTTGAAGAGGGACGCGAGTCGCCCCAGGACTGTGGGTAAAAGAGTGTGACCGGACAAATGTCGAGACTCGGCCAACCAACCAACCAAGTAAGGACACTAGCAGGACGGACCTCCGTCGTGCACGCGCGCGCGCGTGTGTGTGTGTGTGTGTGTGTGTAGACCTCTGCTGTGTATGTGTGTGTAAGTGCACTAACAGGACGAACCTGTGTGTGTGTGTGTGTCTGTGTGTGTGTGTGTGTGTGCGGAGAGGGGCCTGCCTTTGTGTGTGTGAATGCTAACAGGACGGACCTCTGCCGCGTGTGTGTGTGGAGAGGAACCTACCTCTGTGTGTGTGTGTGTGTGTGTGTGTGTGGAGAGGGCCCTGTCTTTGTCTGTGTGTGTCAGTGTACTAACAGGACGGACCTCCGCCGTGTGTGTGTATGTGGGTGGGGAGGGTTGTGCGTGTGTGGATGTGTGTGTGTGTGTGGGGATGTGTGTGTGGTGTGTGTGTGTGGTGTGTGTGTGTGTGGGGGGATATGTGTATGGTGTGTGTGTGGATGTGTGTGTGGTGTGTGTGTGTGGATGTGTGTGTGGTGTGTGTGTGTGTGGGGAGAGGGACCTACCTTTGTGTGTGAGTGTGCTAACAGAACGGACCTCCGCCGTGTGTGTGTATGTGTGTGGGGAGGGTTGTGTGTGTGTATGGATGAACGTGTGTGTGGATGTGTGGTGTGTGTGTGGATGTGTGTGTGGTGTGTGTGGATGTGTGTGTGGTGTGTGGATGTGTGTGTGTGTAGGGAGGGACCTACCTGTGTGTGTGTGTGTGGGGAGGGGCCTTCGTCGCCCAAAGGGTGACAGTTTCCCTCATAGAAGAGACTTTGTGTCAGCCTCACTAGTCTCAGTAAAATAAAAAGTCGGACAGGAACGTCTTAAAGGCATTAGATTCTTAGAAGTGTTTTAAGAGTTCGGGTGGTATTTGTCCGACAATGAGTCTTTCGGCTAGTCGTAGAAAGTGAATGTACTACAAAAACATCTTACGCTTACCCGGGGTACCCCAAAACAGAAACACCTAATTTTGCACGGATACTGAGGAGAAATATTTCAACATTCCTTCTCCGACACCACCGGGGGGTGTGGTCCTCTAGTGTCGATTCGCACCCTCGTCCGGACCTGTACTTCGTCGACCGTCTCTGGGAGTCTCCTTCGCGCGACGGGTGGGTGGTAGGCCCCTCGCTCGCGAGACCCGTCTCCCTTGGTCCTGACCCCCCGGGGGCTCCACCCCACACGGGCCCCAGTCGCACCCGCCCCACCGCCCATCCCCCTCTGGTGTGTCCCAGGACAGGCGACACGACTTCCACACGGCACTCTTCGTTCTCGTGGACGTAGTTCCGAAATCCTCCTGCGAGACCGGGACTCAACCCTGTGCCAACCCCGCCCCCGCGACCCCACCCGATCTCACCCCGTCCACCAGAGACCCTCCTGGCGTCCGTGGGTCGTGCAAGACAGCCGACAAACCGTTCCACCTACAGCCGAGAGTCGAGACACTTCCCCCCCCACCAACACGGTCGAGTGTCCCCAGGACTCCGGACCTTCGAACCACGGGTGGTCCAAACACGGGTTGTACACTCCCAAGTCAAGTGTGAGCGGGGCAAAAATAAAGTTGACGACAAAGACGGAAAGAGGGGCCTCCGTGGCGACAGCACTTAAAGTATACACAAATTAGACACCAAAATATCAAAATGATGGGCACAAATATAGGTATTACTCACATATCTCGAGTACACAAAAAATTTCTCGAATAAATTTGCCACGGTAGAAATCCACATAGCAAATTCTGTGACCGAACGAGTCGTCACACAAAAACGGCAGACACGCGCAACCGCGGACGCATAGGTCGACCAAGTGACGTCGGGAACGTCGGTAATGGGACCACACATCGGGAGCGGCCCCACGCTGACCGTCACGGACAGACCAGGCACGCACGTCACGGGTCGTCGGCCTCACACACGAACCCACACCTGAACGACCCAGTGAGTATACGAAGGGAAGACCTATAGCAAATAGGGTCGCAATGACCTCGCAACGAAGAGTTTACACAGGTCGTAACGAAGAGTACCCTTCAGAATGACTCGGCCCTTTGACACCAGGAATGAGGTCTATTACTGTCTAGCGGCACACACACAGGTTCACCTGCCCAATCACCCTGGGTGACTCACGCACGACGTCTACCCTCGTCTCCGTATGCGGGTCCCAAACGAAATTAGTCCTTAGACCTCCGAGGGTCTGTACCCTTACTGTCGACACTTCCTCCTGCAGACAGGACTGTCTGGGGGTCCTCGTCCTCCGAGACGGACCCCAGACCCCTCATGGCTCCAGGCAGGCCTCCCTCTCTCTCGTCTTCGGACCACCTCGGAGAGACCCCACGACGTCCTTCCTCCCCCGTTCCGTCCCGTCGTCGGACCCGGTCTCCCACACGACCCGCGGACGACACCCGGTAGAACAAGCCCTGGTCAGGTCTGGCCTCCCGAGGACGGCGGACCTCCCGTCCTCGCCTCCCCCTCGACCAAGGTCCACGACCCAAGTGGGTCCTCCCCGCCAGAGAGGTCCTAGTCGTGTCGAGGGCTCCACAGTCTCGTGGCGGTACGTCTTCCACCTTCTGCACCCGTTGTGCTCCCAGTGCGCCGCTCTTGACACGGGACCCGACCACACGGCTCTGCCGCGTGGGTCCGTGGGGAGGCGCGAGTCCGGCCGTCGTCCCGGAAGTCTCCACGGGGCAGTCCGAGGAGAGGCCTCCGGGACTCACGTCCCCACGCTAGTCGGACCCGTAATCCTGCACGCACCTGAGGCCCATTACCTGTCGTCGGGTCGGGTTCTTCGTCGCTACACCCTCGGTCCTGAGACTAGGGGCGAGCCAAGAGTGACGGTCTGCGTCCCGGGACCTCCCCCGGTGGTTTCGGCCTCCTCAGCGGGTCTCTGACCTCGGGGCCCCAGTGTCGGTCCCTGTGGCACATCCATGGGCGCGTCGTTCTCTTGGCTGCAGGTGGTTAGTCAAGGCAACCATTAAAGTGTTATGATCTTGCCACTGTCGACTCATTTTAAAAATGTTATGTCCACTGACAAGTTTTCTTACCCTAAGGAAACACCCCCTATTGTAAAGTGAATTATCTCCACACAAGAGTGGTAACTCAGTTTACGTGTATGAGCAGAGACTCTCGGTGTGAATCGAGTGTTCGGTGTGCGTTAGTCCTCTGCCCCGCCCAGACCGGACGTCCGGAATTACACGACTGGACGGGGGTGCGGGGGGGGGTACCTGTGTGTCCGGCCTACAGACGTATCAGCACGAGGGTCCGGTCCCAAGACGTGAGTCCGGTCCGTCGCCACGGAGGGGGTCACCGGCAGTCTGCTCCTTGACACTGGAGTGAGGAACCAGGACACTGTACGTCCGACGGGAGGTCTCACGTAGAGTGTTCTTACACCCCCTGGGCCCCCTGGAGCCTACTTCCACCTGCGCCTCGTGGGTCAAACGGCCGTCTACCCTTGTCAAAAGACTTCAGACAGACGAGAGGTGAGACACTACTCCGCGCACAATCGTCTCATGGGGCCCGACAAACGAAGAACTGGTCGATACCTTCTCGGAGTGGAAATTCGTACCCACTTGATTGGTGGGTCTTTCGGTGGCGGGGTCTACCCGGTAAAGACTCAACTGGGGCCGTCTAAAAGCTTCTAACAAACTATTTTTTACTGTGAGACAGCAATTTAAAGAGGACGAAGACTTGATGTAAAATATTAGTTTGACGTCAGTTCCTCCTTTGGGTCCACTGAGGGTACTTCGGAGGGACGGCGTGAGTTTGACTGGACTACGGGAGCCGGAGTGGGACCGGGAGTGAGTGGTGTGAGGTGCAGGGAGACTACAGCTCAAAGAATTTTGACGCTGCGAGTCCCGGGAGCTCAGGACAGGTGAGCCTTGTGAGTGGGACGGTGAATCGCACCGGCCGGGTAGGGATACCAGTTCAGTCGCATGCACCGAGGAGTCGTCGGAAGGGACAGTTGGGACGACTGTGTCGGAGAAAGGGGAAGAGAGGTGCCCCATAAAGAAAGGGAATCTCGGTCTCACGTCCCGAAAAGGTGAAGAGAAAGACACCCTTCGTAAAATCCTATCAGGAGTCGAGTGTCCTTCGAAGTGTGCCCGTCCCCGGGTCGGCAGGGTAGAGACGGGACAGGAGCCAATGGGGGTGCCACACCCGTGGGCCACAGAACCCTACTTGCCTTACCCGACTGCCCGGACGACGTTCCATCTTTACCAGAGCACCGCCTCCCGTCCCACAAGTGACAGACAAGCCGAGGTCTTCAATTTTCAGTGCCGTAGTGCCCGACAAGAGACCGAGGGCCCCGGTGGACTCCACACCCACTCGGGGGAGCCCCTGTGCCCTTCCCACTCAACCCCAGAGGAGGACTTTCACACAGTGTGTCGGACTGCTAGTGCACCCCGACCTTCCGACAAGCAGTGTTCCTGTGGGACAGAAGCCCCACGGGTCGCGTCGGGGGACTCGAACGAGGTCGAGGCTGGGACTTCAGGCCCTGCGCTTTCGCCGGTCTTCTCCTCGACTCAAAACGCCGTCCCCGGCACGAAGGGTCGTCCCACCAGCTCCCTCCGGAGTGACCCTTCCACTGGGAACTCATAAGTTCTGAAAGACAAACGTCTTCAGGGGACCCTCGAAGTCCGACATTGAAGACTTCGAAGAATGGACACTTGGACGTATGTCAGCGCTCCCCAGAAAGAAGACGAGGCGCCTAACAGAACTTGCGTCCTTGCGCCTCGAGGACTTCGGCTCGTGACCGAGTGCGAGCCACGTCGTCTCCCCTCGACGGCCAGGCAGGCAAGGCTCGCGTCCGAGCGGCGGTCGGACCCACGACCACGGAGTGAGTCCGGGCGCCTGCCCGTCCCCGTCGGCCCCGGAGCGGGGGCCTGGGCGCTGAGGGGACCCACAGGTCGAGACGTGGCGGGGCGGGCGGTCCGAGGCGGGACGGGCGGTCCGAGGCGGGGCGGGCGGTCCGAGGCGGGGCGGGCGGTCCGAGGCGGGGCGGGCGGTCCGAGGCGGGGCGGGCGGTCCGAGGCGGGTGGAGACGGAGGCGCCAGACGTAGGTCAGGCCCAGAGAGGTCCGCGTCGTCCGGCAACCAGGACACTGGGCACATGCGGCCCCCGAGGAACCACGGACACTGGCAGTCGCACGAAGCGACTGGCCCCGTCGGCACAGGAGACGCTATATTTCGTAGTAGGACAACGGGTTCCCGCAAGAGAAAGTGGTTTCGACTATTTAGAACCATCAAAATTTTGGAGCAAAGAAGAATCTCGACACGGGAGAAGAACGAACCCGGTTTCGTCAATGTGTAAAAAACAACAAACCCCAAAAATTAACCGCATAGTAGTAAAATGTCTCGACGCAGCCAGAGGCGCAGATGGTCGCACTTACCCAGTGCTGACACACACACACAGGAGGGCGAGCGCGGAGGCGGGGCGGGACGGGCCAGCAGCGAGGGACCCAAAAGGTCGTCGAGGGGCGGTCGATCGGCAAAATGGGTGTGACCCCGTGTCTACAGTGGCGCCGAGAGTCACCGGGGGAGGGGGGTGGGGCAGGGGAAGGGGCCGTAAAGAAGCGACATTTATCCAAGTAGCCAGGACAAAGAGATCTAAGGCATATCTACGCGATTATATGTCACAAATAGAAAGAGAAAGACTGAATAAAGTGAGACATATTGCCCGAGATCCAAGTAGGTGGAGTACTGTCGGCTGAGTCTCCACAAGGAGAATACCGACTCGTGACAGGGCGACATATATGCAAGGTGCGGAGAAATGGCAAGCAGACCGCCACCTGTAGGTCCAACGAAGGCACAGGATCGACGACACTCACCACGACGCCACTGACGACCGCCCGCAGACAGACAGACGTAACACCACAAGAACGGATACGCGGGCCATCGTCCGGACGACCCAGTACGCTGTCCAAGTAGGGTTCAAACAATTCCTCAGGGGTCTGACAAGAGGTGTCACCGTCATGGTTCGAGCGTAGGGATGGTTGTCACGACCTCCTCAGGGAAAAGACGTGTGGAGCAGGTCGTAAATGACAACCATCAAAAAATATTAGAAATAAATAAACCGACGAGACCCAGTCTCAACACCGTCCTCCCTGCCGGCACCGGAGTGCACCCGGGAAGGGAGCACCACGTCCCTGACAGGTCAGTGTCCCTACCCGAGTCGGCCGCCGTGAGCCCGACACGACGAGGCTCCGCACACCCTCCCTGGAATCCGGGGTGGTCCCTACCTTGGACGTAACGGTCCGTCCAAGAATTGGTGACCTGGCGGTCCCCTTAGAGAGGACAAGAAGCTACTGCCGGCAAGACCAACCACACAGCAGTGTGGAGTGACATCAGAACTAACACTGCTCGTTGCAACTCGTAGAAAAGCACCCAAATAACCGGCAGTGTCAATATGACATTCCCATGACTCAAGAAGACTAAAAATACGCACGATAAGTAGGAATTTGGGTGGATTTTTACAACGCACTGATGAAGTAAACGGTTGGACTGGTAATCAGTGCTCCTCTCCAAAACACCCGCAAACGGAAAAAGATATGAGGGGGGTGTATTAGTCCTACCTCGAACTGCGAGGACTATTTACCGACATGTAAGGACACTGAAGTCCCCTCCAGCAGCTGTGACCCTCACTGACTAACCCCCGCACTCCAAGGGAGCAGAATCGGTCAATGGTTCCAGACTTCTGAGAGAACATCATAGATTCGTCGAAATGTGTTTTTTCTTTCATTCGATTCTTTTTGTGGCAGACTTACTAAATAGTATTAAGACTCCTTTTCGTCTACACCCAGGAATTCCTTCACAAGAAGGAACTTTTGGCTCTTGTCAAAAAAGGGTCTTAATCATTGTCTCCCTAATAACCGAGACGAACGTCCAAGGACCGTTTCTTGCGAGGTCTCGCGACCAGGAGGGCCCGCGAGTCCTCGGCACAACAAAAGAGTGCTACACCCCCACAGTGCAACGACCGTCTTGAAGGCCCTCCAAGGCAGGGTGGGATTCATCGGCCACGAGATCCCCAATTTGCAGGAAACGAAAAGTTACACCTTCGTTTCACACTACAGTGGACCAAGACGTACCTTCCGCGAAAAATCCTTCACTCGGGACCACAGCCCACACTGGACGTCCTGACAGGAACTTGACAGTCGTCTCAGGTGCACTGCCTCGTGGACAAAACACGCACATGAAACAACTGGTCCCAATCTTCGGTCGCGACGTCGGGAGCCGCTCCCGACCGCCTTGTCTTAGCTCAGTCCACACCGGGGAACCCTCGGGCAACTTTCGTCACTCCAGAGTCGAATGTCAGAGGAAACGGAGAAGTCTCGGACACCGCACGCCCGTCCCGTAGCATCGACCTCCAGAGTGGAGTGCGTCGCAGAATTCTGCAGACACCTCATTTGTCTTCAAACCATTGTCAGTGAGAGGTGTCGGCAGACATTTCAGACTCGAACACTTCGACGGGAACTCACGACTCACCCCGGGTCCGACACAGGGACTTCCTACACACTGAGTGGAGACGCGGGTCCGGGTCGTGGCACGCCGACCCCGTACCCTGCGTCGCGGCCGCCCTCGACCCGGAGGGAAAGTCCCAGACAGCCATGGCGGGTCGGGCCCCGGAGCCCGACACGCGAGGAGGTCAGATTGGAGGGCACCGACCCCTCCCCCTCGGGAGCGAGCGGACGTGCTCTTCGGGGAGAAGGTCAAGGCGTGGACGACGACTGCCCGACTCGACGGCGGGGACAGGGACACACACTCTCGGAGGTCCGGGCGACGGGGCCAGAGCAAGAGAAGGAATGATAGAGATCGCTAGCGACCCCAGACAGCACAGTCTGCGTCTAAGAACAAGAGGTACCCTGGGACTCGGTCCAAGGAGGATCTCCTCCACTGCACCAATGATAACAATGAAGATGGCAAACTGGAAGCGCCGTTTGGGACTTTAGCACTCGAGGTCTAAAGTGCTCCCTGGGAGGCGAAGACCCCAGCTAGGGAAAGACTCCGATCTTGTAGAGGGACGTTCCCGCCCTGTGACAGCACGGACGACTCCCTCGACCGGAGCACGGCCTCCGACGAGACGTAGGTCACTCGAAAGTTTCTGAACGAAAACGGAATAGTATTGCCGCGGGCACGCGAAAATTCTCTTCGCGGAAAGGGTGAAGTGTGCCCACTTGACATACGAAGATAAATTTGACGGTGAGACGTCTAAGGTAACTGAACAATGTCAGTAAATCCGACAACGAAACCAACTTGAAAAGGAGATTTGTCCGAAAAGAAAAATAGAAACTGCATGATTTTACCTATCAAAATTTTCCTTGAAAGGACTGCGTAAAACATTAATTTAACGAAAGTTTATTTCTTACCCTGCTATAATTAAATAATTGGAGTTACAACTAACGAGTGCACACTCTAAAGGTCACTCTTTCCTGAACCTTACTGATAACTGCAAGTCCAACACCGACAATTAAGGAATCGGAGTTATTACCAAGGAGTGCACACTCTAAAGGGCACTCTTCCCTGAACCTTACTGATCACCGCAAGTCCAACGTCGAAAGACATCTGGTCAAAACCGTGTTCCGCTTAGACTAACAACCGTAGGCCATAGATAACGGAGTCCATGAGGAACGACGTCGCACTCTTCATCCTTCCCAACAAGTAGGACCGAATCGTCGGCTCCTTGGGCTCTGGCGACTCGAGTAGGACAGCTGTCGGCATCTAGACACACGTCGGGACCCCCAAACCCGACTCGTTTGGTCTGTCTCCTCGGACAGGAGTCCCCGACGAGCAAGGTCACCCCCTCTTTGCCCCGTTGGCTCTGCCCACTCACTGACAGCCCGGGTAAGCGACCCGTCGTCATTTACGAGCTCTTTCTCGTCCCCTCCCACCCTTCCCGTCCACGGTCCACCGGAGTCCGCCACCAATTCCACCGGCCCCTGCCGGAGCGACTCGACTGTGGACTCATCTCCGAGCCTCCTCTGTCCTCGCCCGGGACACGTACAGACCCCGTCCTCCCAGAGCCCGCAGGGTCTCCACGAGTCCGGTACCGCACCTCGTCCTCCTTCTCCCCAGCCCGGAAGACCCGAAAAGGACATTATTCTTTCCCGGGGCACCCCAACCCGTCTCCCGTGGCACTGGAGTAAAACTCTTCTCTGACTACCCCTGTGCACATCTGCACTCCCGGTTAGCCTTCCAAACGGCACTAGGTCCACTCTCTACGACCGTCGACCTGGTTTCGGTAGCGGCTCCCCCACCGTCCTTCGCCACTCCCACACCCGGACAAAACTTCCGCCGTGGTCCCGTGGACGACTGTCGCCCCGTCCACCACAAACGAGGAGGGTCATCTCCGGTCGCCGGCCTCAAGGTCACGACAGGTCGCGTGGGGGAGACCTGGGGAACGTTTACACCCGGATGAGCCCGCCCACGGTCGGACGTCCCCTCCGAGCCCGAGGCCCCCGTCCGGCCACAGAACTCCTTGACTTCGGTGAAAAGTGTCCGTGGCTCCACCGTCTCGGGCGCAGGACGGTTCCGACGACGACTGGACGCGGAGACGCACACCGGAGACGTGGGCAGCCTCCGCACAGGACAGGCGCAGACATACTCCCCCTTCCTCTACGCACTTGCCCTCACGTGCCACACTTCGTCACATTAAGATCGCACGCGTGTGTTCGTCGCGACAGGGTGTCTTGGCACTGCGCGCGGTGGCACGAGAGGTCTAGTCGGTGTCATTCCTTTCCTCTCCTGTGCGCTTTCGCCGAAGTGTCATTGTGAAAGTCCCGACCTTGGCAGGTCCTACAATATTAGAGTCCTCCAAGCACTGAAGGTCGACATATTACAGTTGGACACTAGTCATAATTTTTTGTTTTATGTACACAGAAAACATCACTCAGAGACTTCGGGTCAGAGACTTGATTGTGTGGAGTCAAGTCTGACCGGTGCCGGGAGACGAGTCGCCGGTGCCCACCGACCCCCGCGGACGCAGTCCGTCCCGCCGGTGTCCGATAGGGCGCTGACACGACGGTCCTGCCACACACTCCGAAGGTGACAAATCTCTAATTTCCTGTTAGACTTGAACGAGCCACAGGAGATTAAATCGGTCCGTACATCATATAGGGTACGAAGGTCGACTTAACACCGAAATTTTTTTTTTTTTTAAGACCTCTCGTGGTCTTTACGACCCAGTACCTTCCAGTTAAGTCTACTAAGACCGGAGCCGCGGACGACAGTCGACGCACTTTTGCCCGTTGTCCGTCTCTGTCGAAGAGGGAGCACGGAGAAACGCGGGAATAGAGGGGTCTGTGTGGACATCTCCTTCTCTTACCTCCACCTTTTTGTGCGAAGTCTCAGGGTCTCAGTGGGAGCTGCCGACCCACCAGCTCGAAGGCAAGAGAGTAGACATTTCACCCGTGTTAGGAGGTGTGGAGTGCTTCTACTTTACTCGAGTGTGCGTGCGTGTGGGTACCCACACAGAGGCATATATGCGCATAGACAGAATTGACTTTACCCCTAAGATACTGCGTAAATGGGAAGGACAAATGTCAAATAAGTCCATAAATGGCGATATCAAAATAAAATTTTGAAGAGTGATTTAGTAAGGTAGGTGCCTCGAACTGAGATCTATTGGGACTTGTATCGTATAATTCGGCACAATGGGCAAACATCACTAATGTCCGGAAAAAGGAGAACCTTACTGTAAATCATAAATAAATCAGAATTCAAATAAATTATAAAAGACGGGAGTCGTTCTTCCGAAGTGAGGAGCGGCGTGGGGCGGCGTGTGGAGACAAACAGAAACATTGTAAATCACTCTGCAAATCAGCTCATCGAAGACCGAGTGTGCAGACCTGCTCACCTACCGTGTGTCACCGGCCACCAGCCGCACACCGAGGTCCTCAGCTAAAGTGTTGGGGAATGCAGGACTCCAGACTTTAAATCGTACCGAAAAGTGCAAGGTCAAATCTTCTAGGCTCCTTAAGACGTGACGACACCTTAAGGAAAGAAAAAGAAAAAGAAAAATTGAATGTCCCCTTGGTCGGAAAGGATCCGTCGGTTTTTTTTTTTTCGACTACCACGATTAAATGAAGATGAAAATAAAACGATTAAATGAAGATGAAGAATGTGGACCTCAAAAGGAATATTAAGCAGATAAAAGACTTTTGAACCGGAACCTATAGGGTAACGGGACAATTTAAATTAAACAGTATTTGAACAGGTTTGGCATGGGGAAGGATTCGGCAGGGTACGAGAGACGGAAACCTTGAGTAGAACGATACACAGTAGAGGTGTGCCCTCTCGGACCGGCGGGGAGGACTGGCGGGAAGGGTGGACGTGAATAGGAAGGGTAGAGACCTCAGACCTCCGCCTCGGGACGGGAACAGGGTGAGGAAGGGTCTCGGAACGAACGAGGGTCACAGAGGGTCTCATTTAAGGTCTTCAGAATCGAGTGGCGTCAGACCGAATTGGACGAGGGGAGCGACTACACTGCGAAGGGTGACAGGGCGCCGGGAAGAGGGGGAAGGGACTACCACCATCACTAGAGACCGGACGAGACCGGCCGAAGACACTGCCACGACGCTCGAGCCTCGTCCGCGGTACGCCTCACGGGAAGACCGGACAGGGGCAAGGAACCGTGTCGGGAGACGGTCCGTCGGGAGGACTTCATCCTCGTACCGCTCCCTGCCCGATACGGTACTCCCGTCTCTCTCCAAGCAAGGGTCTCGAGTACCCTCCTGCCCGCACCACCCCTGCCCCGGACCGGGGCCTCCGGACGGTCGAGACACAGACCCCGACTGCCGCGAGACTACCCGGCGAAGGACGTGCGGGGAGGGGCGGAGCGAAGAAGAGGCTGGAGATTTAATCTTCCATCGGAGGTGAGGTCGGAGTCTCTTCCGATTCTCCTCGGTAGACGGAGACGGACGACCCGAGTAATCGAATTTCTTTACGTAGGACAAATGTAACGACCGACGCAAAGAAAATAAACCTACGACCGGTTTCCGTTCGTTGAGACGGGTCACCCAAATTTTTTTTGTTGTCGTTGTGTCTTTGTCTCGAAACGTTCGCGAGTGTGCCGAAAGATCAACCCGCTCGTGCGTTTTGGAACGGTAAGAGAAGTACATCGAGCTAAGGCACCTCTTTCGAGTGAACTAGACGATCGCAAAATGTAGAAAGACTCGGAATCATAAATAACACCCTTCTAAGATCATTCCTTACTGATTAGACTTTTCTAAACCAAACTAATCCCCGATTTGATTGTTTTAGATAAAACTTTGTTCTATTGTCCTAAACGCTAAAAACCAGAAGAAGGTCATTTTGGCTTGGGGTGGGGGGGGTTGGGGTTTAGATGTAGAGGTCGTCTGTCCCCTCGACAAGAAACTGATCTTCGACTTTGACGACCTAAATATTCAACAAAATTTTTACACAAGAAGCTTGTCAAATTTCACAGTATATCACAACTCCACTTCAGTAGTCAGACGAATCCTGAAATGGACAAATATAAACCCACTCACTTACTTTACGTACCAATAACCTGTTTAGTTATGAAGTCAATTGTGACAATGACTTTCTTCTTGAAGAATTCGTCGGCGATTACTCTGAGTTCATTTAACAGGAGACGGAACAAAAGACGAACACTCACATGTATCCCAAATCTTAACAGGATCGGAAACACAAAATCCTTTGACCGGAAAATGACCTCTTCCAATCCCGTTCTATAAAATAGTAAGTCGATACGGACGACATAATCATAGAAAATTCTGAATCGTTGAGACACAGTACTGTCTCTCTATGTATATATATATTAATAGTAAAGACGTTTTATCTCACATATATTGTAAAGCTTTCCGGGATTCGAGAACGATTTTTACTTCCTTTTGACCTGAGTCTAAAAGTCGTCTACAGGGTGTCATCTTTTGAAGGGACCTCGAACCAAAACGTCGAAGTCTTGTCAACCATCGCTCACCAGAAACTGACCTTATTGAGTGTTAGTCCCGTTTTCTTTCGACAGCAAAACAAAAGGGCGGACGACAGAAAGGGAGGTCTACTGCACTTGCTCTGGGTCTTTCACCGATGTGACGACCATCGCAAGATTCAGACAGCCGTCAAGACGGTTAAAGGGACCTAAAGATTTTTGTCTTTATTCCCCGGAAAAGAAGTTCAAACCCACTTCGATTAGACCTGGTCAAGGTCGAACGGACCCACCGTCGTACGTGATCCTTGTGCCCGACGAAAACCTATGTGGCCCCAAAATTTCGGTTTGGACACAAGTGGGGTTATTAATCCCGTCCGGACCAGACGTGTCGCAACTTTCGTCAGAACCAGTTGCTCGTGAGTCCGGAGTCCGGATAGACCAAGGGACGGAAGCGGAGGCTGTAGTCGAGGGCTCCCTCGAGTCAACTTGGGCACTCACCCCGGCACGAGGAGCCCCTCAACCTCGGGGCTCGTCTGTGGACCACCAGTCTCACGCACACGACGTACCCTCAGCACACCCGTCCCGGTAGCTCCCACCACCCGTCGGACCGACGGACCGAGCCCCGTACACCCCCGACCCCAGGACTGGGTCGGAGAACGGCCGGACCCCCTCCGAAAGAGACTGAACGGGGCTCCTCGGATTGGGAAACGGACCTTAGAGTGGTCACTTTAGGGACGAGGGACGAGTCCACGAACGACTTCGCAGACACAGAGACGTTCGTCACCCCTCAAACCCCACTACAGAGTCTCTCACGTCCCTGCCCCCTCCGTCCCTCCTTCCGGTCGCCCCCGGACCAGACTTAGGACAAGGGGCGGGAGGCCTACTCACCCGAGACTACTCGACACCCGTGAACAACTTTACTTGGCCCCGAAGTCTTCGAGGCGAGTCCAATCACAAAAGGTCGGAGTCGAGAAGGATGGTCAGAGAGAAGAAAACCGGAGATCATTGGAAGGGAAGGATGTGGCACATTAACCTTGTATATAGAGATTAACGATCAATTGAAAAAAAAAAGAAATGAAAAATAAAACTTTATGTATAAACGTCCTTTAACGTTTCTGCCGTGTCCCGCCATAGAGGTTCAAAGGGGGTCACCAACGTAAAACAAATTGACATCACGTCGTAGTTTGGGCCCTCTGACTCCGACCAGGTCACACACACTCTGAGACTGTGCATAGCGGACACAGGAGTCCTGTGTCTGGACGGGGTTTGGTGTCCCTCGAGGGAGGTCGACGCGTCGGTGTCGGCGTCCGGAGACGGGCAGGGGCGGGGGTCCTCGGCGAGGACACGAAAGGTAGGGATACTAAAATAGTAACGTTCTTGTAACATACTTGCCTTAGGGTATCATACGAAAAAACTCTAGGTAGATTCAACGTGTGTAGTCACCGGGCAAGAAGAGTGGGAATTCAGGCACCATGCTCCACGGCGCCGACTTGCGAACCGAATAATTTCGTAGCGGTGTGGATCGTGGGTCCAACAACGGTCAAACACCGACGACACTTGCAGCGACGTGTCCCAAAACACCCCTGCATTCAAAAGTAAAGAGACCTTATTTGCAGGTCCTCACTGTAACATGCCGTACGGCGTAACATACGATTCACATCCGAGTTAAAAAGAAAGAAAAGAAAAAAAAATTCTTTGACCTTTTGACACAAGACCTCACCGACAGCGCAAGACGTAGGGGTGTCGCCACGCAATCTCGACCGCACAGAGACGGAGGAGTGGCGGCACGCCGCGACCGCGACTAAAAAGCCAAACCCGACAAAAGCATGCACAGCACTGCAGAAGAGTAGTCTCGAGCCCAGACGAAGAGGGACCACCGGTCACTCGAACCTGTAGAACAGAAGACGAATGACCGACAGACGCACGGACGACCACCTTGTCGCGAGGTACAGAAAACCTAACAAAACGAAGAGATTTAACAACCGAAAACTCGTAAGAAGCATATAAGATGCATACTCAGCAAACAGTCTGTGCACCAACCGTTCATAGAGGATGGTCAGGCTTCGGACAGAAACATAAGGGAATTTCAGAAGACTCCTCGTTTTCGAAACTGAAAGTACTTTCGGTCACACAGCCACGTTCGGCGCACACAATCAGCCAGTCAGTGTAGGCTCAGACGTAGGGGCGCCTGACGTCGGGCGGTCCGAGACCGGCACCCCCAAGTAAGAGGTCCGTCGCATGCCTCACCCGACTCACGGGAGGAGGTCCCCTGGAAGGGTCGGGTCCCCAGTGTGGTTCCAGAGGTCGCGACGTCCACCTAAGAAGGAGACTCGGTGGTCCCTTCGGTAAAAAGGAAATACTTGGTGCGTAAAACACAGTACAGATTCCTGACAAACGGTTCAACACCTGAGACTTCTAAAAGATGATACGACATCGAAATACAAAACTCAGTCAAGACACATTCCACACCCCAAATCTAGTTCCAAAACAAAACTAAAACAAAAAAGAAACGGATACCTACAGGTTAACGAAGTTATAGTAAATAATTTTTCCGAAAAGGAGATGCATTAACGAAAACCTAGATTTTTTTTTTTTTCGTCGACTGGTATCATGGACACAGACTCAAAGACAATGAAGGGTAACTGGAGACACGGATCAGGTAGTGGCTATGGTGCGTCAGGACGACCACCATCGACACATTATTGTACAGACCTTTAGTCTAAGGAGGGTGAATTAAAAGGACAAAGTCCTAACAAAATCAGATCACGGAATCTAATATACTTAGAACATTCTCAAGACAGGTGTAGGTACTTTCGAGAACGACCCTAAAATATCTTTGACCAGTCGGACATACACAGTCAAATCTCCCGCACGGCAGTAGTGCAGCTGCGAAGGCTAGGTGCTCGTACCCGACGGGGTGGAAGGCAGCCCAGAAACCAAAGAAAGCAGGTGTAAAGTGCCGAACGTCGCGCGTTCAGGACACGCGCGAGACAATCTGCACATGGACTCGCAGAGCAAGACCCCGAACACTAACAATTGTCATGACGTAAAACTTACAGGCGGAGACCCCGAAGAGACTGTCAGGTCCCCGATTCTGCGGTGCGAAGGCGGAGTCCCCCTCGTCCGAACCGGGGACCAGTGCCTTGACTCCAGGACGTGTGGTGCACCGTGCAGATTTCTCAAATGTTACAATGTAAAGGTAAAGGTGCACATTTAAAGATCACATATCTTTCTGTAAAATGAAGACAGTCAAAAGCATGGGTCGTTGGAACGACTTAAGTGAACCTAAGATCCTCCAAAAGAAACTAGCTAAGGAACCCTAAAACATGTGTCTGGTAGCAAAGTAGACGTCTGTCCGAGTCAAAATAAAAAAGGAGAGGTTAGGTGCATGGAATATAAAGGAAGGGGGGGAACGGCACCTTGGCACAGCTTATCGTCACCACTTTCCCCTCAAGACCAGCGTAAGGGCAAGAGTTGGGCTTCGCGAGACAGAAGGTGGCACCTAGAAACGATAAGCGACGTCTCCAAAAACAGTCACAGCGAATAGTTCAATTTCTTAAGAGAGAAACACCAAAAGACGCAAAAATAATGGCCATTAACGAGTCAGTACGGGTGGAGAAACGTTGAGGTGCCTGATATCGGGCGGTCCAGGGAGACAGGTACCGTAAGAGGTCCTTTATTATGCCCGCACCTAACGGTAAGGGAAGAAGTCCCCTAGAAGGGTTGGGTCCCTAGTTTGGGTCCAGAGGACGTAACGTCCGTCCAAGAAATGGCAGACTTGGTGGTCTCTTCGGGGTACAAAGAACAACGACCCACAGGTAGCAAGTTTGGGTACGGACACAGAGGGCCCGGTCCGAGACTCAAAGCCCTCGGGTCAGTGACGAAGCGGTCGGAAGGCAGAAGGGCGTCACACGTAGAGTCACGAGACGGGGGTCATTCGTAACTTGCGCGAACACCCAGTCTCCCCGACCCGTACCTGGGGCCCCGTCCGCGAGTGTCCCCGTGAAGACTGGGCCGTCACGACCCGTGACCCAGACCTCCCCTCCGGTGTCGACGTGAGACCCAGTGGCCAGGGGAAGCGGAAAGTGGAGCGGAAACCAATGGAAAGTCGTCTACGAGGTCGTCTCTAGACCAAACGGGGTCCAAAGATCTTATTGACGGTTGACTTTCGGTGACTCGAGATGTGTCAGTCACCCCCTAACATACAATACACTGGACACGAGGTTATTTCGAGAAGAAAAAGAGTCTTTTCATTCACGGTCGACCCGTCACTATAGGACTACAGGAGACACGACCCCCTGTCCCCTGACGAGAGACACAGGACCCAGGGGGTCTGCCGAGACTCGGTCGGTTCGGGAAAGGTCTACCACCCCACCCCGAGTGGGTCACGACCACGCGTCCCTCGTAAGTCGTCCAGGGGGTCGTCTCGGGTCTTCGAAGGCATCTGTGGCCCGACTAGTACGAGCTCGTGCCTCAGTTCCCACTACCTGGTCCGGACGAAGGACGGGTCCCTCCGCAACAGGGGCGTCGTCGTAAAGGCGTCAAACCGGTGGACGGGAGTAGGACAAAATCAAGACCGGCGAAGACGTCACTCCACTCCTTTTCCGCCCTTTAGGGCCGACATAAAGATTGGCCCTCCCTTAGTCGTGCTGTCACTCTGGCCAAGGGGTGGGAGGGTCCGTGCGGACCCTGCGCTGGGCGAGGGCGGGCGAGGGGTAAGTCAGGGGGCCACGACTGCCGGACGCGCACACGAGGAGGCGCCGCTGTCCCGTCGCCCCGACGTCGACCTCAACAGGAGTTCGTGCCCGGGACGGTCGCGGCGCCGAGCGCGAGACAAAGGTGTGCCGCGATCCGTACACACACCGGTGAAGAAGGGGCTGGACAGCAGAGGGAGAGCCCTGGAAAAGTTTACTCCCTGCCGTGTCCCGTCTGGACGCTACACCAGACACGCTCGGAGGCGGAACTATCAGTGCAGGGGCCCTCGTGTCGCGAGCACGGCCCTGTCTCGCTTGGGTCTCTGTCTGCGACCGACGGCCGAACCGTCGAGGGCTCGGAGGACGAAGATGCTGGCAGGTACGGGTGCGGCGAAAGAGGTGACGCTGAGTCGGAAGCGTCGTGGCACTTTGGGAGACAGAAGAAAGACAAGAAAGGGTCACAAGTCCCCAAGGCCAGCTAGGTGCTCTGTTCGAGCCGTAGGGGACCGTCATAAGACTTGCAGCAGAAAGACAAGAAAGGGTCACGAGTCCCCAAGGCCAGCTAGGTGCTCTGTTCGAGCCGTAGGGGACCGTCATAAGACTTGCAGCAGAAAGACAAGAAAGGGTCCCGAGCTCCCAAGACCAGCTACGTGCTCTGTTCGAGCCGTAGGGGACCGTCATGAGACTTTTACTCTTCGTGCCCTACAAGGAGTACCGAAAGCTCTTGTTCCGTCCCGACGGGCACCTGGGGCGGTGGAAGGTCGACATGCACGGGCGGGACTCGCGCGAGACCCCCCTGAGGCCGTAGTCCCTCCGCAAGTCGGCGTCCTCGCTCAAGGTCGACCACTCACTCGGGAACAGACCTGTGGTGTCCGAATCTGGAGTACCCTAAGGGGAAATGTTTGAGACTTTCGTGTCCGCTTGACATTTAACGAGATTTAGGACTATAACTTCTAGTCTTTATGGGTCACGACTGATTCGGCACATTTACCAAACTCTTCCTTACTATAATTAAGTAAGTCCGATCTTTTTACAAACGCAAGTTCCTCATACTTCCTAAGAATTTTATGATTCACAACCGCATTGAGTTCCTCGAGTTTGAAAGATTCATAGCAAGAAGCATCCTTTAGTTGCGTAGGAATCCTCTTACAGGGTCGATACCGCGTACTCAGGACGGGTCGTCTGGTGCTTACCGGAGTCTAGACAGGGACCCTTCGTGTGTACTCGAGAAGGCTCGACAAGGGGATCCAAGAAGGGAAAGTAAAATTTCGGCCTTTCAGAGTCTTTCGGATCAACAGGAGCAGTGAGTCGAAGTAGATCCGATACTCAGACATTGTCCTTCAGACCCCAGAAATCGGACGGACGTGAGGGAGAAAGAGGATTCACGGGAAGTCGCGACTGACAGACGTCTCTACCCAGACTCCGGAGAGGACATTGACCTTACGTGCGCGGGCCGACGACACCTACGGGGGAGAGACCCAACGGGTTTTCCGAGTGACGGGAGGTGTGGGGAGACGGGGGACTCTTGGCCCTAGGGCTCAAAGTGTCGCGGCCAGGAAACGGACAGCGACACCACAACGGCACTATCCGTCAGTAGAACATTTTCGTCTCGGAACGCGGAAGGGACAGACGCGTGAGGTGTGCTCGCCGAAGAACGATGCCTCGAACGACCGGGACGGTACGGCACTGCACAGAAATCCGCCGCGCGCACCGACACCCAGAGCGAGCGGGCGCCGGCAGACGAGAAGGCGGCACACCCACATGACCCGCACGGACAAGAGAGTCCCCACATGAAACCCCAGCAAAAGGCACAAAACGACAATCTTTGCTTACGGGGAGCTGGAGAGGGCACGCAGGGGTCCATGGGTACAGGTCCCCAGAGGTCCTGTATGTGGCACCTCCCCTTGACCGGCCAACATCCCGGAGACGCGGACGTCTGTCTGTCTTACACAGGTCAGCAGAAGGCCTCGTCGACGTCGTCGACGCGGACACAGTCGTCGTCTTCGGGGGCACCGCGAGGGCATCCACGGCAGGCTGAGGTCTCCACGCGCTCTTGGGACAGCATCGGCTCCCTCGACCCCGTGTGACATAGGGGGAGCGGAGGGATCCCGAACTGACTCTAGAGGGACTTAATGACCGACGCACAAAGGAGAAGACCCTTTGCGGACAAATACAGAGAACGACTGAGAATGATCGCCCAAGACACGTGATCGGAGGACATAAACTCGACAAGGAAAGTCAACTCGAAGGCGCATGAAAAGTAGACTGGGGGGGTGGGAGAGGAGAATGGGTCAGCAGAGCCGTGTCGGTCCTCTAACTATCTCCGCGTGACGAGACTTACTTTGACCTCTGGAGTAAGTCTAAGTCGACGAAAAGGAGCTTACAGGAGGAGTGCTCGGTCCCAGTCCGAGTCCTCGGGTCGGACGTGAACCGGGACCGCAGAGGACCCAGAGGTACTGTCGGGGAGCCAGAGAGGACCCAGAAGTACTGGACCTGTGGACCTTCCTCGGGACGAGCCAGTGAAACGTCTCGCAGGCAGAAACCCAGAGAGACCACGAAAGAGTAGTGACCCTACTCGTTCTTTTGTTGATTCACTGCGACGCAGGGGACTCGCAGGAGAGACTCCACACTCGAGCGCCACGCAGACGAAGGACCACCGTCCCCGGACCCAATGAGCGAGTTGCACGACAAACGGTGTGCAGAGGTGCCACTCCAGTGACGACAGGAGACAATACTTATTTATAACCCCGCCCCCCCGAAACGCTGAGACGTCTGTAGGACAAAGGGAAGTTCGAAAGTGGGTGTCTAAAATTATAGGTAGTAACCTAGACTCCCTACTGTAAAAATCTTGTAACTAAAAGTGTAAGTAAGAGTTCAAATTTCTAATTTCACTTTGTCAGTTTACTCGATCCTCTATATCAGTGACGTCTTTTCTTAACAATTAAAAGATTTCCCGCACTGACAGTCCGTACCGATGTCGACCTCTTGTGTCTGAGAGTGCACACTTCAACCCCAAATCCAGGGGGGTGGTACGCACCCACGGCTCCGCACAGGTCGAGAGATCGGGCACCCGACGGCGGGCGGTCCGGTCCGAGGAGACAGGTACCCGAAGAGGTCCGTTCTCCTGACCTCTCTCACCGGCGGAGGAAGAGGTCCCCCAGAAGGGCTGGGTCTCCAGCTCGGACGCAGAGAACGTGGAGGACGTAGCCGTGCAACCAAGAACTGGTGACACGGGGGACCGTTCGGGGCTCCGAAGAGGGTGGTGTATTTGGGTGTTTGACTTTACCAGACCCTTTCTCACCAGAGAAGTCTCGGACTTACCTTTAACGGCAACAGTCAACTCTCGACTGGGGTCTTCCTTTGCATGTGACGTCTCGACTCGCGACGGTCGGCACAAATCGTTCACGACATGGACCCCACACGCACACGACCCCACCGAACAGTCTGGGAACGCGCAGGAGGAGCGACCCGTGACGCCACCCACGAGAAAGTGACTCGGAACGGACACTCGGCCCGTGAGACGACTCCAGTTCAAACCGAAGGAGGGTTTCGACCATTCTGTCTATAGGTTCGTTTATTCGCGGTATCTTATACGACTCTTCACACTAACTCCTCATAGGTCGATGTGTATTTCCCTCTTCCATTCGCTAAGGTGGACTGTCCTCCCCCGTCCCTCTACAAACCCCCGTCTGACAGAGTCCTACTCCACCCCTACTTGACCCGGGACAATCCGCACCTCCCCCCACAGAGACGTTCTCACACCGGACGCGCCCACCCGCCTCCCCCGGTCTCTCCGCGGCGGGGCGAGCCGTCCGAGGAACACGTCCAGGGAGGAGGCCGACGGCATGGGCCATTTCCTTGAACCAGACGAGTCCTGTTTCAAACCCCCCACCTCCTACTCACCCTCGAGACACACACCGACCGTGACGAAGAGCCGAGACGGGGGAGGAGCCACGACCCAGTCAAGACCGGACCGAAGGGGCCGTGTTCCGACGTCGTCACGGGTGGAGGAGGGCCTCGGCCCCTACGGCACGTCCCTCTATGGGGCACCCCGCGGGCTCCGGACTACTCGCAGGTCGGGAGCGCGAGGGGACACGCTGCCCCCGCCGCTCGCCCTGAGGGTTCTAGTATCGGGAACTCGACGCAAACCGCTGAACGGCAAGGCTACCCGAGCCACGTGGACAAGAATCGTCTGACCCGCCGACGCCCCGTGAAACCACGGAGACGGCCTCAGGAGTGACTTTAGGCGAACTGGCTGACTGGGACTGTGAATGAACAAGGCTACAAACCCCAGGTCGTGTGTACCTCTGGTACCCGGGAAGAGAGACTACGAAAAACGAAGTGTGAGAACCTACAAATTTTTTATGTTTTCTTGTCTCAACTACGCAAGACTCAGTAAAAAGAGGAGGAGGGTCAAGGACAAAGTGTCACCGTCCCGTACCATGAAGGAACTTTTACAGAAGTAGAGAAGCCGACACCTCCTACCTTGACCTCTAAGTCAAGTCTCCTCCCTTCAGACAAAGAACTGAAGACTTTCAGTTCGCTAAGACGATTAATGTCTCTGATAAAAAAGAAAAGACAGTACAAATCTTTTTAACTCAGAAACATTGCAGTAGTCTGTCACGACCTAACGATCTTTTCCGAGTGAGACCCCGACTCTCGTCTCATCTCCACACGCGGAGGCAACACACACACCTACGACGACGGAATCTTCGCCCGCCCATACTCCAAGATTCTCCTTTGAATGAGACACCGACTCTCTCACCGTACGACTCGTATTCGTCTCAGCCTAGCGGGCAGAGTGAGGACTGTGTTTCAGGTGCACACCAGACGGGTCCGAAACACTGTAGACCCGAAGTCAATGGGGCCCCAGTGGCGTAGGCGGGTGTCCCAGGGGCACCAGGAGTGGGTGGGGAGTGGGCTACGTATATGAGGTATTCCCGGTCTCTTTGTGTTAAACTTCAAGAGTCCGAACCTTGCGAAGAAGTCACTCCGAGACCCTATTTCATCACGGGTCTTAAGAGGAAACGTAAGGACTTTGTCTGTAGTCGCACACGACACATCGTCAGTACAGAAAAAGCCCTTTCTTTCTTGTTTGGTCAGGGAAACGTCCTCCGGAACTGGGGCGTCCGACGACAATGAACCTGCCAACGGACACGAAAACGAGTCCGGTCACGAGTCAGCACGGGCTGAGAGAGGCTGGGGCACCTGACGTGGAGCGGTCCGGAGGGACAGGTAGTGGTCGAGGGCCTCGAGCGAGTTTGAGTCCAGGCAGCTCCGCCACTACGGTAGGTTGGTAGAGTAGGACAGCAGGGGAAGAGGAGGGCGGAAGTTAGAAAGGGTCGTAGTCCCAGAAAAGGTTACTCAGCCAAGAAGCGTAGTCCACCGGGTTCATAACCTCAAAGCCGAAGTCGTAGTCAGAAAGGTTACTTATAAGTCCTGACTACAGGAAATCCTACCTGACCAACCTAGAGGAACGTCAGGTTCCCTGAGGGTTCTCAGAAGAGGTTGTGGCGTCGAGTTTCCGTCGTTAAGAAGCCGTCAGTCGAAAGAAATACGAGGTTGGAAGTGTAGGTATGTACTGATTACCCTTTTGGTGTCGAAACTGCTCTACCTGGAAACAACCGTTTCATTGCAGAGACGAGAAATTATACGAGAGATCCAACCAGTATCGAAAAGAAGGTTCCTAGGTTCACAGAAAATTAAAGTACCGACGTCAGTGGTAGACGTCACTAAAACCTCCGGTCTTTTTATTTCAGACTGTGACAAAGGGACAGATAAAGGGTACTTCACTACCCTGGCCTACGGTACTAGAATCAAACGACTTACAACTCAAAATTCGGTCGAAAAAGTGAGAGAAGAAAGTGAAAGTAGTTCTCCGAGGAGTCAAGGAGAAACGAAAAACGGTATTCTCACCACAGTAGACGTATAGACTCCAACTATAAAAAGGGTCGTTAGAACTAAGATCGAACACGAAGTAGGTCGGATCGTAAAACGTACTACATGAGACGTATATCCGATTTATTCGTCTCATTGTTATATGTCGGAACTACCTGAGGAGAGGGATAAACCTTGGTCAGACAACAAGGTACAGACCAAGATTGACAACGAAGAACTGAACGTATGTCTTCGTCAAGACACAGAACAAGACGCAGACCATAAGGGTAGAGGAATTCTTAAAAGATGTCAAACAACACTAGGTGTGTCAGTTTCCGAAACCACATCAGTTACTTCGTCTTCATCTACGAAAAGACATTGAGAGAACGAAAAAGAAACTAGGTCGCCTAGTGATGAGATGTGTACCTGTAGTGGTCTACCAGTTATGGCTTTAGTCTAACTAATATAAGAAACGTCAGTTTCTACCTCTTCGACATATGTCAGTCGTTTTTATTCTGGCCCTCGACTGACACCGAGTCTAACACTTGAGCAATAACGGTTGAAGTCTGAATTTGACTTCTTTCATCCCTTTTCGTGATCTGGTAAGTCCATACTGGATTAGTTTAGAAAATGCTAATATGCCACCTTCACCGTTTATTTAAGTTCTCTAATTCAGACTATCTCACGGACTTCTTGATACCTACCTCCAAGCACTGTAACATGTCCTCCGTCCCGAGTTCTAGTAGGAGTTCTTTTTCTTCATGTCTTTCCATTTACCAACAGAAACACTCCTCCGGACTGTTTATCGACTCTTTTCTTCTCTCACATTTCCGTCTCCTCTCTTCCTTTGTGTGGGGAGACTTACGTCTCAAGGGTTCTTATTGTCCTCCTCTATTCTTTTGGAAGGAGTCACTACTCACATTTATTTATCTCCTTTCGTTATCTTACCCTTTCTGATGTCTAGAGAAGTTCTTTTAGTCTCTCTACTTCCCTCGTAAAGCACGTTTCTACCCGTGTCACCTCCTGTCTTTACCATACCTGGATTGTCTTCGTCTTCTATAATTCTTCTCCACCGTTCTTATGTGTCTTCTTGACATGTTTTTTCTAGAATCACTGGGTCTATTGGTACGACCACACCAGTGAGTGGATCTCGGTCTGTAGGACCTCAGACTTCAGTTCACCCGGAAGCCTTCGTAGTGATACTTGTTTCGACCACCTCCACGACCTTAGGGTCGACTCGACAAACTTTAGGACCTTCTGCTGCGACACTTTCCCGGTGTGAGTGATATGAAAACGACCACACTAAAATTGACCCAAAGTCTTAACAAAGGGACTCGAAAGAATCCTTCGTCCGAAAACTCCGTGATCTCCTACTCTCATTTACCTTCTACTCCACTAATCTAAACATCGGCACTATTGAAAGACATTGAAACTCCGGTGTACTTTGTTTCACTGCATACCACTTGCCCGTCAAACCCCGCAAAAGACGCGGGTCGAGGAACAGGAAGATCCTCTCTTTAGGTGAGAGCCCCAGGCCGCCAGTGAAAGTCGGTGACCTCCTTGTCACAGTACCGACGACCAGCTAACCCGTACTCAGGACCCTTGACCTCCAGGTCCCCAATCTGAACCGGAAGGTCACCCCCCGTCCCACCATGCCCAAACTGGGACCAGACCCTCCCCTCTGGGGTGTACGGGACCCGGTTCTTTTGTCTTGCCTCTTGTCTTCTTACGACACTAGTTAAGTTATTTTTGTCTTTTCTTTCTTCAGGACTTCAGTGACGAACAAACTTACCGTTCGTTACGGGCGTCCGGCGAGTCCCGACAAAGGCCCGAGGAGACTTCCCCACCTCAGGTCCCCAGAGAGACGGTCTAAGTCGACAGGGGGCCCGGGTGGAAACGGCGAAGGAGAAAAGAGGCGACAGGTCTATGGGATGGGTGAACTAAAAAAAAAATTACGACATCAGCTTCCAAATTTAGTTTCCTTCTGTTCTCTTGGGGGTCTTCCACGGCACCCCCCGGCACGGAAAAGGGACCTCAACGGGTACCATGGCAGACCTTACAAAGTCTCTTAGAAAGGGTGAAACCTTGCCACCATCCGGGGATCACAAACACCGTCCGACTTCTGAGGACCCGCAGGTATGACAGGGGCCTTCGGTCTCGTCGTCCCTGTGTGGGAAACAGACAGTGGACTTCCTTCCCGACCGTCCCGCCACAGACAGGTCTGGGAACGGGACAGGACGGCGCACCGAGGACAGGAGTCTGCACCGGCGGTCCGTCCTCGCCCTCCTCCACCCTCCCCTCCGTGGAGAGGGTGGAGGGAGCCTCTGAACGTCCGGGTAGGGCGAGGAGAGTCTCCGGTGGGGAGCCCCTCCGCCGGCTCGCACCAAGAGTCGACCGCCTCGGGGACCCCTGGAAGACGGAGACCCTGCGACCGCCGTCCCCCGACCGCGATCACACCTGGGGCCCTTCCGGCTCAACCCCCACGACAGGAGTGCCACAATGCGCACCCGGCGTGGAGCGCTGACACGGAGGTCAGAACACGTAGACAAGCAAAGTACCTTAGGTAGGCAAGGCGTGCCAAAACACCCCGTCGTGGAGTACGGTCCCTGAGCGTTCGGGACGCTTTCGCGGGGCTTGTTTGTCCTTCTAGTCTGGCGCGCCTCGACTGAAAGACTGCTCCCCTCTGTCTGTCACTTGTGCGGTCGTTGTCCGCTCACACGCACACACACGAGCGTGCGTGCTCGTATTTCCCCCCTTGACCCACCCCTTACGCCTCCGCGGAGTACCCTCTTCGTCCGCAGTCCCTAGTGCCCCGCAAAGGTAACCCCGAGAGACAGGAGGGGTGGAAAGCAAAAGGGCAGACAGCACGACCGGCTCGACTCGCACCGACGTCGGTCCGACGTTCAGGACGAGTAGGACCAACTTACAGTGGTACCCTTGTTCCAGACTCTGACCGGGAGACTTACTGGTCCGTCAGGTGTGTTCGGCAGTCCCAGCACTTGGACCTGCCAGTCGTGCTGGGTGTTCTCCTGCGTCGTATGTGACGTGCCGGTCCCCGGGTGTCGGCACAACAGATTCGGAGACACGAAGCCGAAGACCAGGCTCGACTACCTCGCGGGGTTCCCCGTACGCTCGTGGGAGACTTCCTCTGCCCTTTCGTCCCAGACCCCACTCCCCTCACAAGGTCGGCCTTCTCCTCGTTCACGTTTCCGGGCCCCCACCCTCGGCTGCACACAGGGTCCCACGTGTCCACCCCACCCCCGCCCGGACGTCTCGTCGCCCCGAGTACCTCCGGAACGCTCCCCGGCGACCTTCCTGAACCCCGTCTCCTCACCCTGCCGAGCTAGGGTAAAGTCGGCCCGGGGCCACCGTCGACACACCTGCCATCTGTCCCTCCGGGCCGTCTCCGAAAGCGCGCTAGGGCCACTGCCCGCACCCCCCACTGCTCGCCACAGCCCAGACTCCCGGAGTCTGGACCTCTCCTTGTACGTCCAGCGGATCAGAGTGACAGGTGGGCCGGATGGTCCCAGGGGACGTGGAGTCCGGACTGCCAGCTGCCCCTCGGAGTGTTCGGACCACGACGTTAAAGAGAAAGCGCAAGTCGTGAGGCCACCTCTCGGGCAGAGAGCGACACTCGCCGAGGGTCCGACGAGACACCCAGACCTGACCGGGAGGTTCGTGTCTCGTACACGGCGGGGTGAACAGTCCTGTACAGTCCGCGGAAGAGCTCCGGGCTCGGGAGGCGGTCCTGTGTCCACAGCCTGGCTTACTGGGTCAGAAAGACGCTTCTGGTCAAGGGGAAGTGGAGGAGCCCGGAATGGAACTCCTTACGGTCCGGACTACCTCGACTCGTCCCGTCTCAATGCCGTCGAGCCCCAGGGGCGCGGGAGCGGCCCACCCAGGCGGGGCAGGACACGGCCCGCCACCCCCCGGCCCCCTCCTGTCCGACTCAAGAGTCCGAGGCCGACGACCAACCAATCCCAGAGTGACCACCAAAGCGCAGCCCGGTCGACGCGGAAGGAGTGTGACACTCTCCCACAAGAAGGTGCGGGCGCACGCGTACAAATAAGAAGTCAAGACTGGTCGGACTATTCGCTCTTAAGGGTACTGACGATCAAGAAAAGTACACGAGTGAGTGAGTCAGCACAGGTTGAACCAGCGCTGGGGTACCTGACATCGGGCGGTCCGAAGAGGTAGGTACCCTAAAGGGTCCGCGAGTACGACCTCACCCGACGGTAAGGGAAGAGGTCCCCTGGAAGGGGTGGGTCCCCAGGTCGGGTCCAGAGGACGCGACGCCCGCCTGAGACGGCAGACTCGGGGTCCCTCCGGTGCACGCACAATCGGCGCACACAGACAAGCGACCGCTCAGCGACGGGCGGGAAGCGCCGACGAAAGGGCTACCTGCGTCCGAGGAGCACCAAACACGGTCAGAGGGTGATCTGCGAGTACAAAAAGATTGTGAAAAAAAAAAATTCACTAGTGTCTAGGTGTCCGGCACTGTTTCGGTCGCGTGTGTCCGGGGGTGCGAAGTGGGTCCGAAGGGGTCGCCAGGTCAGTGCAGAGGGCACTGACGTCAGACCACGGACATGTCGCTCACACACACCGGAACAGTGCGAGACGGTGTGTTTCCCGACCGCATTGGTGGTGGCGCTAGCTCTGCGAGAGGTGTCTCTCCTCGAAGGACGACGGGGGTCTCAGTGGAAGGAAGGGGTGGCAGGGAGGAGGGACCGTCGGTCGACAAACGAGAGCCAGGGATTTGCCAATAATAGACCCCTCGTAGCACGTCTACCTCACCGTGTCCGACACTGGAAAGCTCCGACTGCGAAGAGTGAGTAGGATTACGACGACTCTATGTGGGTCCAACGAGACCCAGTCAGCTGTAGAAAAGTAAAGACTCAGTGTAAGGTACCACACCTCCACGGTATCGAAAAGTCAGATTAACATGAATCTATATGCCCGAAGGGTCCGTCGTGCCCACCATCTTGGACGGACGATCACGTCCTCTGTATTCTCTAGGTCCAAGCTAGGGACCCAGCCCTTCCAGGGGATCTCCTCCCGTACCGTCGGGTGAGGTCACAAGAACGGACCTCTTAGGGTACCTGTCTCCTCGGACCACCCGACGTCAGGCGCCCCAGCGTGTCTCAACCCGTACTGACTTCACTGAGTCGTGTGCGTACATACGTATCTGTACTTCTTTACGAAGCTACGTAGTAGAAAAGAGAGTGTGACAGTCTTTACAGTCTTCGATCACTTATCGGAGAGCTCTTTCACCTGAGTAGTCTCTAATGACGGAATCAAAACCAAACTATGACACACACACACAGACACACAGACACACACACACACACAGACACTCACACACACACAGAGGAGACTGTCGAGTCAACAATTTCTTGGGAAGACGGTACGTCCTCAGGGACCAAACTAAAGACCAGTCTTTCTAGGTGGCCTCTTCCTTATCCGACGGGCGAGGTCATAAGACCGACCTCTTAGGGCACCTGAGGGCACCAGGTACTCCAGCGTTTCTCCACCTGTGCTGACTCGCTGAAAGTGAAAGTGAACACACACAAAAGGGTGGAAAGTTTGATTTATTTGAAACGGTCATACTAGGTATACCCCTTGAGAGTCGGAAGGATTTGGATGATAATCTCAGTCTCCCTGAACTCTCTAGGACAGTGGTTTGGGACGATCTGTAACGCTGTCAAGCTCCGGACCCCCAACTTCTCTAAACGGACTTCGACGACTTACCGGGTCGACTCCAATCCTGCGTAGCCGCCACACAAGCCCAGGACCAGGGTCGAGGTGCCTCCCACCGTGAGAAGAAAAGGGAGACCCCACCGAGTCCGGACTCCCGTGTCTTCGCCATTCGCCCCATAGACGATAAGAACCTAGAGCACGACCACTCTTTGAAGCACAAGGACGGATACTACGACCGGAAAGGGGAGGCAGAGTAAGTAGTGTTACTCATAATATATGAATGTCTGGAGTCTTTTGGATAAAATTATATCCAGAAACACCTTTTACAACGACGTTCGGAATAAAGACCGCCCAGACACTCGGTCCCTGTCGGGTCCTACCTTTACGCTAGGTGTCATCTGCAATTTTACGTTCTACAACGTGCTATGGTTCCGGTCTTTGGGGTCTCCTTTTCTTATTACCAAAGCTGATTCATTTGTAAAAGTTGAAAGCATACCCTTTTCAGTCGTATTTCATTCCGTTTTCCGTTTACTGTTTAATCTTCTTTTTGTTGGGAGTTGTATTTTGTTTCCACAAAAGTATACGGTTCACGCAGTCTGTCGAAGTCGGACACACTCGTTCGAGAGCATACAACTGTCCCCTGGCTCGTTTCCTTCTGTCGTAATGGTCGGAACAGGATTGGTGCCTTTGCGTGTATCTTCGTCATTGCTCCCCGCCACTAACTATTACAGGACCCAACTGACCCCAGAGTCCTTTATCCAGGACAACGAGTGTGTGTGCCCTGTCCTCGTATTTCACTAGGTCAATGAACCACACACAACCTTGCATTTCACGACTTAGGAGGCCGTCACCGAGTCGAGGGTTCCTCAGGTAGGATTTCGTCATTAACGTTCTAAAGGCCGAAGATTAATGTCACCTGATCAATAGATCTCTTAAGACGACTTTTATTAAATTTTAGGATCTATTTTACAATTTTTATTGAAATACTTTCGTATATTCGCGACTGTTCTGGCACTTCTTACTGGTCCGGTTTGGGATTCTGTCAACTTGGAACTCTCTATTCGGCGGGGCTCGTCACCAAAGAGGGACTCTCTCGATCACTAGATTTGTCGTTCGGGTTCGTCACTGCAAGACGTCTGAAGAGTTCCAGAGTGGTGCTCCCTCTTTGCATTCTAACGGTTTCGACTCCTTAGATATCCTCTGTGAAGACGGTATTCGGCCCTGGAGTCTCCCACTCCGGTCCCATTCGGGTCTTTTCCTTCCTATCTCTTCTCTCGACCCGAACCGACGGTTCGGTCTCGTCCTTTCTCCGCTTCGCTGGGGACCAAGTGGGCCTTGGGGTCACGAGACTTAAGTCCAATTTCCCGGAGGTCTGTCCAGCACTCGGGTTCCTCGTTCACCTTTGAGAGAGACCCTTTCTGCCGGATTAGGATTCGGAACATCTAAGGGGTGTTTACTGCAAAAATTCCTGTCGTCCGTAGTGCCTTGTCGGTTGTCGGGCGTTAAGGACCTTGGTCTTCTCTCCTGTCTGTCGTCTCGTCCGGGTGGTCGAAGTCCGGAGTTCGAGTGGTGCGTGTCTAACATTGGGTCGACAGGAAGTGTGGGGGCAGTTCAAGACACATATTTCATACACATATTTCTTGATGAGAAAGATGTATATATTGGACTATACACGTATTTCTTTATTTTATAAAGGTCCTTTTTGACCTTTGAATGATTTTTCACCCGACGAGGACGACGACGGTTCAGCGAAGTCAGCACAGGCTGAGACACGCTGGGGTATCTGCCGTCGGGTGGTCCGAGGGGGTAGGGACCCTAAGAGGTCCGTTCTTGTGACCTCACCCAGCGGTAAAGGAAGAGGTTACGTACTTTCACTTTTCACTTTCACTTCAGCGAGTCAGCACAGGTTGAGAACCGTTGGGGTACCTGACGTCGGGTGGTCCGAGGAGGTAGGTACCCTAAAAGGTCCGTTCTCATGACCTCACCCCACGGTAACGGAAGAGGCTTTTTCACAATATTGGATAAAATTTTCTCGTTTGATCTTGAACATCTTAACTTTTTATGTTTTTGGTTTTTATTTTTGAACCATCAAACATGGAGAATTTTCTCATAATTATCACATCTTCTTTATAACCTTCTTTCAAATCCCAATCTCCTAGAAAAGGTCTCTCCTAAAGGCAAACGAAGAACCCGGATCTTTGTCTAGTCTTACATCTTCTCTCTCCGTTCTTGTCCCTTTTATGCTTTCTCCAACTCTCCATGCCTCCTACCTCACTCTTCCAGGTTACGGTAAATTCGTCCTGCATGTCTTTCTTCTGACCCCGTCTCTGCCGTAACCTTGTCCAATGCCGACTGTTTCACGGAGTCTAGTTTTCCAGTTCTTAAGGTCACTTAGGGTTCGTTCTAATTATCATTTCGGGTATTCCTCTATTTAGTATTGTCTTGACGTCTTTTGGTTTCCGTCTTTTTAGAATTTTCATTGATATCTTTTTCATCTCTACTCGAAAGTTGCTCACTGTAAAACTGTCGAAAGTAGGAGTTTCAATGTCGTCTTCGGTCTTTATCATTTACTACGAGACTCCACCACGGATACTCTTTTGTGTTGAGGATTCGGTCTTAAGACATTTTAACTCCTACCCTGTCCCTGTGAAAGTCTACTTCAAACAGTAGTCGTTTAGGTGGGATTTCCTTAACATTTCTGATGTTCGTTCTTGACACCACAACCTCTTCTGAGAACTCTCAGGGAACCTACGTGCCTCTAGTTTGGTCAGGTAGGATTTCCTTTAGTCAGGATTTATAAGTGACCTTCCTGACTACGATTTCGACTTTGAGACCACGAAACCGGTGGACTACGCTTCTTGACTGTGTAACCTTTTCTGGGACTACGACCCTTTCTAACTTCCACCCTCCTCTTCCCCTGCTGTCTCCTACTCTACGAACCTACCGTAGTGGTTTCGTTGCCTGTACTCAAACGCGTTTGAGGCCCTCAACCACTACCTGTCCCTTCGAACCACACGGCGTCAGGTACCCCAGTGTTTCTCAGCCTGTGCTGACTCGTTGACTTGACTTGTTCGTTCTCCTTTCCCTAGGGTCTACCTCCCAACCTTTGGACTCTTTCTTGCCTCTGATTGGACAGACCAAAAAGGAAAAAAACCAGTATAAAAACCGTAGTTTAGGTTCTTGAGCGACGGTTTAGGTTCTAGGCCTCCCAAACGGGGGCACAGACGAAGGACACAAATCCGACGACCTGTACGACGCCCCTGCGACGTAAGGCCCGCTCACAGACGGACACCTCACTCCGCGTTCCGGTCGGAGGGCGACGTGCACCTGTGCGGAGCGAGGTCGGGACCAAAGACTTGTAGACAAGAAAGGGGTGGCTCACCGGAACCGTGGGAACTGCTTGCAGTCAACCAGTACGCACAGACCCAAGTAAAGACCAAAGAGCCAAGACAAGACAACCGGACACATAGACAGGAATGCGGTCATTGTGTGACAAAACTAACGACATCGAAACGTAGCTCAAAACTTTGGCCTTCGTTCTCAGGGGTCGGAACGACGTAAAAGGAGTGACACCAAAACGAACGTAAGAGGACTCCTACCTACTACAGTTTGTCAAAACCTTCTTCTCATTTTACCCTCCCTCAACCAGAAGGACCTCTAGTCGTTCGATGACGGACGTCCGATCGAAAGAAAACAGAAGAAAATTAAACTTGGGGATCAAATTTAACAAACACCCCAAATAAAAACGTAAATTTCCTCTTATACACGAATTCTACTGATATACTTCAGGGATATTGGATTTTGTAAATGAGGGACCTAGAAATGTCTTCTTCATACAATTGGGGAAGAGATTATTATGCCCGAAGGGACCCCCGAGTCTACCACTTCTTAGGTGGACGTCACACCCTCTGGACCTAAACTAGGGACCCAGTCTTTATAAGGGGACTTCTTCCCTTACCGTTGGGTGAGGTCATAAGAACGGACCTCTTAAGGTACTTGTCTCCTCGGACCGCCCGATGTCAGGTACTCCAGCGTTTCTCAGCCCGTGCTGATTCGTTGATTAGGAAACTGAAAGTGATTGTTTTGTCTATGATTCGAAATAAAAAATTTTGTTAAATTATTGGTGATGTCACCTCCATGACCATGTCTTATTCTATGACACTTAAGAACGTTGACAGTTTACGGAGTCAAAGACTTTAGACCACTCGGACATTATGGTAAAGGAGAAGAGTCTTTCCGGGAAAGTTTGGAACCCGGGTAAAAAGATAACTTAACAGTTTAGGTTATTCTAGTCATTTAACCACCTTGATGTGTCTTTTATTACGTCCACCCGCAACACATGTGTGGGTCGATTGACCTAATCTCTGGACGTTCCCTTTTCGTTGTGACACAGAGAAAGTCCTCCATTCTTTCACTTTCACTGCAACGAGTCAGGACAGACTGAGAGACGTTAGGGTACCTGACATCGGATGGTCTGAGGAGGTACCCTAAGAGGTCCGTTCTTCTGACCTCACCCAACGGTAAAGAAAGAGGTCCGAAAATCCTCCCTTGTATCTTTTTAGAAGTGCTGGAACCCCACCCCTTCTGGACTTCAGTAATTGTCACTGTCTCCTTTCCTAGTCCTGAAACTGACGGTAGTTCCCCTCTCGAGACAAGTAGGTCTCTTGTAGAAGTGGTGGAGGTCGGACGTCCCTTTTTTTTAGTACAGGTCTTATGAATTTCTTGGAGATGTACGGACATTCTTTGTCCGTTAAGTTATCTTTTTACCCGGGAGTCGAACTTTTCCGTAAAGACTCTTCTCCTTTACTGCAATACTCGAGTGGTCTAAAGTCTTTGACTCTGTAAACTGTCAAGGTTCTTAGCCGTTCTTGCGCCTCACCGGCCTCGAGACGAAGTCGGACACGACCCGCGCCCCCGCCAACATCTACCCCCGGGGCTACGTCTTCTATCCGACTCTTCTTCGTCCTCTTAAGGAGGTGTCACGCGCGCTCAGTCACCGAGTCGCCAACAGCAGTGGCTCATCGCAAGACCACACGCCCATCCGCAAAGGAACTAGACGGGCGGTCGACACACCACCCGTAAACTCCGCAGAGGAGAGAAGTCGAGACTCCTATTGCGAGGACACTTGCAGGAATACGAGCAGTGAGTCCGCACGGGCTGAGAAACGCTGGGGAACCTGACACCGGGCGGCCCGAGGAGACAGGTACCCCAAAGAGGTCCGTCGTTATGACCTCACTCAAGGGTACGGGAAGAGGTCCCCGTGGAAGAGCTGGGTCCCTAGTTTGGACCCAGGGGACCAAACTTCAGAACTTCCTTTATATTTATAGGGTCACCATGAATGTTCTCCCTCCTTTAAACCGAGAGAACCCCGCTAAAAGTGTCATTCACTATAAAGTAAAGAGAAGGGACAGAAAGGAAGAATGGGTTGTAACGCACTCTGCTATCCTCCTGGAGAATTACTACCACTCAAACTACTAAGGAGACCACCTTCCTATCTCGCTCAGAGACAGGTCCATTTGGGGATCGTCGTCACCACTGGGGCACACCCTTTGCAGGGGGAACGAGAGTAGCGACGAACGACACCGGGGCGACTCCGACTTGAGGAATCAGGGGTGGCACGTCCGTCCGAAGAGGAAACCGAAGAGCTATTTATGTCAGGGACCCCACGCCCGCGCGGCGCGTCCAGAGGGGAAGCCGAAGAGCTATTTATAGCGGAGAATTTTTCCGTGACCCAGACGAGTGGGAATCACGGCTCGCACTATTTTACAACACAGAAGGGGTCCAAGGTTCTTCGTTCTAAAAGTTTATTGGATGTTAAGTGGGAGAATAAATGACTCGAATTAAAAAAAAAAAAAAGGCCTTTATAGTTCGTTTTAAGGGGCAAACTCTGCGACCTTTTGTACAACAAAACTCTTCGTTAAATAACTGTGGAAAGTTTACAGGGGAAACAGGTCCTCCAGGGGCGACGGGTCCGACGCCCATCGAATGCAAAGCAAACCGAGACGAGGACTCATTTAGGGGCTACAACAAGATTCCTCCTTGGGGCTCTCGACGGCCCTGACCCCAAAGGTGTGGAAGTACCGACGGGGTGCCGTCGCGGGAGACCCTGCACCGTGAACCGAGTGTTCCCCGGGACCCAACTTCAGGAGAGACCGGCCGAGGCCAAGAACTCCCTTCTCTCGGTTGACCTACTGACGAAGTGTAGGGTCCAAGGTGGCGTTCCCTTTCTCCGTCCCTCGACTGGTCCTTCGTTGGCTGTTGACTGGCGACAGTCCGCGACTGGCTCCCACCCAGAGGTTTCGCGGGACAGGTAGACAAAGTGTCTCCTTACAGAATTCTGAGCAGGAGACAGAACTTGACGTGCAGTGGCAGTGTCCACCAAAACTGTCCGACTAGACCAGGACTTAGTAGCAGAGGAAACTTAGTAAGTGGTCTTGGACTTATTTGTTCTAGTAACTAAGTCGGACTAAACAAAACATCCATCGGAAAAATTGCAGTCTCCAAATGACTACGTCAAACAAAAAAACAAAAAAAATCCAATTCTCATCAATCACTTCCACGACTTAAAACGTCATGGTGCCGCACTGGGTCATTATTTATGTAGTATCCGTCGTCAGTCGCGGGCGAAGGTCTTAGAGGAAATGCTGTGACGAGGCACCCTCTACGTGCAAAAACACCGTCGACAGAGGTCCCCAGACCCTCCTCAAGAGACAACAGAAGTCGATCGAAATCCAGTACCCAGGTGCATCCCAACTTCTCTTTCAGTCGTTTCCAGACGTCTCGTAGTGGGGCGAGGCGCCAGCTCCCCGACACCTCTTCGATAAGGTCTGCTCCGCAAACGAGTCTGTCAGCCGTACCGGGTTCCTTCTTCGGGAGACACCCGGGGGACACGACCCGAGGTGCGCAAGAGACGGTCTACTTCGTGTGTTCGCAGCCACGACTCGCGTGTGACCGGCCGGGCGGCGGTAGGTCGGTAGGCCACGTTTGGGGGGAGCCGAGGGCAGAACACAGTGCCCGGACGCAAAGAGGACACTCGGAGGAACCCGTGAACACGACGGGGCACACGAGTCTATGCCCGCACAGAGGGCTCTACGACGAGCGAAGACGAGTCGTCTTTCGATCTCCGAACCGACTCCCGTCTCTCCGCCGGGGGTCCTTGAGGTCAGGTCTGCTGGACACCTCAGTCTCAGGGCCCCGGTCTGGACGGTCGGTGGTTGTACCGTGTTACCGACGAACACTCCTCGACCCGCCGGGTCCTCGTGGGCCCCGAGGGGCGGAGACCGGAAGGGGCGGTCGGCGTCGGGGCCGAGGGACACGTCTCGAACGGAAAAGGACGAAGGGTCGCGGTTCGCCGCTCGGGCACCCACTCAGTCCGAAACCGTCTGTGTTCCGACGAAACTCGGAAAGAGAAGGGGAAAACAAGACGGCTCCTCCCCCTCCTACGCTCGCAGGTCGACGTCCGCGGGACTGGGGCCGCGCCCCCGGTTCCCGCAGGTGTGCTACAGCAGGGGAGACAGGACGTCGGCCGAGGAGTCGGAAGCTCAACCCTCACCCTAAGGGTGAGGGCACAATTGAACTAAATACCCTTCACGCGAACTCGAGTCGGGGAGTCCGACCAATCAATGACGTGTCGGAGGATGTCCTCCGCCTCGGACCGGACCCCCTACTCATGTCCTCCGCCTCGGACCGGACCCCCTACTCACGTCCTCCGTCTCGGACCGGACCCCCTACTCGCCGACGAAACTGGAGCTCGTTCACTAGAAACCAAAGAAGTGGACCTCTTACCCTTTTTAGGATGGGAAAACGTAGTCTATTATCCGAGCCTATACGTGTCCGAGCTCCCGGACAAATGACCGGAGCTCCGGGTCGACCCACTCGCCAGACACGCCTAGGTCGGTGGACGGGTAGACGCTGCCGACTATGGGGTCTGTGGGCACTCGACACAATCGGTCGTGGCGCGCCCGGGACCCAGAGGAGGATCCTTACCTTCGAGACACGTCTGGTATCGAGACACCACGGGCTTAGTCAAAAAACCGTACAGAGCTAGAATACCCGAAGAGGCGACGAAAAGGAGACAGCACACCCCAGCCCCACCCCGGTCCTCGACACCCCACTCCCGACCGGGGCGTGAAGCGTCCTCCCACTCCGTGAAGCGTCCTCCCACTCCGTCAGTCACTGCGCCCGAGGTCCCCACCGATGCGACGACCCGTCCACCTGCCGGAGAGTGTGACCGTAAAACAGTCGACTGTCTACCCTGCTCCACCTGACTCAACCTCGACTTAAAATTCGCCAGCGGGCCTGTGGCGACTCGTGGACGTCTCGACCAGCCGTGGGGGGTGGGGTCCTTCGTACGTGCAGGACGACGACGGCGGACGAGTGTGAACATGGTGTTGGCACGACCACCACCAAAAGGTCTTCAGGTAAAACCGTTGATAGGTGCTATGAAAAAGAAAATTCGTTGAAGTACATTTGTCCTTTCTTCTTGGTTATCATAGGTCTAACATTTAGGTCACTTTAAACTAAACCCAAATCCTAGCTGTCCGAACAAGGCCTTCATGCGCGCGACATTTCACTCCTAGCAGGCAGGAATCCTCAATCTACGAAGACCCCTCAGTGTACCAGGGAAGGGAATCGACTCCCCCCGTGCGTCGGGAAATTCGGAGGAGAAAGAGACGTCGGACTTGTGGTAGTCCATCTTTCTTTTCGAGGGCCCAAGAGAGGAAACGAGGACACAGCAGAGTGGACAGTGGTCGGGTCGGCAAGACGTCGTGAGCCCCCCGCCCCCCGACCCGAGTCGGTCCCCTGGTGAGGGCCACGTCTCGGCCCCGGACTTGAAGTACACTTGAGCACTCGTCTCGAGCCTTTCCTAAGGGTGCCAGCTATAGGTCCACTGCCCCTTTTGGTCGACCCAGAGCACTCCAAACACGGGGTGACACTGAGGTAGACTTAAAATATCGAAACTCAGCTTTGACTGTTCGATAGGGCTCTGTCCTACACCTGGTACTCCTGACACGCCAGACTGGGACGACTCTGGTACCTGACCCATTCTGCTCGGCCTCACTCCCCGTCAAACCGGTCTTCTGCGGGGGAGGGAGGGTCGGGGCGAAGGAGGGTCCCAGAGTCTCGGCGACCGGAGATTAAGAGGGAGGGTCGGGGCGAAGGATGGTCCCAGAGTCGGGGCGAGCGGAGACTGAGGGAGGGTCGGGGCGAAGGAGGAGACTAAGAGGGACTTCGATCACGACGCGACGGTCCCGTCGGGGAGGACGTTTCTGTTCGCGACAGGGACCTCCTTTCTAATCGATTTGAACCGAGGGACCTAATCGACGGACATCTTCCTTCACCTCTACCTAAACCTCCTCCCCCAACCCTTCTGAATTTCCCTGTCACAGTCCGAAACTTGCCACTAAGGTCCCCTGCGCACCCTGCACACACGACCCCGCCGGAGAGGGTCCGAGAGTGCACCGCAGACACTCGCGCCAGTGGGTGGACGGTAGTACCGTCTCCCCGCAGAGACCTCATCTCTTCATTCCTTTTGGTCACACCTGCAGACCCACCTCTTCGAGAACACGAAGGGGAGCACAGACCCTTTCTGGCTATCCTAACTAATGAAACTAGTCACTTGTCACGACTATTCGTGAGACTCAGGGTGACACACGGTCTCCTCGACCTGAACTGATCCTGCAAAGTCAAGTCAGGTCAACGAGTCAGCACAGGTTGAGAAACGTTGGGGCACCTGACGTCGTGTGGTCCGAGCGGATCGCAAGTCCCTCATTCTGTGCACCCGAAGTCTTTTCCGTCGTGCTGAGTCCACTTGGACCTACTGAACCCCATTTTCACTGTAGAGAATGATCCTTTAGGACTTATTAAGTAGTAAATGACGGCAGACTCAGTCGAGCGATCCCAAGAGCTCCGTTTTGTGCCTGCTATCCCTCCTTGTCTCTGGCGGAGAGTCCTTCGTGGCCCCGGGGCAGGGGGCACGAACAAAGGGTCGGTGCACAAAGACGACGACACTGACAACACGCCTCAGCTCCCTGCGGATAAAACTTTGAAGTATACTCGGCATATGTGGAGAGTGCCACTGAACAGAGGAGTGGGGGCAAAACAAACCTCTGAGTAGCACAACTCCGGGTACCACCACCAGGGAAGGACGGCTAAGAAGGCCCCAAGAGACAGAATGAGCTTCGACGTCAAACGCACACGTTGGACCCCCGCAGAGGTCGCAACAACGTAGCACCGACTATGTGGCGCGGTCTCGAAAGATCCCGTCACCGAAAGTCACACCCGGCCCCCAGGAAGGTTCCCGAGGAGGTGTTCCAGTTTTGGTGGAAGTACCACTATGGCTCAGTGGGCGAAGAAGGTCCCACACCCCGTCCCGAGAGGTCTCCGACCCACTGTGGAACCGCAACATCAGTCCCGCAGAGTGACCCACCTACGAGCATACAGAAACATAAAATTCAAGAGAGTCCAAATTAAAGATTATACCATTTATAACCACCAAACCCTCGATAACACAAAACCTCCGAAAAAAGGAAACCCAATAAACTTATTCAATCACTTTTATGTCTTGAAAGGTATTTTTCGGACTTCTTTGGTCTAAGACTGAGTAGGGTAAACAAAACTCAATCGATTCCTGATTGCGGATTCGTTCTCTAAAGAGTCTGCAAATAATCCGAAAAATTACGAAGATAAAATACAACTACGCCGGCGGGGTAAAGCTCCTCCTCCGCAAAGAATCGCGGTAGGACTACCGACCCCTCCCTTCTCGACCGAAAAGAAATCCGGGAGCTATCATCTGTCTCCAGTCCTTGTGTGACTCAAAAATTTCCTTTATTACAAATTCGAGTGCAATTCAAAGTCGAAACTTTGTTACGTACAGTAGTAAGTGACCGTCCGTAAGTCATGGACGATTGCGTTCGTCCGGGGGACCCCTGCACCGGAAGGGAGACTGCCGAGTGCCCCGAAACGGACTTCTTTACTTAATAATTACCAAATGGACCACCCATTGTTCACCGGTGTGACGTCTTCGGAGTCTGTTCTCGTGGCTGCGTGACAGAGTGCGCACACGGAGCCCTGAGGACGGCGGACCTCGTGTGCCCCGGGGCCTCGTGGCGGACCTCGTGAGTCCCGGAGACGAATCCAGAATGGTCCGACTTGAGTCCTCAACCACCCCGGCGTCGGAGGAGACTCGAGGAGTCGACAAGGGTCGAGCGGGTAGAGACGACGACGACGACGACGATTCAGCGAAGTCAGCACAGGCTGAGACACGCTGGGGTATCTGCCGTCGGGTGGCCCGAGGGGCCAGGGACTCTAAGAGGTCCGCTCTTGTGACCTCCCCCAACGGTAAAGGAAGAGGTCACGTACTTTCACTTTTCACTTTCACTTCAGTGAGTTAGCACAGGCTGAGACACGCTGGGGTACCTGACGCCGGGTGGTCCGAGGAGACAGGGACCCTAAGAGGTCCGTCCTCGTGACCTCACCCAACGGTAAAGGAAGAGGTTACGTGCTTTCACTTTTCACTTTCACTTCAGTGAGTTAGCACAGGCTGAGACACGCTGGGGTACCTGACGTCGGGTGGTCCGAGGAGGTACGGACCCTAAAAGGTCCGCTCTCCTGACCTCACCCACGGTGACGGTAGAGGGTGGGGGTGGGGGTGGGGGTGGGGGCAGAGACCGTCCTACGCAGAGGAGTGTCGGCGACCTGACTAGAAAAAGAACGATCAACAACCACCGGTCTCTGGCGCGGGCCGAGGGTCCTGACGGGAGTCGAGGGGAGGCGTCTCGGGAGGAGAGTGTCGTACCGGCGCACGACGGGGCCGACTCACCGGCTTACGTCTGACAGAGAAGCGCACAAACGGACGGTAGACACACAGGGGAATCTGTCTAGGACAACCCACTTCGTAAGTATCTACACTGTGGTGTCAGTTGAAACCAAAATAGTTTTAGGTTTTACAAACGAGACGTTTTCCGGGAGAATGCTCCTACCTTTCTGTTCGATGTCTACTCTCTTCCAGGAGTGGTTGGTGTAAGGGTTGTGTCCCGAACATAGACCTCACAGATTCCTTGCGAATGTTAATTATCATTACTTTGTCAGGTTCATCCTTTACCTGTTTTCTATGTTTCTCTAAAGTGGACTCCCCTGTGTCTACCGTCTGCTCGTGTCCTTCTCTGGGTGCCCCAGTGTCGTCTCGTTCCCTGCACGTTCGATCACTGCTTTTGAACAATTCATCAAGAATCTTCTCCTTGTGATCGCAGACATGGCTTCCGACCGCTCCCGCACCTCTTCGGTCTACGGACGTGTAGTGACCTCCCTTACATGTAGCTGTGTCGGTACGATCCTTTCGCAAACTCTCAAAGAAATTTTTTCTGTTTTGATATGAATGACTTGTATGTGAATGGTATTTTGGGTCTCTAGGGCTAGGACCCGTAAGTAGGGTCTCTCTACTCTTGACACAGGTGTGTAGACGCGCACTTACAGGTATCGTAGAAGTAAACATTAAGGATTTGACACCTTTGGTGGCTTTACAGAGGTCTAGTCACTCACATTTATTCGGTACCGAGTAGGCATGGTCTGCAGTGACGAGTCCCCATTGCTCTGTCTGAGCTATGTGTGTCGTCGACCAACCTAGAGGTCCGCAAAACGGCTCAAATTTTTTTTCTTTTTTAAAAGTTCTCCAATAAACGACGGACTAAGGTGAATTTCATGTAAGATCTTTTCCGTTTTGATATGTCTCTTGTTCGGTCACTGACACTTGACACCTCTACTCGAGTGTGCTCACAGACGGTCTCTGCTCCCGACCGTCTCCGTCCCTCCCAGTGGAGACACAACTGCCTAGTCTAGAGACACACCTAACACCCTCGTCCCGCTCCACCGACCCCGTAGTGTTCGTAGGTGTCTACACGTGTCTCGCAGCCACGGGACTGACGACGTAACATTAGTGTATTCGACCTCGGCAACCCTTTACTCCACTGCCCCCGTGATCCGACAGACGGGAGAAACGTTGAAAGACACGTGGACACCAATAAAGTTTTATGTTTTGTATGGGACGTTTTGTCGTGTCTTTTAAAAGGGACTCACAAAATACAATCACGGTTTACTTTAAAGAAAGTTTAAAATTTAAGGTGAATAAATTCCGAGTGTATATTTTATGTGAACCAAAACATATAACTGGAACATAGAATACTTAAAAGACTTGAGTGAAGAACTGAGTTAACAATCGAAAATAATATCTAAGAACTCCTAAGACATACGTCAAGACACTAGACGTTTAAGTTTGTCAGGATACTGAAACGTCTAACGTTTGGAACTCTTTATACTCGTAGACACTCAGGTACACCTACTGTCCATTTGTCCCCTCTCCCCTCCCGAGAGCAAATGTCATCTCTTCCAGGTAGCGTCTGGTCACCGACGACGTGACTAACCTTTGGGTAAGACCATTTCTAACCTCTGCAGTGTTTTCGACGGTGGAGCTCCCCCCCCCCCCAGCGACGCAAGAAGTCTTTCTAGTCTCAAAGTTTAATTTCCTCCACCCTCTCTCGTCTGTCGATGTACGACGGGAGCTAAGGTCCGACTTCGGCCACGACCTCCTTCGGTACGACGGGGTGGTGCGAGTGTAGTGGAGAGGGTCCCAACGACACCCGTACCTGCGTCCATAGGACCTCAGACCCCGCACAGGCGACTTCGAAAGTCCCCATTTACCTGTTGAAGGAGAGTTCACCAAAAATTTTTCTTCATATACCCTTTATCTACCTCTTTGTCACCTTTGTCACAGTCTGAAATAAAACCCCCCGAGGTTTTAGTGACGTCCACCACTAACGTCGGTACTTTAATTTTCTGCGAATGAGGAACCTTCTTTTCAATACTGGTTGGATCTATCATATAACTTTTCGTCTCTATAATGAACCGGTTGTTTCTAGGCAGATCAGTTCCGATACCAAAAAGGTCACCAGTTCATACCTACACTCTCAACCTGACACTTCTTTCGACTCGCGACTTATTAACTACGAAAACTTGACACCACAACCTCTTCTGAGAACTCTCAGGGAACCTGACGTTCCTCTAGGTTGGTCAGGTAGGATTTCCTCTAATCGGGACCCACAAGTAAACTTCCTCACTACAACTTCGACTTTGAGGTCATGAGACCGGTGGAGTACGCTTCTCAACTGAGTAACCTTTTCTGGGACTACCACCCTCCCTAACCCCCGTCCTCCTATTCCCCTGCTGTCTCCTACTCTACCGACCTGCCGTAGTGGCTGAACTACCTGTACTCAGACTCACTTGAGGTCCTCAACCACTACCTGTCCCTCCGGACCGCACGACGTTAAGTACCCCAGCGTTTCTCAGCCTGTGCTGACTCGCTGACTTGACTATGCGTCAATTGGGAACTTGTCGAACGCCCAACCCCGCGACTGAGGTGTGTCAGTTTCTAGGTTCGTATTGAAATGTCAGCTGACTGGAACCTCGTACGTCACACACACACACACACACACACACACACACACACACACACAAAATTTCACGCACAGCCACCTGGACACGGCAAGTTTGGGTGTAACAAGTTCCAAGTCGGGACTTGACCTTCCTTCTCTCGTTTCGCGAGTCGTCCGACTGTCGTCCGTCCACTGCCCGCAGACCCACGAGAAGGATGCGTCGAACGCAGCAGAAGTGCGCGCGCAGAGCACCGGGGTTACTCTGAACCCTAAACCCAAGACGACGACGCAACGTCTCCGATACTAGGACTACACTTGAGGGGTTTTACATCTTTCCGCTATCCGGTCGGAACAAGGTAATTTGCCTTCAATTCAGAATTTAAGTCACAGACAATTCATTGTCCTTACTTTTAGACTGGAGTTCTTGTCAACAAAAATACCCAGCAAGGGTCCACCAGTCACCATCTCTCGGACGGACGGTTACGTCCTCCGTATTCTCTGCGTCCAAGGTAGGGACCCAACCCTTCTAGGGGACCCCCTCCCGTACCGGTGGGTGGGTCATAAGACCGGACCTCTCAGGGTACCTGTCCCCTCGGACCGTCCGACGTCAGTGTACCCCAACAAAAATTATAAGTCGACAAAATTTTAAAACAGAAAGGTTAGACACAGATTTACTTACTCGATCTGAAGGCTCAGGAGAGTGAGTGGTATCTGTTCGGGGCATAATTCTTAAATTCTTAATTAAGACGACTCATGTCCTTGTATCCTTTCTGAACACACACCTGTCTCCTGACCCTTGACTCTCGGTGGACCGGGTTTCACCTTCAATCTCCGACAAAGGAACCATTGGTGACCACCGGAACGAAGGGTGGCGGAGGCGGAAGTGCGAACACGGGGCGGATTGGGTGGGGCGGGTCGGAGCGGGACACGGGACGTGTCGGAGACGGTCGTCCAGAACTGGGGTCGCCCGGGAGAAGGTACGTGTGTGGAGGGCACTATGACTGCCCTCTCTGGTCTTGAGTCGGTTCGCACCCTCTGACCCAGTCTAGTGCCGTCTGTCTCCCCAACACTTCTCGGGCAAAAGTACATCAGGAAAAACAATCGAGTGTAGCGAGGTCATCGGTAGGTCTCTGGACCGCAGAAGGGCGGAGTGCACTGCAGAAGGGCGGAGTGCACTGCAGAAGGACGGAGTGCACTGCAGAAGGACGGAGTGCACTGTGGCACAAGGGTATTTCCACGAGTAGGATCACGTAAGACCGACGACATTATTTCTATGGTGTCCACACTTGTCCCGGGGGGAAACTCCGTCACTCTGTTCGACGGTTCTGCTAGCTCGGCTGGTAGGACCACCTCTTCCTTCGGTACTTCCAGGAAAATATAATCGCGAGCAACACAGCCTTGCGGGTGACTCTACTGGGACTAAAGTTCGAGTCATCGACCTTTACAAGTTTCAGTCTGATCCCGTCACTAAGGGAAGGAAGGAATCATGTACGAATGAGTACTCGCGCCCCCCAAAGGTGTAGCGTGGGGACACAACCCCAAGGCGGGAACGTGGGTGTAGTGTCGCAGGGGCCCCGTAGGGACAACGGTCCTGCGAAGCACCGGTCCGTCCGGCTCTGTGGCGGTGGGGCCGGACTGAGTCCGTCCTCGCCGACGTGGTGCTCGGCGGGGCGGACGGAGGGCCTACCTACGCCCAGCCCAGCCCCTCGAGAGCAGCGCGGGGCTTCCGGGGCTCACTCCTCACCGCCCTCCTCTCTCTGCCCCCAAAGCCCCTCCTTCCTCGGGACCTGGTCCACGCGACCGGCCGGCGAGAGCGAGGGGCCCGACAAAGGACAGCCGCGCCCTCGTCCGCCCTGCACGTCTGCCTCGTCCTCGAGAGAACCGTCTTCCCCACGGCCGACGACCCGGACGGGGAGCTCCTCCTCGGCGCACGCCCCCCTCCGCCCCGCCCCGACCACGCACCCGCGGGTGGGACCGAGGGCCCGTCTCGGGCGGACACGGGGCCGTCGACACTACGGTCCCCGCCTCGCACGGAGCTAGGGGCCAGACACGACAGGGCCCTCTTCGCAGGCAGGGAATTTGTGCACGAGAGGAGGCGCCGCCGGTGCCCGGAGGAGCTTTGGTCTCCACCCAAGAAGTGATCTCCTTCGGTGGGGGCGAGGAAGGAAAGTGCAGCCTCTGGGCACCGCCCCTCCCGGGGCCCCGAAGGCGTACTGCAGTATGCTCGGGTGCGAGAGCAGGCCTTGGAAAGGCTACTCGAAGGACGAAGGCTCAGGTCCTGCCGGGGACGACACGTGCACACACACGCGGGCGCGTCCCGGCGAGAGGTGACAGCACTCACGCGCCGACCGCACCGAAGGGGTCCTCCCGGGGGGGCGGGGGGCGGTAGCAGCGACCCGGGACAGACGTGGCACCCCGAGTCTCACTTAGGACGTCCTTCACCTCAGGCTACCCGTGTGCCCCACATTAATTCTCAGTTGCAGGGCGAAAAATTCCCCTCAAAAACGGGTAAGTGAGTGGTGAAGGAGACGAAGCAAATTAGCTGTGACTTCTAGGAGATTTGGAAGGAAAGCGAGGTACTCTCGGCGCCACAGTCGACTGAGTGAGGAGACTCTTGTCCTGTCACTGGCTAAGCTTGCCAGTGAAGATCGATCGCTAGTCAGTCAATCACAGCTGTACGTCAGGTCTCTTGTAGGTCCCCGACCTCTTTCTGACTGGTAGGCAAGTGCCTTTAGGTCTGGTCTCAGAGGACCAGGACGTGCCACTCAGTCCAGTACGATCACACCGTAGCACTGTCTCGGAGTCGAACAAAGATCTTCGACCTCGAACAAGACAGCACACGACGAAGAGTTTGTCGTCTACTCGGACCTCGTGTGGTGGGCCGGGACGGCCCTCGCTTCGGCGGGCGTCCTCGGTGCAGAGTGCCGGCCGAGGGGCCGACGTCTCCGTCCCTGGGTGGACCAGTTTCTCAGGCGTAAGGGCGGCAACGAAACTTTTTGTGTCAGACTTAAACTTGAACCCGTAGTCTCGATCTCTTTGACGTAAAAAATTTTCGAAAAAGAAAATAAAACTTTTTGTGTGTGGGGGACAATCGGAAAAGTGCACCGGAAGGACAAGTGTACGTCCGTCCTGTCGGGAGTGCGGTGGGCCAACTCAAGAGGGCAAATGGTGGAGTCCCAGGAGTCAGGTCTGACTCAGAACTGAAAAGAAAGGAGGTGCTGTCCCACTTAGCCACTTCATGAAGGACCTATTGAACCTGGCCTAACCGGTCGACCACTCACTCCGGGGGGTGCGGGTCTCGGACACTGTGCACGTACGTCGGGTCTCGTCGGGGGCCCCGTCCCTGGGGGCGACGGGAGGGTTCGGAACGGAGTACAGGTTTCTGGTCGTGGTAACGGTGTGAGTAGGGAATTGTAGTCGGTCACAGGTCAGCCAAAGTTCTGGAAGGGACAGCAGGGTGATTCCAAGAGAACGCCCACGGCGACAGGAAGTCGTCAGAGCTCAGGTGGGGCGTTTCAGTCAGGTGCCGTGAACCGGAAGTAAGTCGGGTCTCGAAAGAGGAAGGCAGACAAACAAAGAAAGTCAGACAGACAACCCCACCAACCTCGTAGAAGGGACGCCCAGAAGATGGTAGAGGTCGCGACAACCTCTGCAAGGGGAGAGGGGGCAAGTGGAGCACCTACCCAGCAACCCGGCTCTCCGAAGGAGGGACGACCCCAAAGACCGTTTCCACGATGGTCTCTCGACCAATCGTCCTCAGTGACCTCCTAACATTGTCCCGTCCTAGTTTCCCGAAGTTCACTGGTGTCAACGACACACGACGACTTCTGAAATTTCTAAAGAGGTTCTTATTGTATGATTTATATAACGTCCGATTTAAATTCGTCGTAACGTTTTGGATTCGATTCAGTCAAGTTTCAGTCCCAAACCTTGCGTACACGGGACCTTCAATCTCTTTATCTTTCCGTCGGTTCTACGTCCCCCTCTCACCCCCCGCCAAGGGTACCTCTCCTCTCCTCTGCTCCGGGGTCCGACCCGGACCGGACTCCCAGGACGAGCAGGAAGGATTCCGACCACTCGGGGAGGAAGTAAGACTTCGCTCGGTGGATCAAGGAAGTGAGAGACAAAGTACCACTTAAATATAAGGACATGTACTTTCAGCGCAGACCATAGACCAAGTCGAAGAGCGTCTTCAGGGACATCGAAGGGGGGCGGCGCAGACAAGCAGGGGCAGGAGAGTGCGGGAGGAGGGGTGGCGGAGGAATGGACGAAAGTGTCTTGATGAAGGGCTCGTTCGTCCTGTAGGACGACCGTTCCTTCCGGTGGTTCCCGTAGCACCTTGTGCTGAAACAGTAGTTCTTCTAGGGGAAGTTCTACCACCTGCACCCGCCGGTCGCCAGGGTCGCGGTCTTCACCAAGGTCACGAAGCTGCCCTAGTGCAGGTAGGACAAGTACCAGAGCAGGTCGCTCATACTGGTCCACGAGTACCTCCTGTCCGCGTGGTTGGCGGACCACCTCAGGTACTTGTAGAAGCTCTGGTAGCAGTTGTTGTTCGAGAAGAAGTTACAGAGGTAGTAGGACAAGGAGTTGTTCTGCCTGGACGACCACCTCTTCCACTTCCGGCAGTCGTAGTCCTTCGTGAAGGGCCTGAAGGCCCCGCTGGGCGTGTCCGACCTCCTGCACGTCGCGAAGGACCAGGTCACAAAGCTGGCCTTCTCCGCCTTGGCGTCGTTCGGGGACAAGGTGGTGAAGTGATGGCGGTAGCTGTGGCTCTTGTAGGCGAAGCACAAGGTGCGGCACTTCCTGTGGTAGGACGTCCTCTTGGACTTCCTGTAGTACGACGTCACTGCCGGGCGGGACCGGGGCGGCCGGGCGGGAGCGGGGCGGCCGGCGCCCGGCCCGGACGGGCGGACGCGCTCCAGGGCTGGGGCTCGGGACCTGTGGCCCGAGCCCCACGCTCCGGGTGCGAGCGGGCGTCCTCCCCCGCGTACCTGCGTCGATGACTTGGGACCCCTGAGCACTTTGATGACTTTCAGGTCGCCAGTGACACTGCAACGGCACACTGCGGACTTGGTGTCGGAAGAGAAGAATGTCTTCGGCGAGGAAAAGACTGTGTCAAATTAGCCCCTGACGCACAGACGTGCGTGCGAGACAAAATCACTGGCTCTGCGTTTGTGACCGCAGAGAAGAGAGGTTGATCACTCACGAACCACCCCGTAACGGACCGCCCCAGGATCCCCAAACCTCCTCCCCTTCACGTCCGACTCGAGGCCCCCCGGGTGGTGGTGGAGGGACTCCCCCGCTCAACGGAAAAGTCAGAGACCACGGTTAAAAGGCTCTCCGGGGTCGGGGCCGGCAATCCAATCTCCACCCCTCACTCTCGGGCGTCCCCTGAACGGAATTGCGGGGGTGTGGACACGGAAGGAGGGCGGACAGGATAGCCGGTGCCGGGCGTCCCCTCCACACCCGGCCCGCGACGGAACTTAGGGGGGAGGAGAAACGGGCCCCACCCCCCACCACGGACGAACGGGACACGGGTGGGGATGGGGAGGTGCCTCGGGAGTGTGGTCGACCGGAACGCCTGACGGGAGGTAGAGGGTCAGCAGAGTGTGCACACCAGCCGAGCCCCTCGGGCGGCAGAGACCCCCTTCGGCGCACGGGGGAGGAGAGCCCCGGGGGACTCTCGACCGCCGCCCCGGGCGTCGCGGAGGGAATTGTGGGGTCCGAGGCGCCGGAGGGATCTGCCGTCCAAGAGTAGTGGCAGGGAGCGAAGGTGATTGTGGGTGTGTGAGTGGCCTTCGTGACAACCGCCGCCGGCGGAGACCCCCGGCGACGCCTCCGACTTCACCGCGGCACACGGCACTCGGACTGGGAGCCCCTTGCACAGACCGACGGGACGGGTCCACAGAGAGTGACACAAATTTTTATGTAACGTAGGGTTTGGTCAGGGGCGGTGTATACTGAGACGAGTTGTCACAGACCACACGACTCCGGAACAGGTCGTAAATTTGTTCCTTTTCCGAAGGAGGTGGTCGCCGGGTCGGACACGGACACCGACTCCCGGCGCGACGAGGGCCGGACGCAGGGTCGCCCCCAGGACGAGGGGAAGTGGTCGTCTATTTGACTAGGTCGAGTACCGTCTACGACCGGGTCCTCCTTTCCCTCCCCGTCTGCACGAAGACTCAGTAGGAACAATAGGTCGTAAATTACTCCTCTGGCGCACTTTAGGACAAAGAGAGACCCGGGAGTTCTAAAGGACAGGTACAAACGGCCCCAAACCCGAGAAAAACCGACCTCTTTTCAACGACAAAAACATGACGAAGGACACCGAGAAACATTTGGCTTTCCTGCACGGGCCCTAGTCCCGGTCACTGGCTCCAAATTTCCTCTTTCTTGGGAGACCTATCTGACACAGGCCCGTAGGACTCTGGGGTGGCAGGAGCCCCGAGTTCGCGGGGAACGGGTGTCCAAGGGTAGCGTGTACACACACGTCTAGGAGAAGACGGTTGGACCTTTGGTGGGGAGCTCGACCGTCTCCGCCGCCGGGGCTCCACCCACACCGGTCGAACACTTGCCGAACGACCGCTCAACCGCGGGTGGACCAGTCTCTCGCGCCAAACAGGAAGTCTGCCACTCAGCACCGACGACCGAGTGGGAGTCTGGGCCCTCGCTCGAGTGTAACTCACCGGCACTGACACGACTACATAGGACCCTCCGTCCCGTGCCGGACCGGGTCTGGACTGGGTGAAGGAAGGGAAGCCGGTCCTCGACAGGAGCACGACTCGACTCGCCCGCACTCTCGTGAGTCGGGAGGCAAGGCCCTAGACACGAGCAGTCTTTGTCCCTGCCGAGGCGTCCGTGGTGACTTTGGTAGGCGTCGGAAAGGTGTGTATCAATATCAGTGAAGAGAGGGTCGGAATCCGGAAACATAACAAAATTAGAGTGGCAATGGGCGCTAAACGACAGAAAATATAACTCTACAACCTCGTCCTCTACCAGACGGAGTAGATAGTAACGTTTTTACATTGTTATTTGAAGGAGCTTGATTCTGAAGGAGGAGGAGGAGCATCAGTGCGACAAGTGTGGATTCCTGTGCACGTAAAAAAATGATACAAAAAAATTGAAGTCAAACATCTCTTTAACAGAGTCTCTATAACGTAATATCGAAACATTAAATATCTCTAGAGATCTGAGGAATAAGAACATTAAAAAAAATGAAGAAGCTATTTTTACTCAGTCCAATAAAGTTGAGAATTCTAGTCCTTTAGTAGAACTTTGTTCTAGGAATCAAGACTGGCTGATTGAGTCCGTAGGACCCTTGTCTGTGAGCGACGGAGCTGCGGTACTCGTTTTCGTCGCAGCCCCGTTCTCAGCAGTCTCGCTCAACGAGAGCCGAACGCGAGGCACGCGCCGCAGAGACGGAGTCGTCCTCCCCGACCGAACTGCTAGACTGGCGGAAGCTAGAGACCTATAAATAATTTTATTTAGGAATCAAAAAGAATTACTTTTTATAGTGAGTCGTAAGTTTCGGTTGTACGTTGAAAAGTCAGGGGTTCAAGTCTCGGGAACCTCTTGAGTTCGGGACTACCAGGCACTTCCAACAGTGAACAACTAGTGTCGAGAAGAGAGGTGTGAACCCTGTGTTCCGCTGGTCCTCTCGACGGTGGTTGTGCCAAGACACACCTGTGGAGACCCCGTGCCGAAGTCCTGGCCCTCCCCGCCGTCCTCGTGTCTGTGCGCACACGCGCTCCCTCCGGGACTCGGGTGGACGACCCCCTCTGGACCCTGTCTGCACCCGCACAGGTCTCTGCCCTCCGCCCCCTCGGGCCCCCTCCGCCCGGTCGCACGGGTCTTTTGCCCTTGGGTCGCGGCGTCCCGTTCTCGCCGAGGGTCAGTGGCCTCGAGCACCGTGGGCTAAGAAAAGGTCTTTTCGTTGCACGCGTCACAGGTGCCGGCAGCGGACCGTTCCGCGACACATGTAGGCACACGCCCCGGAGTCGCCGGGCTCCATCCGTTCCGTCGGGGGACGGGTGGGGTCCCGTCTCGTCTCGTCTCTGCGACGGGCGGGGTCTCGTCTCGTCTCTACGACGGACGGGGACGTCTCTTCGCACACAAGGAGTGGGTGCACGGACCCCCGGACCGAAAAACCCAAGGTCAAAGGAACACATCTCCAACCTGGTGTCCCGTGGGACCCAGGTGTAAGGCCCTAAGGACCCACCAAAGAGACGTGGACCCCAGTGCTCGGTACCTCGTCTCGGCACCTCCGGGGGGGGTCCGGGTCCCGGCACCGGGCTCAGGGACGGAGTGACGGGTAGTCCGGCGGAGCCCTCCTCCCGCGGCGCCCGCAAGGCACACCAAGTCCCTCCGTCCCCGCCCGAAGGGCGACCGGAGCCTGTCGAGTGGGGTAGAGAAACCGCGGTCGAAGAGGGATTCCAGGCAGTCCACACGGGGCGTCGGAGCGAGAACTCACTGTGGATCTTCGAGCCCCTCGAGGCACACTTCCTTTTCTGTCCCGGACGACGCTCCAACCACGGCCCGGACGGCCCCCGACCCACAAACGACTCCGAGGTGCACCGGGTCCACAGGTACGACACGACCACAGAGGGACCACGTTTGGACGAAGCTCTCTGTTGTCCAACGCATGACGGGCTTCGTGGGCGTCACGGACGGACAGGGACGACTCGGACCTGTGGGGCTTCGGGACGAGGGGTACCCCCGAGGGGCACCCTTCCGAAGACCGGGGTGCTGTCGTCCTCGTCGTGCACAGTGGTCTTGGGTCCTCAGGAGCCCACAGGGCTGTCCTCCCGGGGAGGCTCCTTAGGCACGGACTCACATCGTCCCCGCCCTTCACCCCACTGAGACTGGTGTTCTAAGGACGGAACCTTGTCGGGGGCGTCCCGCCGTCCCGGGAGGGGTCGACTGACCCCACACCCCGAGAAGGATGTCCCTGGGTTTCAACACCCTGGCACTTGTGCCGAGTACCGAGCGGAGTGTCTTTGTGTGCGGACCGAGGTGACCCTTGACCCCAGGGGTGAAGACTTGACCAATCCTTCCACCCCCAAAAGAACACACCCCCCGACCCCTCCCATTGTGTTTGGGCTCACTTTGCGACCCCGTCGAAGGCCCGAAGACCCGGCCGTCGTTCGCCGACCTGACTCGGCGCGCTCCAGGGGTAGCAGGGTCAGACAGGTAGCCAAGGTCCGAACAGTGAGTCCTCGGAAAATTAGTCGTCACCTACGGGAAAGAGAACACGAAAGTTTTCGACTAGGGACGTCACTCGTGCCGGGTCGAGAAGTTCAGACCCTCCGCTGGAAGTCCTGGTGCCCCCACACCCGACGCATACGGGGGCCCTCGGCTGTCCTCAGGTGCAACCCCGTCGACTCTCGCGCTACGACCCACCCCCATTTGTCCGGGAGCGGAGGGACGGGACCACGGGGACCCCGGGCAAGTCCCCGAGTAGGGAGGTCGACCAAGGTCTTAGGGAGACGAGTCCGTCTCTGACCCTCGCGCCACGGGTAAGGCACCACACGTCGGAGTCAGGACTAACCACTGCCCGCTCCCTGTCCGGTCACCCCTGGGTGCCGTCGGACTCGCGAAACTCCACCGAAGTCCCCACTTGGTGCACCCACTTGGGAGACCGGCCCCCCGGGGTGGGGGAGGTACGCCCCGGACCGGGGCCCCCCTCGGAGGACGTCGGAACCCCACTAGGTCCTCAAGAGGGTGGTGGCCGACAGTTCTACGGGACCTTCTCCAACCGTGGGCGTCATCCGTCTCCCGACAGTGGGTCCACCTCTCTTAAGTCTAGTGTCCGAACTGGGCTGTCGGTCCGACTGGTTCGGGTAGGAGGTGCCGAGGGGGCGGGCGGGGTCGGCGGACGCCTCGGACCCACGGAAAAGGTCCAATCGACGTCGTCCATCGACCTCGGACACGTCCCAGACCTTCGGCCCCCTCTCCCACAAGCCCGTCCGACACTGTGGCCCGGTGCGAGGGGTAGAGGAGTTGACAGTCTGAGAAGTCGGCCGGAACCATGACTCTTTAGACTTTATCCAGAGACAACTCAGACAGTGGAGACTCTAGAACCTCGTAATGGAACGTTCGACAATTGCGTTTGGTGTCTTGTAAGGTTTACAGAAAGAAAAGAAAGCCAGGTAAGCTTAGTCGACTTTTGCCCGCCCACACCACCAGAGACAACTGTGCTCTCGTCGGTCCCCCAGGGACAACACGCGGACGGGGGCGGGGCGGGAGCCGAGTCGCCTGGGGTGTCCCCGGACCCGGTCCTGTCGCGGGTCGAACCACAAGGGACCCCTGCCTCGGGGCTCGAGTGGGTCCCAGAAATGTGAGTCTTTCCTTTGAGGGGCCCGACAGCGACGTCGAGTGCGGTGGGGGCGGAAGTGGGGGTCGTGGCCGCCACCTTGTCCGGAGACACGAGTTGGGCACAGGGTCGAACTCTCTGCGTACTGCGTCACATTTTTCACATGACATGTCGGTGCCACCAATCAACTTGCACAAAACATATATTCTGAAAATATTTTGTTAATTTTAAGCGGAATTTGCTGGAAGACCACACAGCTCAGAGACGGCACCAATCGCTCCGGGGCCCAGGAACCAGGGGCTCATGTCTCAGCGGACGTCCGGAGGACCCTCGTCGGGACGAGGCCGAGTCGCCCCCGGGGCCACCCGTGGCACACGTCCCATGGTCCGCCCTCTCCACGCCCCAGACCCGGAGTCCGAGACGGGTAGGGGTCACACGGGAGGTCGGTGAGCTACGGGCAGGGTCCGCCCCTGGGTGTGTGGCACGTCACACCTGCGTCGGCACAGCCTTGACGTCAGTGCCGTCTCTCTTGTAGATCCACTACAATCATGTTCGTCTTTATTACTGGGGGGGGGGGTTTTTTTTTTCGTGGAAAGTAATATAGTGTAGTCTTCGTACTTCGAACTAGGACCCTTCGTACCTGTGCCCCTTGTTCGTAGACACTCCACTGGGTCCACCCCCTATTCCAAAGAAAATTGAAACCCGTCTCCCTGTCTTGTCCTCCATAGATCGCCTACACACAACCCACCTGCTCAGCACCCATTTATTTATTTCTGAGAATGCCAGACAAGGGTAGTTGCTGGCAGGTCCAGAGGCTCTCCTTCGGGAAGGCTCCTCTCCGCCTACAGGGCAAAGATCTTTCGTGACCGTTGGGGTGTTCATCTAGGGGTGCCCGTGACTCGTAGTAAGGGTCACCCTTCCTTGAATAGTGTGAGTTCACTGTCTACGAAAAGTCAATCTGAAGACCTTAACGTAGGTGGTGGTGGTGGGGGGGGGGGCCTCTAAGTCTAACATATCACAATTAAACCTCTTGCTTTTACACTACACATTCGTAAATTTTGTCCTTACTGTGTCTCGAATGAGACGTGAAGTTTCGGTAGACATTAGGGGCACACCTCTACGGACTTTTTTTCACTCTCACCGAGTCAGCACAGGGTGAGACATCTCAGGTACCCTAAGAGGTCCGGTCTTGTGACCTCGCCCATCGGTAAGGGAAGAGGTCCCCTAGAAGGGTTGGGTTCCTACCTTGGGTCCAGAGGACGTAACATCTGTCCGAGAAATGGTCGACTCGGTGTGCCCTTCGGGGTCACGTCTACGGGGTCACTTCTACGAAGGCACATCGAGATAAAGGTGAACCGGAGACATGAAAATATACATTCCTGTCCCGGCTAGCTCAACACACTGACTTCGAGTGTCCCTACGTGACAGGGGCGGCAGGTGACTTCCCCTGAGAGGGGTTTGCCTACAAGTTCCCTTGCAGGAACCAGGAAGGGTGCCCCGTCCCTTCCTGCTACCTAGCCATGGAAAAGGCCGACCGCCCCCGGGAGGGACGGCCCCAACGACGACCGGGTCCACCTGCGCGGAGGGACGAAGGACGGACACAGAGCTCACGATTGGAGCCTCCTCGAGGAAGGGCGTGGGCGTCGGGGCACCCCGAGGGGGAGAGGAAGTTCCTTGGGGAAACGGTGGTCGAGGCAGCGGGGAAATTGGTGTTCCCGTCCTCCCGACAGTATCGTCGTCTGGACGGGGTCCCCTTGGGCGTCGGGGCGACTGGCGGCTCCGCCTGTCCTCCTGCCCGTCTGTGCCGGGGGAGCGAGGGACGGGCGGGGGGTGGGGACCGAAGTCGACACGCCGAGCTCTACTTTCCGGTAGGTCGCATCTGTCAGGCACGGGGGGTAAACTTTAGGTAAGAAGGACACCCGTCCACAACCCTCTGTGTCCCATTTCTTTGGAAAACACCGAGTTTCCGACGTCCTCCCTTTCTCTACCCCGAGGCCGGCGGGACCCCCGGAGGGCGGTCCGGGGACGGGGCAGGTGCGACGCCCACTCACGCCCGGACTGACCAAGGGGTGCCTGGTGTCCGGTCACTCTCCGGGAGTGTACAGGGGTACCACTGACGTCTCTCGGTGTTTCTTGTCGTGGCACAGAGACCTGATAGGGCCCGGGGACCCCTTCGGTGCCCCGGACTCCCCGGAGGGTCGACACGACCCGGCGTTCGACACGGCNCCCCGCCCCTCCCCGCCCCTCCCACCCCCGCCCCGCCCGTCGACACGCCCCGCCCGTCGGGACCCGCAGGGTCCGGCCCGTGTGTCTCTCGGAACTACCTCCGCGCCCGAGCACCGTAGACGTCTCCGGAGTGCACCTCGGCCGAAGCAAAGACCGGTTAGACAACACTCGGCCCCAGCAGGTCCTCCGGCACGTTCCCCCGGGCCAGGACTCCCAGGAGAGGCCACCGGGTCCCACCCCCACGACGACGCAGGGGACCGGAGAAACGGGTCGCACAGGAGCCAACGGGACCCAGCAGTGACTCCACCCCCCTGACCTGGCTTATGCGGTACCGGGGACCTGTGAAGAACCTTTAACGAAAAATTTTATTTGGGGGCTGTATTCGAACAAAAGCAAACGGAGAACTGGGTTCTTCGACTCAAGTTTTTATTTAGACCAATAAGACCCAAGAGGGGCTGCTGCTTCCACGACCTCTTCCGTTCCAAGACCCCCTCGAGGGGGGGCCCCGAGGAGGAGTGTCGTCGTGCGCACAAGTGTCGGATAACGAGACCCCGGGAGTTGAGTGACAAAGGACCCCAAGGGCCCCAGGAGACACGTCAGTGGGGTGTCGGCAGTCCTGCCCCGACCGGAGCGACCTCTGGGACCCTCGCCCGTCCCCAGGGGCCACGGACGACGGGAGACGTGGGACCGGTGCCGCCGGTCTGCTCCGGAGTCAGGTGGGGGACCCTGTACCCGAGGTCGAGTCTAGTCCTCGACGGTCCTCCTCGGGGCCAGGAGGGCCGGAGGTGGTCCCATTTTTATGAGGACGTCCCGGAGCGGGCGAGACATGTTTGTTCAGTCGCTCCGGGGCCCTGAGACCCGAAACAAATTCAACCGTAGAAGTGGGTTCTCTCGGCCGGTGGGTGGGTCCGGTGAGGGGCGGGGTTTCCCGACGCCGACACCCTGTCGGAGGGCCAGAATCTTGGGGCCCGCCGTCCCGCTCCCGACGGTGGCGCACCCATCCTCAGGCCCATGCCGCGGGGACGTGTCTGAGAGGACTCTTACGGGGCCTTGTGCCTCCTAGTCCAGTCTAGCCTGGACCAGTCCTAAAGTCGGGGTCGAAACTCCGGAGTCCGTCACTGGTGTGTGTGGAGAGGCGAGGGATTTGGAAGTCTACGCTAGTCTCATAGACGAAGTGTCCCTGCTTCCTGAGGGGACCACGGGTGTTCCCGGCCGAGTTTCTCCCGATAGACGTCCCTGTCCGACGGACAGAAAGGGGTTTCCCTGTCCCCAGACGGGCCGGGACGGGTCGTCCAGGTGTCTCGTCGAGGAACACCGGAGCGAACACCACGTACACAGACACAGACACACAGTCTCTAGTCGAGGAACACCGGGGCGGTCATCACACACACACACACACACACACACACACACACACACATACGTGTGGGGACCTTACGATGTCGGCGAGGAAACTTGAACCACCCTAGATTTAAACCTCAGAAACGAAATTATAATCGACGACCGATTCGATAACACACAAATAAAAGAATTCGGGAAAGCCTCTAACGGAGGGAGGGTCTTTCCAGACTTAGTCTGCAAGGCGTCCTGCCATAATTGTACGAGACCTTTGCGCCCCCGCTCCTCCCCGAGCACCTACCCCCTCCTCCCTCCAGTCCTGCTGAGAGTAGTCCAGGGAGCGGACTGCTGCTCGGGCTCGAAGGTTTTCCTGCTCCCCGGTCGGTGGGGATCTGCCCTGCGGTGGAGAGCAGGGGGAGGTGATCGTGCCCCACGGACGCGAGACTTCCGTTCACACCTGTAGGGTCGGGGCACAGGGTGTCCTCGCCACTGTGCGTGCATTGCAGTGCTGGGGTCACATAGAAGTCGAGGTAGCTCGGGGAGGTCGGTCCGGGCACTCTCTCTCCACCCGAGCCTCTCCCAGGCACCCTTTCGAGTCTGGGAGAGGAGACTGAGTGTCCCGGAAACTGTCTATTCCTCTACTGTGACTGAAGTACGTAGTCGTCTTTATTTTCGGTCCCGGGAGCAAAGAGCCTTTGGTAATAGACGTCGACAAAGTTGAGTCGGGTAATTCCACGGGTCGGCAGGCCACAGAGCTCGGACCTGAACCACTAGGCTCTGAGACTAAGTTCTCTACCCCGACCAATGTGGGGAGGGGACGGTTTCAGTGAGGGACCCTCGGCAGGGGTCGACGAGGGTGAGGGGCGTCCTGTCCTGGACCCGACTATGACCTCGTCCCCCTCCTTCGACATTAGAGACGAGGATCTTCAAAAAATAAAAGTTTTGCAGGGAGGGTCGTCGATAGAAGTTTCATATCAGACGTCGACCACGTCCGGCTCCTCCTTTACCGAACAGGCAGGGGCAAAGTCCTACGAAAGACCCCCGTGAGTCGTGCCGACCCTCGGTCTCCGGTGCCCACGTCCATCTGTCACGACTCTTGAACCATGACTGGGGGGGCTCGGGGGCCGGGGTCAGACTCGGTCCGAGAAGAGACAATGGGCGTACACAAGAAGGCAGAGAGGTCAGGAACAAACACACACACACACACACGCACAGACACACAGACACAGACACACACACGGACACAGACACACACAGACACACAGACACAGACACACACACGGACACAGACACACACAGACACACAGAAACACACACACACACGGACACAGACACACACAGACACACAGAAACACACACACACAGACACACAGACACACACAGACACACCGAGGCAGCCCTGAAACGACGTCGTGTGACGTGGAAACAACGTAGCACCTCCTCAAAAGTAGTGTTGTGAGTCTGAGGTCAACACCCAATACCCGAGATGTCGTGAGCTCGAATCAACGGGACACCGTCCACCCTGGAATCAAGGGACTGGTCCCTAGCTTGGACGCAGGGGACGTGACGTTTGTCACTTTCACCCTTCATCGAGTCAGTAAAGGCTGAGAAACGCTGGGGTACCTGACATCGGATGATCCGAGGAGGTAGGGACCCTAAGAGGTCCGTTCGTACGACCTCACCCAACGGTAAAGGAAGAGGTCCCCTAGAAGGGCTGGGTCCCTAACTTGGGTCCAGAGGGAGTAACATCCGTCTGCGAAATGGTAGACTCGGTGGTCCCTTCTGTAGGGTAGCGTTCCGCCTAAGAATTGGTGACCTCTGGTCCCTTCAGAGAGGTCAGCAATTAGGGGACGTCTTCCTTTCGTCCACCCTAACGCACCGTCACACTGCCGGTTAGGCCCGTCACACACGAGTGTCCCTGTCCCAAGGTGTTCACGAAAGGGTCGCGGGTACGAGGAGGTCTTGGAGTGGTGAGGGGTCCCTTCTCCGCACTCGGGATGACCTTGGCCGACAGGACTCTCCGGTGTGGAGAGGGTACCCTGAGGTCCTTCAGGGCGGAAACGGGGGGTCTGATGTCCCTGGGGTCGGGACCGGGAGTCGTCGGTCCTCTGTCGAGGGGGGCGGTGGTGGGGAGGGGTTGACCCGGCAGGGTGTTCGGTCTGAGAGGTCGGGTCCTGGTCCCGTGTGGAAGGGTCGAGGGACGGGTGTGGCTGGGAGGACTCACCTATCGACAGCCCCGAAATGCGGGGGCCCAGACGAGTCTCTATGGGCCCGGAGGAGGACAAGAACACGACACGAGAGACGCCCCAGGCGGGGTCGTGTGAAGGACGCTCGGGCCGAGCAGGACAGAGGGGTGGTCCATGGAGGTCCAGGAGCACGTTTTGCCTTACCTCAAGACTTCTCGACGCCGCAACGACGAGACAAAGGTCCCACCAGAGTGGGGACAATGTAGAGGGACCAGACCCTGAACGGACCAGTCCAAAGTTTCTCCGAAGCCCGGAGTCGCGAACACGCTGGTGGGAGGACTAAGACACATGAAACATGGCAACAAGAATCTTCCGGAGGGGTCTGATTCGAGACACGTTTTACATCCTCGACGGGGCAAGAACAGAGGGGTCTGCTCTTCTATCGACGAGGCCGGAGGGCCCGGGGGTTGGGAGGGGGGATAGGTAGTGTGATACCCTCGGGACGACAACCCTGGTCTTCGTAGGGGCGTCCTGAGCGCTCGGTGTCGGGTCCCGCCCACTCTTCCTTTTGTCCCAGTCAGACAGTGTTTTTGTGTAGTCTACACACACGTGTCTTCCTCGGAGCCTCTTGGCCCTCGTTTTAGACTGTATTAATTTCCGTCTGTCTACGGAGATGACCCCGCCACCCACAAAATTGTAGATTTAGCGGACAAGAGAGTCGCTGACCGTCTTGATCTGGTTTTTTGTCTGTGTCTACAAGACTTGTTTTGGGATTGGGGGACGGGAGCACCTACACCCCAGGTCCGACAGGTCGACTCGTACCTCGACGTCAGTCGAGAGTGGAACCATCCAGGGTCGCCCCGGCGTGGCAGGGTGGCGTGGACCGTGGAGGGGGTGGGTTCTCAGCCGTCTCCTTTGCCGTCCAGACACCCGTGTCCCAGGGCATCTCCGCCACTGGTGGGGCTCGAAGTCCCTCTGCGGACGCCGTTCAGGGTTCCCAGTCCTACACCAATCTGGCGTCGTCTCCTGGGAAAGATACCCGTGCACCGCCCCCCACCTCCCCCGCTAGTCACCTCTCTCTTTACGTTGGCGGTACTGAAGGGGAGACTCACCTCTGGGGCGCACGTCCGAGACCTTCGACTCAAACGTCATCGCCTCTGGGGTCCGACGTCCTCTTCGCCCGTGGATGGGGCGGTGGTCGCAGCCCACCCGGGCTCCTACCGGAAGGCCCGCGGACCCTAGGGGAGGGGCGGTCGGTGCAGAGTTCCGGTACAAGCCCTGACCCCCACGTCGACGCAGTGGGAGACGAAGGGTTCTGTGGCAGGGAGGACGGGGATGACCCGGACACCGTGGGGCCTCCGGTCCGTCGGCCACAGACCCCTGTCCGTCCGCGACCTGCTCAGTGTGACCGGTGCGATCAGCAGGAGACGGAAGGCCGCGGCCCCCCCACTGAGCCGGGACCTACCGGACGCTCGCGAGTCGGAGGAGGCCTCCCTCCTCTTGCACAGGGGGTCCTGGGACGCGTCGGGGCGCGGCAGTGCCGGTGTCCCGTCCAGGACGGCCCCCCCACCCTCGGCGGGACACTTGTCCAGGGTCCCCCGGTCGCGCAGGTGCCGCGGCAGGTGGACGAGGTCGAGGGGGAGTGAGTGTAGGGAGAGGTCCCGGACCTACGTCCGCCGGTCGGTCGCGGGCACGAGACAGTCCCGGAGGGGGCCTGGGAGGCTCCGACGTTCCCTCGGGTCGGGCAGGAGCCCTAGGCCGAGTTCCGGGCGACCCTTCCGAACCGAGGTCCGCAGCCCCCTGTCCCCGAGGCTGTCCGACGACGGACCGAGGCTCAGCGAGAGTGTTGTGTCGGGGCTCAGACGCGACGTCCCGTCCCACAGGAGGCTGTGCCTGCCAAGGGGGTGGTGACGGCCCGGGCCGACGCAGGGGCGACGGCGAACACAGGTCCGCATCTCAGAGATGCTCCTTCTCTGTATCCGACTCGACCGGACTGGACGGTGCAGGGAGCGGTTCCTCGGCGGTCCTCTGGGTCGGTGGGTGAGCTCCTCTGGGGTGGTACGGGCACTGGGACCCGTCTGCAGTCTGAGCTTGGAGATTTCTGTCGTTTGAACGTCCTCGAGACGTTCGGACTGCATAATAAGTACCAAAAGTGTTACTTACCTATTCCTACAAAGTCTATATATGTTACCTGATAATGAGTCGGTAATCTTTTCTTACGGTAGACATCGTTGTGCCTACGTTAACCTAATAGTATGATTCACTTCAGTCAGTCTTTCTCTTTCCTGTCTAGGGTATACTATAGTGAACATACACCTGAGATTTTATGCCGTGATTACTCGGATAGATACTTTGCCTGAGTGTCTCTTCTAAAAGGTGACGGTTCCCCACTTCCCACCCCCTCCCTTCCTTACCCTCAAACCCTAATCGTCTACGTTAATATATATCCTACCTATTCGTTCCAGGACGACATATCGTGTTCCTTGAGATCAGTCACAGAACCCTATTTCGTAGTATCCTTTTATCTTTTTCACATGTATACATATATTGACTTAGTGAGACACTGAGTCTTCAATTGTAACATTTATTTGATATGAAGGTTATTTTCTTCTCTTTTTCTTTTCCTTAGTGGTGGACGGACACTGGGCGCAGACGTGACCCCGTCTGCTGGGACCGAGGGACCCGGGAAAGCCCGGGGGGAGGGGCGCCGAGGCGCGCGCCCGCCGTCTCCCGTCGTGGCGGGCGGCCGGGCCGGGGACGGGCCCACCCGCCCCAATGAGCGACGGGCGGGGAGGTGCCGGCGAGACCGAAGGAGGCGAGGCCAGAGGCGGGTTCGTCCCTCTTTCCCTACGACGCGCCGGGGAGCCACTCCGGCCACTCCGGCCACTCCGGCCGCGGCGGGCGTCTGTTGGCGCGATCCTGTCCAGATCGTGCGCCAGTCACGGGCCATCTCTGGCCGAGATTAATCCCAACGACCCTTTGTTTCCTCGGCCCGCGGAGGTCCGGGGGAGACGGCGCCCTGTCGGTGGTCGTGGGCCGGTCCGCGGGCCGACTGCTGAGTCGGCCTAGGGCTTTCAGGGGCCTCACTGTCGCGCCCGCAGGTGTGGCGCGGAACGGGTGAGTGGAGCAAGGGCGGGGCCGGGGCGGGTGAGAGGAGCAAGGGCGGGGCCGGGGCGGGGGAGTGGCGCCAGGGCGGGGCCGGGGCGGGGGAGTGGCGCAAGGGCGGGGCCGGGGCGGGGGAGTGGAACATGGACAGGTGGTCGGACTTCGGGTCGTCCACGACGTCGAACGCGTCCGTCTACCCCGTCTCCAGGTCCCCGGCCGCGTCCCGGAGCAGGTGCGCGTCGCGCGGGACGTACTCCGTCGCCTCGGTCGCCGTCAAGGGGTCCGGGTCTTCCACTGTGTCGAGCACCGTGCACTGGACTCCCTCTGCCCCGGTGGTGGAACGTCGGACCTCGGGCGGCGGGTGGTCTTGGGACCCTGGGGACCCCTCCCCCCTGTGCGACCGTCTTTCCGGTCGCGACCCCCGGACCGTCGTACCTCCAAACCTGTAGTTTCTCTTCACTTCACTTCAGCGAGTCAGTACAGGCTGAGAAACGCTGGGACACCTGACATCGGATGGTCCGAGGAGGTAGGTACCCTAAAAGGTTCGTTCTTATGACCTCACCCAACGGTAAAGGAAGAGGTTTCTCCGTAGTTTCTCTGTTCCCGAGTTTAGGGTCGGGACGGAGAACTCTCGGCACACTGACACCTCTCTCGTGAACCGCAGAGACTCGGAATCACAGGTTCGAGGGATTTCATTGCCCACCAATCGCATAACACCCCTGACCTGTCGTATTGACCGACAGGTGCGTGCAGGAAGACAGGCTGAGGTGGAGGGTCGGATAGGACCCTCGAAGGGCTCGGAGGTCGGGAAGGGGGAAGGATAGGGGGTAGGAGAGGGTGGTGGAGTCGCCGTGGACCGTGGGACCGGAGGTGTGGGTGGAACGTCGTGACCTGGTAGGGGTCCCACGACTTCGTGTGCCGGACCGGAGGTAGGACGTCCCGGTGGAGCCCCGGTGGACGCCGGCGGAGATGGAGGTGGTCCAGTCCGCACGACCCGGGGGCGCCGTCCTTGAGGGGGCTCTTGGCCCGTTTCGACGTCTGTGGGTGAAGACCCCCTTCCGTCTCTCCGCCCCCACGGTCCGCACCAGAGTCGAGTCCCTCGGGTGCCCGTTTCGAGGGGGGTTCCTCATGTCCAGGACTTCCGGGGTGGGACGGTCCGCAGGGGTACTTCCGCCGGACCCCGTCTATGGAGGGGGAGGAGACCCTCCCTGGCTGCAAGGGCCCTCGAGGTCCGGACACGGGCTCGGGGTCCCGCCTCCGTCCCCGGGGCCCCCGACCGAGTGGCACGGGACCTTCCTTGCACGGCTTCCACTTCCAGGTCCGGAGCGCCCCCATGTCCAGTCTGTCGCACTCCGGGTCGTGTGTGTCTCGCAGGGGGCCGAACGACGAGAAGTCCTTCCTGTCCTACGGTAGACGCTCCTGTCCCGGTCTCCCGCGTCACTCCGCCGTTGACCCGTGGGGGGCGGGAACCAGGCAAGGGGAGAAGGGGACGAACCGTGGTCGAGTAGGGTTTCAGTCTGTACGGTCACTGTAGGGCACTCCTTGCCAGTCTCGAGTCTCGTCGGTCCCACGTGTTCCGCTTCCCCCGGCCCCGTGACGGAGGAGCCCCTGTTCACTCGCGAGTCCGAGAGGCAAGGGTTTTCACGAAGTGCCCTTCTCGGCGTCATCGGGACGCGTCGACTGTCTGCCGGGACCTCTACAGTGGAGTGGGGGTCCTGGGCACGTGCACCAGGAAAGCACCGTCTTCCCTGAACCGTCTACACTAATTTACTTTCCAGAGGGTCTCCCTTCCACTAGGATATAATAGGTCGACCTGGACGACATTCGTGGTCCCAGGAGGACCCTCGTCGTCCTTCCAGTCTTTCTCTGGATCTCCCCGACGTCCCGTTGCTTCGACTGGAGCTAGAATTAAGTCCCTCTGAGACTAGGAGCTCCGACAATTCTCTTACGTACAGTAAATTCCACAACTCAATGACGACTCATTGACGGGTATCGTCCGCATCTGTCTACCCTGCGGCCTCTACCTCACCCCTGACCACCCCTACACCTCCTCGGGTCTCTGTAACCCGTCTCGTCGACACTCCGATGTTGGTCCTCTCCCAGAGCCTCACTAGCCTCGTTCTCCTTCTCTTTCTAGGAAAGGTTCTCCACACCGATATTTTCCCCCGTCTCTTCCCCCCGTCGCCACACAGTTCTTCATCGTCGTCGAGGACAGACCCTCACCCGCCTCCCGAGTCCGTCCCGGCACTACACCTCGACCCGTAGGTGGGCACCTGTCCCCGAGCCCCGGCGTCCACTCGTCGGCACGACTCCCCCACACCTTCAAGGGGAGACGGACGTAAAGGAGGCGACCTTTTCGTTCCAGTCTTTATTCTCCTTCCGTCTCTGCACTCCCAGGACCCGAGTGTCAGGGAGCAATGCTCCCCTGGTGTGTCCGCCCTCCGTCTAGAGCTGCCGGTCTCACCCGTACCTCGACACCCGACCCGGACTGTTGGACCCTGGGCAATCGGTCCGTTGTCCCGTGTACCTCGCCCTTTGGGACCCCCTCAGCAACGCTCCCTCGACGAACTTCGGGGTCGATGTCTCTGCTAGGGTTACAGCCATGACTGCTCCGGATCGGGCCGCGACAGGTATCTTTGTGTCACATCGATTCTGAATCCAAAATGATTAAAATTTCAACTAGTCCCGAAGGGACCAACAGGTCACCAATTCTTAGATGGAACGTTATGTTCCCTGTGGTCAAGCTAGGGAGTAGGTCGTCCCAGGTCGTCCGAAGTCGTGTTGCTTCGGACACACGGGGTTGATGGCCCGGGTGTACGACGTTTATGCTTCGGGTGTCCGCGTCTCGGGCAGGAGACGTGTCTCTCATCGGGGGTGAGTCGCCCTGATCTCTTTCGGACGTGTACCGTCACTTCTGGGTCCCTACGGTTTTTTTTGCTTTTATTTAGAAATTTTTTTATTTTCTAGTTTACCTAAAGTCGTATACGTAAAATTGGATAGTTTTTTAAATTATATAGTCTATGATTACGTAAAATGGGATTGGACAGTTTTTTAAATTATATAGTCTATGATTACGTAAAATGGGATTGGATAGTTTTTTAAATTATATAGTCTATGATTACGTAAAATGGGATTGGATAGTTTTTTAAATTATATAGTTTATGACTTTACAATCTAACAAATGCAGCAAAAAGTGCGGCTTAGCAGTTGCGCCCACACGCACACACGAGTCGTCGGTACGTACCGGCCACCGGTGGCAAGCCTGTCGGGTCCAGGTCCACACTGGACTCCGTTCACCGGCTCCGGAACCTCCTCTCTGGCTCCCCACAGTCCAGAACCCCACCACGACTGCCACTACGGACAATCTCCAACTCGATACTGGCGGTCTTGTACTACGCCTTCGGGCCATGGACTTTGCACTGGAATAGACCCGGGACCCAAACGTCTGTACTAGTTCAATTCTTCTTCAGTCGGCCCATCCAGACTACGTCAAACGGGTCCCAGGAATAATCTGCTCCTATCTGTCAGTGTGTCCGGCACTGGACGACTGTCTGGACGACTGGCCCGGTCCCAAGACCGGAGGTCCGGTACTCTGCTACTCCGCGACGACAAGATTCGGGGGGCTACGACACGAAGGAGTGTCGCGGGGGTCCTTTACTTGCGTCGGCGCTTTGGTACCTGAGACTGGTGTCCTCGAGTCGGGGAGTGCTCGAGACGCGGGGTGGACGGGGCTCGGAAGAACCCAGGGGAAGGAAGGGGGACGTCACGTCACACCCTGACCCCCGCCAGATAAGTGGTTCGTCTCCCACCTGAAGACCTGGGGGACGTAGAGTCGTGACCCTAGAGGTTCCGGGGACCCCGCCCACCCGTCTACGACCCAAGGGGGACTCACCCCGTCTTCGTCGGCGTCCGTATTACTACAGCACGTCCCGTCCCTCCCCGACCCGGTCCCGATCAGTCCCGAGGCGTCCGGGGTGAGTCTGGGAGCCCCCGCCCCCTTCCGATACGGGTCCTTCCTCGACTTCGATGTCGGGTTTGTGTCTTTCCTCGTGCGGGGGAACCCCTCCGTGAGTGGGACCTGCGGGACGTCGCTGGGGGCGGGGGGGTTGGAGAGGGGAGGTGGTGATCTTCTGCCGTCTTGTTCGGCTCGCCACCCCTGGACTGGACACGCGTGTGGTGTGTGTGAGTGGACACACCTCGACCTCGGACAGTCCCAGGACTGGGTCCGCTGCGCTCGTCACCTACCTCCGACGGCGGTGGCTCCCGTCCGTAGACTGGACGTCCGGGTCCTTCTTCCGGAGGCACGTCGAGGCGTCGACCAGGTCTTCACGCGACGGGCGACCGGGGAGCGAGTCTGGACCCTCGCCTCGTCGTGGCAGTCGGGACGGGTCGGGGAACGGGGAGGAACCTCGGGGGTGGGCCCTGTGGCTGGGTCCCACCCTCGGTCCTCTGGACACTCTTTCGCCGGCGTCCATGGGTCCCCGACGTCCATGGGTGCCCGTGTCCATGGATACCCGACGTCCATTTACACGAAGGCTCGCTCCGAGACGAAGGCCCCGCCGTCCCGCCGTACCTTCCAGACCTTCAGGAGCCCCCGGAGACCCGCCGATTCCTCGGTCAGTTTCCGGCACGCCTACTCGTCGCACGGCTTCTCACAGGAGACCCCCAACATCCGGAGTCGGTCCTTCTCGGAGAGCCGGCCCCTTTTCCACCGACACATCTCGACGGCGTCCCGTCCCAGCCACCTGTCGTCGCGTAGGAAGTCCCGGGCCCCGGGCTTCGACTTGAGGAGCCGGCCGGCCGTGACGTCGTACTGCCCGGACCGGAGCGGCCCCGCCGGGTACGTGGCGGGCCCCGGGCCGGTGGCCGAGCAGGTGTCGGAAGGACCCCCGGCTCGCACTGCCGGTGTGCCCGAGGGGCGAGTGTCTGCCCCTCAGCTCCTGGACTCTCCGGACCGAGGTGCACCGCGACCCGGAGGACCGGACAGCCGCGGACGTCCCTGTCCCTGCACGAGGTGACTCGGGGCCTTCAAGGGGTCGTGGCGCGGTCATCCCCTCGGTGGTCGTCCCTCTCCCCTCCGGGACTCGGCGACCCCTCCGACCTCCCCGCCCCACCCCCCCGCGTCTGCCGTCCCTCCGGCCACTGGTGAGTGACGTGACTCTCCCGAAGGGGGGTCTGGTCTCCGCGCCCCGACCGCGGGAGGACACCGAGCCTTGTGGCCGGGGAGGGTGACGTGTGGGACGTCTCACAGGTCCTTCCCGGGTCGACGGACGCGAACTGACTCAGAGGGGTTTCTGCGTCCCCACCTCGCCCGCCCACCCCTCGGAGCGGTTGTCTCTACCTCCCCCTCCGCCGTCTCTCTTGCTCGGCCTCCTCGGCGCGTCTCTTGTCTAGCCCTGGCTCCGGTCTTGCCGTCTCAGGACTAAATCTTTCAGTCCGTCGCTCCGTGTGGGCGTTTGGGAACAGACGTCTCGTGTCACCGCTCCGGAGGGTCGGGCGCGACCTCTTTGTCGGTGTCGGACCGAAGACACCTTCTTTGTTCTTGCCTCGGGTGCGAGTGAAGTGATGCGGACGCACGAGTCAGGACAGGGTGAGACACGCTGGGGTGCCTGACGTCGGGCGGTCCGAGGAGACAGGCACCCTAAGAGGTCCGGTCTCAGGACCTCCCCCAACGGTAAAGGAGGAGGTCCCCTAGAGGGGGAGGGTCCCCAACAGAGGAGGTAGAGGACGTGACCGTCCACCTAAGAAATAGTGCGTCGGTGGACCCTTCGGGTGGGTGGAACAATTGGGGCCAAATTTCACAACTAGGTCTCTTCTTTGAGTGTGCATGGGTGAGTATATACGTATACACACACACGTATATACATGTTTATTTATATATGTGTACATAAGTGAAAGTGAAAAGTGAGAGTACGTAAACTCTTCCTTTACCGTTGGGGGAGGTCACAAGAACGGACCTCTTAGTGTCCCTACCTCCTCGGACCACCCGACGACAGATACCCCAGCGTGTCTCAGCCTGTGCTGACTTCGCTGAATCGTCGTCGTCGTCGTCGTCGTAAGTATATCTCTCCTTTTGATCCACATACATATTAAATATTTAGAAGGAGACCTTTTAATATATGCATACTAAAAAAGGTCCCTACGATATGTGTACACACGTATATATGTGTGTATCAGTGTGCGTGCCCACATAGGAGAAGTCTCAATGAACGACCGAATCGACTCCCCTTCCCTCGGTCCTGACTTCCGAATGACTCTAAGGGCGGGCACCTCTCCCAGTGCATAAAGAGAGACGTGTATGTGAAATGTTTACATCGTAGGTCAACACACACTTTAGAATGTAGGAGAAGTGAAGCACATACTACTCACGAAAGGGTTTGGGAATTTGTCGGATAAAAAATTTTTGCAGTAAAGTTACCGACCGGTTTTTGAGACGTCAATCACGTACCCACACACAAAGGTAAAGGAGTCCTCTCCGAGGACCGTCCACGACACACACCTGCAAATTCCCGAGAGTCGAACACAGCGGTTCGACAAAAGGTCTTTCCAGTGCGGTCAAACGTTGGGGTAGTGGAAGGTTCGAAGATTCATGAGTCGTCGTTTATTTTTGGTAGTGGTTCTCGTGATTTAGGGGGTGAGGCAAGGTCTGTCCCCACACCCCTGTCAATGGGAGCAAAAGTTCTCCCACTTTGACTCCGTCTTATTCCAATTTTGATCGTTGGCTTCGGTGCCCGAAGTGTCCACCACGGACCACTTCTTAGGTAGACGGTTTCGTTCTCTGCACCCAATCTATGGACCCAGCCCTTGTAGGGCACCTCCTCCTCTACCGTTGGGTGAGGTCCTAAGAACGAACCTCTTGGGGGACCTGTCTCCTCGGACCTCCCAATGTCGGGTAGCCCGACGTTTCTCAACCTGTGACTCATTGTCGTACCCGTTCGTTCGTTCGTTTCGGTGTGACGAGTGTTCTTAGTCTCTGCTCCGACCCTGCGTCGGTAGAAGTTCCTGGTGCCGAGGGCAATGGGCTTCGACGTCTCGCGGTGGAAGGGGTCTGGGGACGGGACTGGGGCGAGACACGGCGGTCTGTGGTCCCGCTGTGACTGCCAGACATTACCACACCCGTCGGACGAGGACCCGACACCCCTTTTTACGGTCCGCGGACTCCTGGTGTAGCGGTGTCACCCCTCAAGAGGGTCCGTACCTGCACACTCCTCCTGGGACACTCCTGCCTGGCACGCTTGTCCTCCTGTACCAGTCGTAGAGGCTCCCCCGGCCCACCCGAGGGTCCCACCTCGGGGACACCGTGGGAGGGAGGTGGACTGGCAGTGACTCACCCCGAATCGGATGTGGGCACCTGTCTCGTCTCCCGGGACCGACCCCTCCCCCCTCACGAATTTGAGATCTCTAGGTCCCGTCTGTCCCTCTCTTCTATTTTTAATTCCTAACAGACCACACAATCTTCCACTATTTGCGATGACCGCTCCTCTCCGACTGGTCCCGACCCCGAGTCGACAGGTGCCAACGTAGCGGAAACGTTCTCCCACTGGTCCCACCCACAGTGACTCTTCCGTCCCGGACTCGTCTGACCTCCGTCCTCGGTCTTTCTCCCCCTGGACCCCTCCGGGGCTCGCCTTCCCGTACACGTTTCCGGGACGCCGTGTACGGGCGCACACGTGCGTGTCTGTGTACCCTCCGAGGCCCGAGATCCTTCGGGAGGAGGGGACACAGGACCCCCACCTCTTACCGGGAGGTCCTTCGAAATCCGCACCAGTCACCCGAGGCCCGAGGACCGACAGGCCCTGAGCCCCGGCGTCCGTGTCTCCCCGCGAGCCCTTTGGGACTCGCCCCTCGCGAGACTTCCGGTCGTCCCGAGACCGGTCTTGGACTGGGAGACTCGGTGACCCGGAGCAAAGGAGCGTTCGTGTGTCCGGACCAAGGTGACCGGAGGGAACGGGTCTCGCTCCGACCTGGTCCGTCTCTCCTCCGTCACGGCCGAGCACAGGTCCCGGTCGGGCCTCGTAGACTTTGGTGCACGTGGAGTGGCTAGACGAGACCAAAGACCCACATCCAGCGTCCGGGGCTTGTCGAGGGCCCGAGAGGGTCCGGGAGGCGAGTGGTCATGGGCGGGGAGTCGTTCGACGTCGTCCGTCGTCCGAAGTGGCCGCTGGCAAGGCCGATGGGGTAACGGACCACAGTGCCCGGCAAGTCTTGATGTGAAAGACATTGACTCTTACTGATATTTGAGGAGGACACCCCGACACCCTTGGAAGGTCTGCGGGCCTCCCAGACGCAGAGTCGGAGGGGTGCCTCCACTTTCGCCCTGACTCCGGGGGTTGTCTCCTGTGGGGAGGAGTGTCGAGGTGGCAGGACGCTTGGGGTTCCAGTGAAGACCTGGGTTGTGGAGGAGACTTGGGTGGTGAAGGACTTTGCCTCGATAATCATCAGTGTACAGAATACCCGCTCCCCTGCCTCCGAGTCTCTCCCCTCCGGTGAGTGGGTCCCGTCGTGTCGATTATTCTGTGCCACGGGGTCTGAGGCTGTCTCTGCATTCCGTCTGTCATTTGTCGTTATTTATAACGGGCGCAGTGAGGCCCGGAGGGACCGTCCTGGAGGAGGAGGCTTCCCAGAAAGGACCCCGTGGGTGACGGGCGGTGGTGGGTGCCTGGGGTGAGCCCCTGAAGTCACGGTCTCTCGAGGTGTTTCGGAGCCCTTCACCTTTGGCGGACGAAAAGTGGTTTTCAAGTTCCCGATCCCCACTGAACCCGGGTGTGACATTTGGGGTCCGAGGAGGGTCCACACGTCTCTCCCGGTCCAGCACACCGGGTGTCGCTGGGTTCTGTGTTCGCCTCAAAGGTGGGGTCCTTGGGCGATGTCGCAGTGTGGGACGCCCCCTAGGGCTCTTGCAACCGAATACGCCGATGTAATTGGTAGAAGACTCAGACTTGAATTTTGGTCCTTGGCACAGTTTATGTCCTTGTGTCACAGGACGGAGGTAGCCGTCGTGTGTGGACTGTGCGTGTAGGAACGGCCGCACTTCCGCCAAAACTGGACTCCCAGGGGACGCCCCAGGGATCTTGTATGACACTCCTGGTGATAACGTGACACTTAAGGGTGTTCTTGGTGCACCCGTGCGGACACGGACCTCGTAGGTGTACCCTTTTGACCCGGACCGTACTCGGTCTCTGTGGGGTGTTGTGTGGGGCTCGTCTCGACGACCGGACGGTCGGTGTATCTTCTCGGACCTTCTTTGCCCGGGAATCGACGCCTGGTCATGCCCGCCCCCCCAGGGCCCCTGTCCTCCGAGGTCCAGTGCGGGGTCCCACATACTCTAGGACAGGTGAGTGAACCCAGGGTGAGAGAGACCCCAGACCGGTAGGTAGACGGGTCTGTCGTAAAGGAGAGTTCTCGGGGCCCACCGGTGTAAGGGAAGGACCCAGCGATTCCCTTTGGGAGCACCCTGAGAAGTCAGGACGGTCCAGTAGAGACGTGTTCTGGTGGGGAGCACGTCTCGGTCTTCGACTCGCACCCGTCTCTGCGTCAGGGTCCCGCGACTGCCTCCCTCGGCGGCGGTCTCGTCCGTGAAGGGACGGGAGGGGCGATGGACGTGGGGCAATTAGAACCGTTGTCTCTTGCGAGGCCTTCCCTCTGGAGGTCTTTGTGACCGACAGAAAGGACGAGACTCTATAGGTACCGAGAGGAGACATATGTGACAGCGTGCTCTGGGGTCGGTGTACGGACTCGGGACGGGCGCGACAGAGTGAGTTCGACGTGTTGTGCCCCGGCGACCCCCACAACAATACCACGGGGACAGAGTCTACTCCTTTGACCCCGATCCGGGGTAAAGTCTCGGTACGAAGTGTGACCTCGACCTTGAGAAAAAAAATTGGGGTTTAGTTACTGGAAATTAAAATTTTTCATTGTACGAGTTTAGTCTTTTGAATCCTTTCTCGGTCTTGAGAATTGGTAGTTCTCAATTGGACCAATTGAGAATTGGTCTACCCTACAGAGACAGGACGGTGACAATTGTGACCCTGACACCGGTGTGAAGAGTCGGTCGGAGGGGAGAGGGACCCCACGGGTGCAGGTGGAGTGGACAGGTGCCAGGACAAGTCTCCGGTCCCTTCCTGTACACAACTAAGGTGAGGGTCTCCTCCCAGACGGGGTTTCGGAAGGCGGGCCGTGGGTGAGGGGACGGGAGTTGGTCCGTTACGGAATCTCAGTCTCCGTTCTTTCGTGCGAGACCAAGAAGCATAAGACTTATGCGAAACGTTTTGTAGGACCGTCGACGTCGCTCGATAAGTAGTGGTGGACGGAAGGCTCGTCGGGGCGCGACTTCGGTACATTTCCGAAACCCCAAAGTGTGAAGAGTCTCCGAGGGCGGACGAGGCTCCCCGTGGCTCCCGAAACTGGAGTCCCCGGGCCGACCCGCCGTCTGGGGACGAAGGACGTCGACGGGGGTGGAGGGCAGGTGGGCCGGTGGTCCGCCTGCCGAAGGAGGGACACTGCCCGCCCGTCCTGGACAGGAGGGGGAGGGGCGGGCCGCCGTAAGGGTCAAGACGTAGCGGCCTTGGGGTACCGGGCGAAAAGGCCGACCTCCCAACGGACAAAAGGAACCCTCGTCGTTGACTCGGAGGAGGGGTGGTTGTGGCTCGGCCAGCCCCCGGGGAGGGGCGTGGGGGTCCGAGTCCCCTCCGTGAGGTACGGGTGGACCCGGCCGGTCCGTCACGGGAGAAAGGCACGGACCGGGGCCCGAGAGGGTGTCGGACACTCGGGGGTAGTGGTTCTACCTTCTGTCGGGCGCCCAGCGGGAGGGGGCCCCTCGCATTCCGGCCCTCCCCATGAGGCTCGAGGGAGAAACGTGGCCGAGGCGAGACGGCCCTGGTCCGGCCTTTCAAGGGTCCGCCCGCGCCTCGTGTCTCGCGTCGTGACGTGGTTTCGGAGGACCCGCGGGCCCAGGCGCAGAGTGGAGGGCGCCCGGGGCGCCTGGGGCGCGTCCTCGCGCGGGCGGCGGCGGTCCGGCAGGAGCCCCGAACGCGCCGGCGTGGGCCGCGACGCGCGAGGGCGGGCGTGGCCGCCAGAGAAGAGCCAGGAGCCCGAGGGGCGGCGCGGGGCTGGAGCGGCGGCCGGCCGGCTCCCGCGCACCCGGTGGCCTTACCCCCCCCCCGAGCACTGCAGTCGTGGCTCCCCGGCGGGCACCCACGGCGGGGGGAGGGCGGCGAGACCCCGTAGTGCGCGCCTGGCGTCACCCGTCCCACGACCGTCCCCGGGGACCCGGAGTCTGCACCCGAATGTCCGCGACTGGAGACGACTAGGGGTATGTCGGACGGTCCCTGCGGGGCGGTGAGCGTCTTTGTGGCCTCCTCCCCGCCCCGGACTCTAGAATCCCGGTGTGTCCACTCTCCCCATTTGGTCTCGGTGGGTCATCCCGGGGGCCACTCTGTCCATTTGGTCTGGACGGGTCCATTCCGCGACCGTAGTCCCAATGGGGTCACGAGGTTGGCTACTGAGTCGGATCGGGCCGGTAGTGACGGGGGGAGGGGTGGGACCCTTGGAACAGACCACCGGAGGGATAATTTTACATTATTACTAAAGAAACAGTCATATATATACGGTCCGTATTATGTATGTGATTTACGAAATTTACATGCTAGAGTCCAGACACTCTATTGACAGGAAAAACAGAGGTAAAATATCTACTTTTTGACTCTTTTTTCGTTTCTGCCCTCTCCCGTCCCCTTCACTGTCCGGGTGGGTATCCCGTCTCGTCGGCCCGACTCGCGGGGGTCACGACCCCCCACGTCCCCCGCCCCTGGGTGGGTCGTCGGGGCCGAGGTACAAGCCGCGGGGAGATGTCACACTTGCGGTACCCGGGGGCTGTACCAGGTCCCCGACACACAGGGCCCCCGACTCTCCGTCCCGTGGGGCACAGTAGGGGTCCCAGTGGACCCACTGGCCCTTTCGGAGGACCTCTTCGAAGGGGGACGTGAAACCCTCCGCTCCTCGGTGGACGGGCCGAAGGTATTTCAGAGGTAGGGGTGTTCCCAGGACAGACGCCCCCACCCGGGGGCTCCCCCCCCGAACCAGGAGTCCTGTACGTGGAACGCACTCCCGGCGGTAGACAGGGCGGAGGTCTAGCAGCACCGACCAGTCGTCGGAGGACGGGTCAGGGGTCTCGACGGGCCCCGGTGGTGGGGTTCCACCCTCTCCTGGGGGTCCTGTCCCTCCTCGAACCTACACTTCCGGCCGTAATAGGGCCGGGGTTCCCCCTCTGCGAGGGAGGTAGACGGGAAATAGGGAAACCTTTGGAGATGGTATTCCCGAAGGAAACTCCGTTTATAACGACACCGAGACCTGACGGTCGAGGGTCCGGAAGGGCCGTCGGGCGGGTGGGGGCGGACGGACCGGAGTAAGACCTCTCTACGGGGTGCGCACCGACTCCCCACACAGTGGCAGCAGGGGTCGTAACGACCTCTTAAACAAATTCGGAATTCTTTGCTAGGATATTGTTATCTGTAGGTAACATCTTCTAGACTTTTCAAGATTGGTTAAATTCTTTGTTTTTTCTGAGGTATTAGGTTGGTAGTTCTCCAATGAAGAGAATTGAAGGACAATCTGTACGAAGTCTATTAAAAAGGGAGTCGCAAATGTGTCTTAAAAATTCCTTACGCGAGACGTACCAAACGAGACGACCTCCGAAATAGTGTACTATGGAAAGGGACAGCTGACGGTCTTTAGCCTCCAAGGAGTTTTTTGATTTCTACCGAGTCTCCAATTTCGTAGACGGACGTTACACCCTCTGGTCCCGAGTTAGGGACCCAGTTCTTCTAGGGGACCTCTTCGCTTACCGTTGGGTGAGGTCATGAGAACGGACCTTTTAGGGTACCCGCCTCCTCGGACCATCCGACGTCAGGTACCCCAGAGCTTCTCAGCCTGTGCTGACTCGTCGATTTTGAAAGTGAAAAAAGGGGGGGTTTTTACTCTTCAACGGTATACTAGGTAGTCGGGGTGACGACCGGTACGCAGGTCTGGTTTGAGATTAGGTTTTTCTGTGTGCGTCGGGGTGCGCGTGTCGGCGTCTAAGTGTTGTCTGGTTTGTCCCTCTGTTGGATTCGCGGGCAGCTGTCTCCTCACCTGCGTCCTCTACGCCGGGTCCCGTGTCACCGCGCGGTGAGCCCGCACTCTTTCTCGCCTTGGCGCGGTAGAGGTCGTTCTCCCTGCGTTGGTCTCTGCTGGTGTGGTCCACTTCGTTCAGTCCTTCTCTTCCCGTCCGTGGCGCCTATGGCGAATATACACCTGAGATTCTATATAATTGTGTTTTCTTGGGTAGATACCTTACCTTCGTCTTATCTACTCCCGGTAGAGTGAGCCCCTGTCTGACGATCGCTCACACGAGTTGGTCTAGCCTTTGCGAGACTTCTCCCCTGCCTACTCTACGAGACCCGGACCCCGCCCCTCCCTGCTTCCTCTCCGTCCGGGTCTGGGGGTGTGTGCGGGAGGCGGTCGAGCAGGGACGGTGGGTGGTGCCGGGGAGAGGGGTCGGAGGGTGGTGCCGGGTGGTGCCGGGGAGAGGGGTCGGAGGGTGGTGCCGGGTGGTGCCGGGGAGAGGGGTCGGAGGGTGGTGCCGGGTGGTGCCGGGGAGAGGGGTCGGAGGGTGGCGCCGGGTGGTGCCGGGGAGAGGGGTCGGAGGGTGGTGCCGGGGAGAGGGGTCGGAGGGTGGTGCCGGGTGGTGCCGGGGAGAGGGGTCGGAGGGTGGCGCCGGGTGGTGCCGGGGAGAGGGGTCGGAGGGTGGTGCCGGGGAGAGGGGTCGGAGGGTGGCGCCGGGTGGTGCCGGGGAGAGGGGTCGGAGGGTGGTGCCGGGGAGAGGGGTCGGAGGGTGGCGCCGGGTGGTGCCGGGGAGAGGGGTCGGAGGGTGGTGCCGGGGAGAGGGGTCGGAGGGTGGCGCCGGGTGGTGCCGGGGAGAGGGGTCGGAGGGTGGTGCCGGGGAGAGGGGTCGGAGGGTGGCGCCGGGTGGTGCCGGGGAGAGGGGTCGGAGGGTGGTGCCGGGGAGAGGGGTCGGAGGGTGGCGCCGGGTGGTGCCGGGGAGAGGGGTCGGAGGGTGACGCCGGGTGGTGCCGGGGAGAGGGGTCGGAGGGTGGTGCCGGGGAGAGGGGTCGGAGGGTGGTGCCGGGTGGTGCCGGGGAGAGGGGTCGGAGGGTGACGCCGGGTGGTGCCGGGGAGAGGGGTCGGAGGGTGACGCCGGGTGGTGCCGGGGAGAGGGGTCGGAGGGTGGTGCCGGGGAGAGGGGTCGGAGGGTGGCGCCGGGTGGTGCCGGGGAGAGGGGTCGGAGGGCACCAGGTGGTCCCCGTCCTGGGAGTTGGTGAGAGGTGTCCGGAAAGGGTCCACACCAGAGAGTCCCCGACACCCTCGACTCGAGTCCGTGCCTCTCCTGCGTAGGGGGTAGGGAGGACAGGAGAGCGGGCGTGCAGACAGACCATCTCTGCGCAGAGGACGCGAGACCCGGCGCAGGGAGGGATAGTTTAGGGGTGTTGCTCTTTTGAGACGAGTAAGGGGGTGACCGAGGGGACGGGTCCGAGGCGGCCGAGGTTTGGGGTGAGGAAGAACTGACTGGAGTAGAGGGTAGTGGGGGTGTCGACGGCAGTGGGATCGGACCCGTCGTCGGAGGGGAGGGACCTGGGGAGGGAGGACGTCGGGATCGGGACCCGGGTGCCACCGACGACCCCAGGGTCAAGTCGCCCGCCTCAACCCCTCCCTCCGCGACTCAGTGACCCGTCTCGCCCGCCCTGTGTCCGGGGTATAGTCCCCGGTATAGGCGTCTCGCCACACGCGGGTGCACATGTCTTACACCCGAAGGGACCCCACCACCCCTCCTTCCCCTCCGTGTCCACCCCTCGGGGGCCCCCGGAGGGTAAGTGAAGTTTCTCGGGGGTCGTCGATGGCGGTCGGGCAGCATGCCCACTTCTCCATTTTGTTGAACGGGCACTGACGTCGACGGGTCGTGACCCTGGGCGTAAGTCTAGACCCGGATCTCACCCAGGAGTCGCGACTAAGTTTCCTCTCCCCAGTCTCCGTCTCCATCTCAGATTCTCCCTCCCCCGCTCTTCCTCGAGTCCGGCTTCCTGGTTCAGACACCGTCCCGACCTGAGTCCTCCTCGTCCGTCCTGTGGGCCTCGGGACCGGACTTCCTCTTCCCGGGGGCCTCGGTCAAGGGAGGCTCGGGCTGAGAGGAGGACGACCAAGTCGAGTCTTTGGTGTTCCCCGCGAAAGGTCCTCCTTTACTCTCCTATTCCAATCCCTCGTCTCAGCGACGTGGACCACCGGACCGGGGGTCGACCTCCTTGCGTTCTCGGTTTCCCCCGAAACGGTCTCCGTCCTCCCCCTGCCCCCTGGGTCCCGGACTCTTCCGACACCCCTGCCCTTCTCGACGAGGGGGTGGACCCCGTCGCGACATGTCCGACTGACCCGGGAACTTGGACCTGTGGGGGCGCCCACCGTTCCCGTCGAACCCCCTCCCCTTTACCACAACCCGCCCTGGTACGAACTCGACTCGGGTGACACTCACCATCCTCGCCCGCACCCACCTCACCCCTTCCTACGGAAGGTACTGAGTCGAGTGCTCACGGTGTGTGCCGGAACGTTTATGGTGTTTCCGGCCCCGATGACGGACCTTTGGTCATCCGTGGTTCGTTGTACGTCGGCCCTACTTGGCAAGTCACCCTCGGTCAGTCCTCCGTTAGCCCCCGGTGTCGCCCGTTGCTCTTGCCCGAGTTCGACAACGGGACGGTTGTCCCTTGCCTGCGCCGGTCGTATGCGGAGAGGGAAGCGGCGAGGACGAAAAGGGTGGACTCTACGTCTGTACTGCTGACCTCCGCGTCGTCGGAAACCTCCGGTACGCCTGTTTACGACTCTGACCGAGTTCCCCTTCGATGTTCTTTGGTCTCGACGACTGTCTAAGGAATCTGACACGCGACGGGCGTGGCGACGGGAGAAGTGTACTCTCCTTTTCCTCGGGGACGCACCCGAAGCTGGTGTGTCATAGTCCAAAGACGGAACACATCGGTTCAGGTTAGGGAACGACTGTACCGTATTTTGTGACGACTCATTAAAGTAACCTTTCAACGAGAGCTAAATTAAGGAACGTCACGAAGACTAGTGTAGTTCTCTCAGAGTCCGGCCCCGCTCGTGCAGAGCTTGTGGAGACGTGCGCACGGCAAAAGGGAAAAATTATTTCGCTGTCTTCCGGAACCCGAGACTCGGAGGGGACTCGGGGTCGTAGGTTGATCTTAAATTATTGTAACAAAACAAAGGTCACTTAAATAAAAATACTAATAGTTAAGATAAATACCTTTTCCTCCGAACAAAAGGTAAACATGATCACGGTATTTTGAAGGGAAAATTTATTTACATAAATTCAAAAATTTTTCATTTAAATGAATTCTCCTTTTTGTCATTCTTGCGTCAGTCGCCCTTCCGCCCCCGCCCCCCGCCGGGCACCCCCGACGACGCCTTCCAGATACCTGCCAGGTGGGGACCCGAGACCCGATCTACGGGCCCCCCACGCCCCCAACTCCGGTCGGGACCTGGGTGTGACCCCTGACCATAGGTACCAAGCAGGTCGGACTCGGCCCTCACCCACCGACCTGAGGGTCGTGGCCCTTAAAGATTCTCCACTCCGAGTCTCGACACCCGACCCACCAGTTCACTACTCGACACCCGTCCTAAAACTTCGGCAAGACCATTGGTTCGGTGATTGAGTTTCGGAGTCAAGGAAGGTCGGACAGACACACTCCGGGACTGAAGTTTTCGGCCCGGAGGTCCTCGCCCGCACTGGAAAACGATTAATCGAGCCCGACAAACGAGGCGCCGGCGGTCGACTAGAGACCTGTCGTCGAGGTGGAGGTCGGTGACGGCGGACAGTGGAAGGCCGTCTATTTATTGGCGAGGAACCTCTCCCCACCCCCCCCCCCTGCCTCCCCCTGACCGACCCCCCGACCCCCTCCCCGTCCCTGCACGGCCGCCGCCCACCCCCCGCAGGACTGTCAACGACCTACCGTTCAGTGGGGATACAGTACGACCGAGACGACTCCTCTCGTAGTGGGGGTAAAGGGTTCTTTTGGTTCCGGACCTCCGCCCCCAGAATGTCCCCCCGTGGTCCGAGGTCGAGACGGCCGGGGGTCTGGCGGGGGATGTCGGGTCTCTCCGGGTACCCCCGAGACAGGAACCACGACTTGTGCCCCGGCCGGGTCTCGCCCGGGACGGGGTGCCCAGTGGACCCCAGTAATCTTGTGAGTCTTCCAGGCAGAACCTGAGAATCAGTGACGAAGTTATTTTCGTTGAAGATCCCTGCTCCGGAAACCTGGTCCTTTGCCTCCTCCTTCCTCCGTTCTTATCTGGCTCTTTCAAGTTCAGTGATTTACTGTTTTACAAGAGAGACCTTCCGTAGACCCTTGTTGGCGGGTTGGGGGGTCGGAGGTCCTCTTCTGCTCCCGTCCCGCGTCCGAGGAGACGGTCCGGGCGTCCCCGGGGCGGTAGACGAAACGGTGGACGGAAGAGTCCACCCCGCCCCGACCCTTTGTGGGTAGGTAAGTGGGGTGTCTGTGAGTAAGTCCAGACGGAGGGCGGTCCGAGTCACCTTGTGCGTCGGACCCCACTCACACTCCCGAGTCGCCGTCCGGGTCTGGTCGAGCCCGTTCGGGCTTGGAGTTGTCCGACGGTACGCGACCCTGTCCGAGTGCGTCCCTTCCCTTTTCGACCGTAGGTACCTTGCACTACCTGGTCTCCTCGAGGACAAAGTGCGAACCCCACCGGGCTCCCTGTCCCTCGTCCACAGGTGGAGACAAAGGACTCACGGACGACCTGCACCCCGTCGACTGTGCAGGGGTGACTCCAAGAGGAATACGCCCTCCTATTCCTATAATAGCGGTGAAGTGTCCAAATCTTTTGCCCCCCAGGATTCACTTCATTCAGTCTTTCTCCTGTTGGCGGCATACTCGGGTGCATACACCGCAGATTTTAGACTGTCTTTACTTAGGCAGGTACTGTGCCTCTGTCTGAGTCTAGCCTCCTGTCTGAGCACGTCGGTTCTTGCTCCACCCCACCCCCTTCCCGACCTCAAGCCCCGATCGTCCACGTTTGGTCACGTCGGTCCTACCTGCCCGTGGTGCCAGGATGCGGGTCGTGTCCCTGGACGCGAGTTATAGGGCACTACTTGGGGCTGCCCTTTCGTGTGTGTGTGCGCATTGATTTGGTAAAAGGACATGTCGTCTTTGGTTCTGTGACATTTAGTTTATATGAAGTTACTTGAACAAAATTTTACCCTGCAGTCTCCACCACTCGCTGGAAAGTCGCAAAATGTAGGTGTTGAGTCGTCTCACCCAAAACGGGCTGTGGTTCTAGCGAGGTCCCTGAGTTCCTGGGACCCCTCTGTCGTGGTGTCCCCGTTCTCGCCCCGAGCCCATTCTTTCCCCGAGCTCCGCTCTCTCCTTCCCCGAGCCCGCTCTCGCCCCGAGTCCCTCTCTTTCCCCGAGCCCCGCTCTTTCCTGACTCGGTCGCGGCCTCGGAGCCGGTTTGGGACCGCCTATCTGTCGGTGGCACCGGCACGGTCACCGGCCCCCAGTCGTGGGGTTCAGGTGGGTCGGCCCGGGAGTCACAGGTGCGAGGGGGGGCTCACCTGTCGCGGCGACGACACACTCGGAGTCAGACCTGCGGGTGCCCCCAGAGGCCGACGACACACCAGTCTCGACTGGGGAGGGGCTCTACCAAGACGGAAGAGCTGAAGAGTTGTCCGGGTACGTCTTCCCAGAACCCCTGGGGTGGTGCAAAGGTTACCCTTGCACTCCGGGTGACTCCCCGTCCGCGACCGGTGACAGAGTGTCTCGACCACCGGTACTGCCAGTTCGGGTCAGGTGGGAGGGGCCGGAGGAATTGCTGTAGTCGAGCCCCGCTCGGGAACCGGGTCGCGCTGGACGCACAAGAGTGCGGGCGGGAGGGGGTCCTGACCCCCGCCCCAGAGGTGGGTGGGGGTACTGGTCCGAGACCGGTTGTCGTCCGTGAACTACCGGCAGACGTCTTACTACCTGTCGCGTCACCGGTCCGCCGACTTGGGGTGCTAGGCCCGGGTCGGGCGACGCGGACGCGCGACTGCGGGTGGGTCCGGTCCGGACGGTCTGCGGCGACGGACCCAAGGGCCGCCCCCAGCAGGGGTAGGAGGCGTGGGGAGGTCTCGGTGGGGGTCTCCGGAGGCAGATTTCGGTGCCTCTTCGGACCCCTCACACACTACCTCCTCCTTCGGAGCGTTTGGGGGGTTGCGGAGGATAGTGGAGGTCGCTGTCAACCGTCTCGAGTTCCAGTGTCAGTGAGATTTATGTGAGTCGAATCGCTTAGGAGATGTGTCGTCTTTTGCCGTCGCTGCCGGGTGATGTCTGTGGGGTTTGGACTTCAGGCGCCAGTCACCGGACACGCGGCGCCGAGTGTCTGTCGTGGGGACGGCCAAACCCCGTACTGCCGGGTCGAGGTAGCCGGGTCTGCGGGGTGCCGTGTCCGGGTCCTCGGCTCGGTCTCGACGGCTCAGTCTCCGCGCCCTTTGGTTCTTTAGTTCGGTGGTGGGTTTCTCCCGCGTAGACGTTGAGGACTCGGCTGCCCTCTGTCGGGCAGGTCGATGAAAAGTCGGCCTTGTTCCGCGGGTCGTCTGTGCCGTAGCGCCAGTGGCTCGGGGGCCGGTGCCGTCCCGTCGAGGCTGGGGAGTGAGTGACCCACAAGTCAGGTCGCAGGTGAAGTCCTATTCCTCGGACAGACATTCGTCTGTGCTCCGTGCGGGTGTGTGTGGCCGGAGTGCCACCCGTGCTGTCGCGTGCGAGGTTGGGTTGCGACGTAGACGAGGGTGTTTCGCCCTCCTCTGTTTTGGAGGAAATTGGGTGTCCCGTCCCCGCGGGGCAGTCCCTCCTGTGCCTGTCCGGCCTCGTGGTAGGGACGCAGAGGGTTTCGGGGCTCGAGGAGGAGAGCCCGGGCTCCCCCGGGACTTCGGAACCGGTAGAGGAGAGACCCCGTCCGTAGCGGTGACGTGCTCAGCCTGGGACTTCCGGCAGACAGAGACAGGTTGTCGCCCAGAGTACGTCCTGACGTCCGGGCGGGTGCTGGGTCGTGGGGACGGAGGTCCAGCGTCCCGGCGGAGCAGGTCTACCGGGTACTCCGTTCCACCGGGAATGGAAGTCGAGTCCCGGGCGGCCACTCGACCGGGTAGACACCTCGGGTCCACCCACCTAAGGAGGGGCACCCCCAGCACCCGTAGTGGAGGAGTAAGGTCCTGTGTGTCCGTCTGTCCGCAGGTCCGTCCTGTGTCCCAGAGGCCGTCGAGGGCGACACGCCTCTGTCTCGCTCGCGTGCATTCTTCCTGCACCCCTGTAAGCCTTCTGGGACGACCGGTCCGTGTGCCTTCGGAGGCGGGACCCGCACGGACGTGCACCTAGTGCCTTCTCTTTCCGACCCCGAAGGCCATGAGCTCCTCCCGTCTCCGTCCCGGCTGGGTCTTCGTCTCTGCTGTCTTGAGGGTTCAAGTCTGGCCGACCCGGAGACCAGCGACGACCCCGAGGTCGGGTGCGGTGGCACGCCACCGGGTCTGCGACCCGACGACGAACGACGACGATTCAGCGAAGTCAGCACAGGCTGAGACACACTGGGGTATCTGCCGCCGGGTGGTCCGAGGGGTCAGGGACCCTAAGAGGTCCGTTCTTGTGACCTCACCCCACGGTAAAGGAAGAGGTTACGTACTTTCACTTTTCACTTTCACTTCAGCGACTCAGCACAGGTTGGGAGTCGCTGGGGTACCTGACGTCGGAAGGTCCGAGGAGACAGGTACCCTAAAAGGTCCGTTCTCATGACCTCACCCCACGGTGACGGAAGAGACTCTGTGACCCGTCTCCGGGGGTTTGTCTTCGGAATCCGGGTACGGTCCGAGACCGCCTACGAATCCTTCAGTCAAATGTCGGACTCGGGGTGTGGACGGGTGGTCGACACTCGTCAGTAGGTGGTGGAGGGACCTGGGACTCACGGGAGGACCCGGAGCACTCGGGAGTGTGGCGGTAGTGACCTGGGGGAAAAAGGTCCGTCCCCCATGGACGTCCCTCCCCCCGTGGGTCGCCTCTACGGTTCTCCTCGGCCCGGGGACGGGAAGACTGACTTCCGGACACAGGGTGGACCAACCCCCCGATTCCCCGACGGGTCTCCTCCACGACAGAAACCCTGTTGACCAGAGACCCTCATTCCCCCGGCGCCCTGTGGAAATCGGGGACCTTGGGACCGTCACTGGGAGTCCTCCCGGACCCGTTCTCGGGTCCCCCAGGGGTCCGGCAGGGGTCCGGCAGTCGGACTTCGGGGGTGGGGGGACCTCGGGGGTCCGAGACCCCGACCCCCCTCCCGCGGACAGTGCGATCTCACACACGTTTGTCTACTCACTCACCGCACATTAATGGATTTTAACAACCAATCTTCGCCTACACTTATTGGTTTTTTATACACCCCTTCACCCCCCTTACGAGTAGTTAATCTGAATTAATGAATTGTCGATTAACTTTATTATTACCTACGTAAACTTATACGATTACTCCGGCTTGGACGGATCCTTTTCCATTAACTTTATTTTTATCTTGCACCTCCGAGTCTTCGAGGGTCCTCCGAAGGACCGTCTCGGTTTCGGACCCCTGGTCCCCGCCCTCCGGTCTCGGCGAGGGTGGGTGTCGGAGCCAGGTGGGGCCCGTCGGAGGCGAGAGGAGAGGGCCCAGGGCCCTGGGACTGGCGGGGTCCAGCCGGAAGGTCGACGGGCCTCGTCCGTCTCCCCGACGGAGCGGGTGGTCCGGGGTCTCTTCGTCCTTCCGTGCACACGACTCACGGACGACATATGGGTCAGGACTGATGTCTGACCCTTTCGGTCCCTGGGGGTGGGACGGTAGACCCGTCGTGGTCCGTCCGGATCCCGTCCCGAAGGTCGGCGGGAGTCTGCAGGTCGTGACGGCCGGTCCCGCCTCGCCCGGGCCGAGTGTCCGCACACTCCTCTTCGTCCGGCAAGTGTGACGAGGTGACCGCCTGGGTGCCCAGTGTGCCTACGCGCGTGTCCGTGTGGGAGGGTCCGGGCGCACACGGGTGTGTGAGTGACGTGAAGTGACGTTGAGCCGGGGTCGGCCACGGGGTGGTGCGCCTGGTGTCCCCTCGGCCCCGGGTCGGGGGCGGGCGGAGACCGGTGTGAGCCCGGCCACCCTCCGGAGAGACCCCGACACGGGTAAGGAGGGCACGCCGATGGCCTTTAGGTGACCGGACTTGTCGGGTCTCTACGGCCTGAGGGTCCTCCTCGAGTCCATTCCGGGCGCCGACTCCCACGCCGAGCCCCCCGCGTCGGGCCCGCCCTCTGGGCCTCACCCCCCACCCCTCCCTTCGCCCGCGGGGTGCCTGTGTGCGGCTGGGCCCACTGGAGCTGTGCGAAGTCGAGGGGGAGGTCTGGTGCCCCTACTGCCACTGGTGGGGAGTGACCGGTGGTGGGTCCGACCAGACTTGGGTGTCCGGAGTCCCCGGGGTTTCGGGGTCTCTGGGGGACCCAACCTCCTCAACTTCCGCTGTCAGGGGGGCGGGGAGGGGCCCGTCCGCGTGTGTGTCTTCGACCCCCAAGTGGTCCCCGGGGTTTCCGGAGGTCCCCTGAGACTCAGAGGCCAAGTGGCGCTGACTCGACACGGCCCGAAGAGGTCGCCCCCTCGCCCGGTGTTTGGGGTGTTTGGAGGGAGTCGACGGGACCACCGGAGCGCCGACACCAGGTGGGGAGCCTGTCCACTGGACCCCGACCCCCGACTGGCAGACCACGGGTTCCGAGGGAAGGTTCCTCGCGGCACGGGTGCCGACCCACCCCCGGGCCGTCGGGTGGCGAAGGCCTACCGGGAGGCCGTCGTCTCCACCCGTCACCCCCTCCCCAGGGGTTGAGAAGAGGTGCCTGCCTCGGGGCGCAGGGGGGTCTGCAGTCAGGTCCAGCCCACTCCCACCCTGCCTCCTTTCCGGGTGTGAACTATAAACGTAAAGTTCGTGAATTTAGTCGTTTTGTTTGTGGTCATTAATATGGTAAACGTATCAAAGACGGCACTAACAACCCCTCCCCTCCTCCCCGAGGACGACTACGGTCGTCGGGCGGAAGGCGTCGACGCGGCGTGGTGGGGGGGGTCCGGGAGAGGAGGTCGGGCGTGGGGGGTGCCCCGACCCCGCGCCCCTGAGGCCCGCCGTCCTTTGCAGGACTAGGTGGACCCGGACGGAGTGCCAGGCCTCGGTTTCGGGCGGACACTTCGTCCCGGGTCCTCCACGTGGGGGACTGGGCGGCTCGAGTCCGAGCCGAGAGTGTGTCTGCGAGGTGCCGGAGAGGAGGCGGAGACCGCACGCGAGGGGGAGTGTTTCCGGAGGCGGGGCTGGACTGGGGTGACGGGGTGTAGGCCGTCCGAGTGGTCCGTGCGCGGACCGTGCGCCGTCCGAGTCGGCACCCCGCGACGGTGGGGTCCGGGGACGTCAGACGCGTGGACGACACGGTCCCCGACCCCTTCCCACGGTAGGACCACGGTTGGGGTCTCTCCCGTCCTGCCTCCCTGAGCTCCCGACCCCCTTCCCCCACTTGACTCGACGGGTCCGGGGAGGTCCCGTCGACGACACCCGCCACGGGAGGACCCCGCAGGTCCCCCGTCCCCACGGGGTGTGCCAGAGTCGAGGGAGGACGGAGACCCCCCGAGGTCCCTCGTGAGGTAAGGAGTCGTGGGGTGGAGGGAGGCGACGGACGACTCGACCTGTCTGCCGTCTAGGAGGGGGGTGGGTTCCGAGGTCTGCCCAGGGACCCGAGTAGGGTCCGGCCCACCGAAGAGGAACGAGACGACCCAGGTGCCATGCCTCACCGACCAAAGGTCACTTCCCGTTCAGTCCTTCACCTTCCCGTCCTCCCCCGGGACGCCCCGCCTGTCCCGACCCCTCCGTCGGCGGACGCACCGTCTTGGGACGGCCCGCCCCGAGGGGTCTGGGTGAGGGACCCAGTCCTTCGTCTGTGCCCCGAGACACACGGCCGGTGGGTCGAGACAGACCGCACGACTCCTTCCCCTCCCCCACAGGGGCCGGGTAGTCTCGACCCCAGGGACTTGTCACCGGTGGTGTCGTCTCCGTGCTGGGACGGTCCGTCCGTGGAGCCAGAACACTGGGACCGGAGGTCCGTCTCTTCGGTTCCGAGCCTCCTCAATGACGTGTGTGCCCTAGGCCCTGGACACGGGTGGCCGGACTGAGGGGCGGGGCGGGGGGTGGAGGACGTCCTGAGCGAGGGCACTGCCGTGGGTCCTGTCCCCAGTAGTCACGGTGGGGAGACGTCGGTCCTTTGAGTCAGGGTCTCTCTCTGACCGGACCCTAGTGGGTCCTGTGAGGAGTCGGCCGGACTGTCGAGAAACGAAGACTGAATTTCAGCCCGTCACCGTCGGTCCCTGCGCCATTAATGTCGAGGGTCCGACCGACGTCTGTGTGGTGGAGGGGAGGAGGGAAATTAGAGAAGGGTGAGTCGGGACGACTTCCCTTCGGCCCCGGGGTCCGAACCTTCACGTTTACTCCGGGGAAGGAGGAATTGAAGCTCGTCGTTAATTGAGGAGTCAAGTGTGGGGTGTCGGGGTGTTTAAGGTCTACCTCATTTGTCAATTTATACTTTATAATGTGGTATTTTTTTTTTGACCTACTTTTGTCTTGAGTTACGAATCGTCAGGAGTCCTCTCTCTGTCCGAAAGGTTCGAGACCTCCCTGTCTTATTTAACATGTTCCTCTCTGTCTGTCTAGACTGGTCTATTTACATTCCGTTTCTTTGTAATTTTTTACACTCTGCGTGTTGTATGTCCCTTTTGATAGTTGTCGTTCACGCCGCCTTCGCTGTTGAGGTAATACGTGTCTTGAGTTTAACTAATCCCTCGGTGATTGCGACACATTTGTTTCTCTGAGTCTCCCCTGTGTGTCAGCCAATTGTCTATGTACTCTGGCACGAGTTGAAGAACGTATTAATCCCTTTACGTTTAAAAATTTTAATGTGACTCTGCGGCATATCCGAGTAGTTTATTTGTCACTAGATTTTTGGTGGTGGTGGTTTTTTTTTTTTTCGTTGATTTCTTTTCACGACGATTCGAATACCACTTTGGTCGTGGTAGAAAAACCTTTCAGTAAACTGTTATGTCTATCTTTCGAAGATTTCACACGTATCGAATGACCACTCCGACCTTGAAGGGGAAACTCTAGTTCCTGTTGTCTGCCTACGGACGATGGTGGCGAAGATAAGTTTTGCCATGATCACCCGAGTCGGTAACGTTATTCCGGTCTTTTTCTTTAATTTTACTATACTGAGTCTTTCCCTCTTTGTCGAGATCAATAAGTGTCCACAATGTAATTTTTTTTTTTTAGGGTTTCTTACATACTTACGTCACTACCTACTGCCTTGAATCGTGGGATCTATATTTTGGGTATAAGTTTGCATTTCACTCAAAGATATGTAGACATCATTCGTCTTGTACTTGCGAATAATTTTAAGTTGTGACGTTTAACTAGGTGTCTCAGATACGTTAGTGTTAGTTTTAGGACCTTTAAAAAAAGAAAAACGCCTTGGACTGCTCGACTGAGACTTTAAATGTACCTTCGCGGTTCCCGGATCTTACCAGGATTCATTCTTGTTCCACCTCGACGCCCCGCCCCCCACCCCCCGCACTAATGAGTAGTCTATCAAATAACGTGTTGGTTCCTTTGGGTCGTACAAGTACCATGCTCTAGTCTTTTGCTCGGGTGCCTGGCTTCGTCCTTCGAGTGGGGGACTTGGTCCTCGGTCGGGAACAATACTGTCTCCTCTGGTCGTTTAGTTCTTTGGGCTGCAGACCCTCCTTTTACCTTAGTCTGGGGATGGCGTGTGGTGTACTTTTCAGTTAAGGTCCCACTGATGTCTGGAGTTTCGCTTTTCTTGCTGTATAGATTCCTCTGCTGTCTCTCTGCGCACCTGTGGGACCTTCGGTCCTTCCGGAGGAGGGGCACCTGTGCGCTCTCGTGTGACGACTTGAAATGAGGGGTCTTCACTTCGCAAGGGCCCCGCAGGGGCCGCCGAGTCACCATTTCTTCGGTGGACGGTCACGTTCTCTGCACCCAAGCTGGGGACGCAGCCCTTCTAGGGGACCTCCTCCCGTGCCGGTGGGTGACGTCATAAGAACGGCCCCGTTAGCGTACCTGTCTCCTCGGACCGCCCGACGTCCGGGACCCCAGCGTCTCAGTCCTGCTAGACGAGACTCCTTTCCGGTAAAGTAGGGCTTAGACACCTGTCGAGGATGTCTGAGTTCTCCTTTTATGTCCGTTGCGCGATTGTGTCTTTTACCTCTCTCCAGAACTTTTCCGTAGAGGGGTCACTCCTGTAGGTTTACCGAGGTTTTTGGAGTTTGGTGTTTCCCACGAGTTGAAGTAATAAATGCCTCCGTCTCCTCGAAGGTTCAGAGTCCTCACGACACAACCCCTGCACCACTTTGTCCTTCTGCAGGAGACGAGGCCCCCGGCAAAGTGGCAGTGTGGCTCCTCCTCTGGCCGCGTGCGGACATGTAAGGCTCTCGTCTCTGGGGGAGGGGTCCACATTTCGAGTCTGATACCGTGAGGGTGTCGGTTTCTGTGCGTGTCTCCGAGTGGTGTCGGGGTCTCGTCCCTGGTCAGACCAGGTCCGGATCGTTCCCTGACGAGACGTCGTTCCTCTTAGGTGGGCACTACTCGCCTACTTAGCAGGGGTTCATGACGACTGGTCTTCCTGCGTCAGTTTTCCTGACACCCACGTGCCCCGTGCAAATACATTTCACGTGTGTGCCCGGCAGGGTCTTTCGCGGCAGACACACACCCTTGCCGTTCTCCCGACGTAGTGTCCTTTCGACCTTCCCGAGGGCCCCCGACCGCTTCGAGGGAGCGCCGGAGAGGGGAACTGACGCCGACGCGCCGCAGGTGTGTTACCAGTAGGAACGGCACAGGTAGGTGCTAGGGCCATGCGAGTGGCGTGGTGCGCACGGACGAGTCCGTGAGCCAGGGCAGGCTGAGACGTTGGGGTAAGTGGCCTCGGGCGGCCGATGAGACAGGTGCCCTAAGAGGTGCGTTCCTGTGCCCTCGCCCGACGGTGCTGGAGGGGTTCCCCTAGGAGGGCTGGGTCCCTACCTTGGCGGCAGAGGACGCGACCGTCCGTCTGAGAGAATGGTCAGCACAGGCTGAGACACTGGGGCACCTGTGTGGGTGACCCGAGGAGGCAGGTGCCCTAAGAGGTCCGTTCTTATGACCTCACCCAAAGGTAAGGGAAGAGGTCCCCTAGAAGGGCTGGGTCCCTAGCTTGGACCCAGAGGGTGTAGCGTCCGTCTAAGAAATGGTACACTCGAGGTCCCTTCGGGAAATGGTCACTCGGTGGACCTTTGGTAGACTGTTAGACTTTTTCAGGGCCCTCACCCCCTCCGTTCAGGTCGGAAACCCGGTTGACAGAAGGAGGGTTCTTGGATAGTATTTCTTTATTAGGGTTTCTCCTTGATCCGGTTTCTAACGGTGACGGAGAATTATATCTCCTCTTTTTTGACCTCGGGTACCTTCACAAGGTAGACTCCTCCTGACACGTGGGCAATGTCCCGTGGGAGAGGTTTGTGACGTGGCAGTAAAGTTATTACGACTACTTTTCAAACGTCGAACCTTTGGTGAGTTCTAGACACTTACTAGTCTCGGTCGTTCAAGTGAGGGTCTGCCTGTCTTAGTACTTGTCTGAGGGCGTTTTGTATGTGCGCTCCTACAGGAATCGTTGTCGCAAGTCTCGTCGGGGGTGACGTTTGTCGCGAGTAGCCACGGTCTTCCCCGTCCGTCTGGTCCGGCAGACGTGTGGACCCTTGCGGTGTGTCGTTGCCTCCGCCTCCCTGGTAGTGCAGGTTGTCTCCTCGCACTAAGAGTGCTCACTTCGCACACTGCTTCGGTCTGCACTTCTCGCAGAATAGACGCGGAGGTAAGTGTGTTGCACGCTCTCGTTCTGTTTGGGCTAGGACAACGACAGAGCAGTGGTTCAGCGCAGCCTGAGAACCGCTGGGGTGCCTGACGTCGGACGGTCCGGGAAGATAGGTGCCCGAAGGGTCCGTTCTTATGGGCTCACACAGCGGTTTAGGTGGAGGGAACGTAACCGTCCGACCAAGAAATGGTGACTCGGTGGTTCTTTGAGACAGTTTTGTTACGACGATCTTTGGCACCAGTGGCCACCCGTCCCGTACTTTCCGGTTCTCCACTGAAGGTCCTCGACGCCCAAGACGGAGAACTGCCTCCGCGACCAATGTGAAATACTTTTCAAGTCATTTGTCGTGGAACCCCAGACACGCGCGTAGAGACGTCACTCAATACAAAGTCTAACAACACAATAAATTCCCCCTAACTGTGGTCGTGAGATTGTTTGGGAGTAGGAGTGCCCTTCCTTTCGGGCCTTCCGGTAAGAGTGTCGAGAAAAGAGGAAACTCGTAAAAGGATTAAACGAAATCTCTTCTTTATCAATAGAAGTCTGTATTTTTTTATTAACCCTTTATTATGTGATAATGGAAATAATTTTACGGTCCGTTCTTTTCTTTGTTCGCCACCACGGCTAATTGTAGAACGCTGGGTCCTACCGGACTACGAAGCTGCACCCGTTTTGAGTCCCGACTGCGATTGCGCGGGCGCCGGGAGTGGGGTGGGTGGAAGACGTCGACGTCGGGGCAGTGAGGAGCCGGCTGCCCTCGGCGGCGCGATCAGGCGACCCGTTTCCGTTTCGGTCGAGCCTCCCGCGCTCTCTCCTTCGCGGCGGTTCCCCTCCGTCCCCGGACTACCCGGCCGGCGTTCTCGACACTCGAGCTATTCGCGAGTAATCTTTGTGCTCTGACTCCGAGGTAGTAATCTTTATGCTCTGACTTCGAGGTTTGTACGAGCAGACGGACTTTGCTACCGACTCCTCGGGAGTCTGGGGGACCGACTTGCACCACTCGACAACGTGACATCCACTCTCCAATTTTTTTTTATGTAGATCTGTCTTGACTCTAGGGGTCTTCTCGGGCAGTGACAGGACCCCCGAGGTCTTTTGGGAGGAATCTTTGCCCGGTCTTTTCGTCGGCCTGGGGGTGTGGCAGGCGGTAGCCGGGTCACTGGGAGGGAGGTCCGCCAGGTCCTGGGGTCGGGGGTCAGGTGGGCCGGTCGATTCGAGACTCGTCCGCGTCGCTCGTGGGTGCCCGCGGCCAAGGTGTGAAGTAGGAGAAGTGAGCTGGGCCGGTCCACCGGGGCCAAGCCCTGGGACCACCGTCCACTCGGGACTCCGACTCGCGTCAGACGGTCCTACGGGGAAGTGGGGGCGACGGTCCGTCGGACCCTACCTGGAGGGAGGGACTCCCGCGAGGGCGGGCCGGTTGTGGACGAGCCCGGGTAGACGGATGCTACTGTGTGTGGAAGGGGTAAGTGCTNTTGCACCACTCGACAACGTGACATCCACTCTCCAATTTTTTTTTATGTAGATCTGTCTTGACTCTAGGGGTCTTCTCGGGCAGTGACAGGACCCCCGAGGTCTTTTGGGAGGAATCTTTGCCCGGTCTTTTCGTCGGCCTGGGGGTGTGGCAGGCGGTAGCCGGGTCACTGGGAGGGAGGTCCGCCAGGTCCTGGGGTCGGGGGTCAGGTGGGCCGGTCGATTCGAGACTCGTCCGCGTCGCTCGTGGGTGCCCGCGGCCAAGGTGTGAAGTAGGAGAAGTGAGCTGGGCCGGTCCACCGGGGCCAAGCCCTGGGACCACCGTCCACTCGGGACTCCGACTCGCGTCAGACGGTCCTACGGGGAAGTGGGGGCGACGGTCCGTCGGACCCTGCCCGTGGAGGGAGGGACTCCCGCGAGGGCGGGCCGGTTGTGGACGAGCCCGGGTAGACGGATGCTACTGTGTGTGGAAGGGGTAAGTGCTGCCGCTGTGCTATTTTCCCCTTTTTTCTGTGCAAGGGTCTTCTTATACCCCCCCCACCCCGCCCGTCTAAGAACTTTCCCGACCTTTAGTTTCCCCTTTATGTACGTGGGCACCACTCGACAGGAGGAGGGAGGTGCTCGGGAAGACTGTCCACTCTTGTATCAGAACCCCGGGGTGCCGGTCACTCGTCCTCAGTCCGTCCTTGGACTGGGGTCTGTGGGGCGGTCTCGGGGTGGAGGCGCACCCGGCACCTGGCCTGCGAGTCGGGTCGCCTGTCCGCCCACCCAGAGGCCTGCCGGAGGAGCAGACACGTGGGGGGGTGGCGGTTCTGTGGGGGTCGCCCCGTCTACCCGTCTTCCCCGACAGCAGGAGCGGTCCGGCTCCGGGGTCCGAGCAGACGCAAAGATACTCACCTGTGTCCGTCCTCTGGGAAGACCGGTGGGGGATGCGTCGGACTCGCCGTAGGCAGGACGGTCTCCCGCCCCCGAGCGGGAGGGGTCCTGGTGGTCGAGGCGTAGGAGAGTGGGGTGGGGGCGAGTGTCGGTTGGGACTGTGGGGTAGAGGGGCCTGCAGGTGTGCGGACGGCCCTTCGGGGTTGGTCTCTCCCTTCCCGAAGAGGGTCTAGAGTTCCATCTGTCGTCCCACCCGAACCTGGGACCGGACCTGGTCGCGAGTTGCGGTGGAGGAGGTCTTTCGGAGGGGTCGGACGAGAACGTCTCCCTCGGGCGCCTGGCGGGGTCCGGTGCGGGTGTCCGGGCAGGAGGGTATAGAGGCGCAGACGTGCGGTGGGGGTGACTGGGGTGCACGCGTCCCTGGCACGCACGGAGGACACAGGACCGCTGATGTAGTCCTGTCCGGTTCGTGTCCCGTGCGCGAGGGGTCCCCGTGTAGGTTGTTCCCGCTCCTGACCAGAGGGTGGGGGTCCGGACCGTGCCCCGTCCCCGGTGCTCCGGGCGACTCGCTTGGACACTTGTCCTTAGTCCCTACGGATGTGGGTCGGCCCTTGGACACGTGCCCTTGGTCCCTACGGATGTGGGTCGGCCCAAAAGTCTCGTCCCCGACACGGACGAGGAGACGGAGGCCGGAGGGGGACGGACCGGGGTCCCAACCGCGTTCCCCCTCCCACGTCCGACCGTGACCCTCACCCGCCTCGTCTCAGCCCCTCCACCCAGGGGCAGAGAGACCTGATTCCGACCAAGAGTCCGCAGCTCCCCTGCTTCCACAGGTCGTGGGCCCGGTCGTCCTCGTAGCTCACCTGCAGTGTTCTCCTCCGTCAGCAGCGTCAGGACCGGCCCGACCCCCGTCTCGTCCGAGGTCCAGCCCCCCGCCTAAGGAGGGGGTTGTGGCTCACGCACGGCCCGACGGACCGGCTCGTCGTCGCACGGGGCGTAGCAAATACTACGGTGCACTCGTCACTGCCCGTGTCTTCGTCGTTCAGCCCACTCCCCAGGGGTTGCCGGGGTCCACCTTGTCCCCCGACGCAGACCGGGGTCGTCCGTCCTCCGGGGGTGTGGACGCCGGTCGTCGGGGCGGGGCGTGACTGCCCGTCGTCCCCCTGTCCGGAGGGTCCCGCGGGTGGTGGGAAATTGTCTTTCGCGAACGAAAGAAGGCGTCACGGAGAGTCTGATCGAGGCTACTCTGGGTCTTTGATTTCAGACCAAGGGTGGGGGTGGTCCGTCGCAGTGGACGGGCACCAGAGTCCCCTGGGCCTGTCCGGGGTCCACTCCACCACCCACCGACCGTCTCGTGCCGACGGCTCCGCGTCGCTGACACTACGGAAGACTCGGACCCAGAAACGGACGTGTCGCCGATCGTAGGGGTGTGGACCCGTCGCCCACGCCCCCGTGGGGGAACTCCCTCCCCCGAAGGAAAGACGTTCGCCACCCCCTGTGAGCCCGGGGGAAAGTGGGGGCGTCGTCACGGACACCCACTGTCTTCGGTCTGTAGGGGAGACAGGAGTGGGTGGGGGAGGTCGGAGGGTCCGGGAAACACTGCAGTGACGCCAACGGTACCCTTGGGACGGTCGACTCGCCCACTGAAGTGCCCGCCCGTCTGCCCTCCTCTCCCCGACCCGGACGGACCAGAACGCCGTTTCCGACTTGAGCCTACCGGCCGGTGTGCCGCGTCCTGAGTCCCCTCGGTGGACCGGTTGTCCGGCTCGCACCGTGTCCCGTTCCGGCAAGGCTCAGACTCGGGGTGAGGAAGGTCTGTCCGGCCGCCCGGTGCAGACGGGTCCCGTCGCCCCTCCGGTACCGACTCCGACAGGAGCCGGAGCCGAGGGGAGAGTCTTCCGTCCTCGCTCAAGTCCTCGGGTCCCGGAGGTCTCCGGAGGGGCGACGCAGACCGTGGGGACCCCCGCCCCACGACAAGTCGACACTGCCGGGGTCGTGTAGGACACACTTAGTGTCGGTCTACCCCCGAAGGCCTTCGAAGGGTGGATGAGGACAAGAGCCCCTCCCCCCGGCAAAGGTCCCTTCTCTCTTCGTAAAGGGGTAGAAGGCCCTCGGGGGTGGGGCCCCGAGACTACCCCGGTCACGGGGACCCCTGGGGTGGTGTGCGTAGGTGGACAGCCGTGGTAGGTCCGGAGGGTCTGTGGGCGAGGTACGGACCCCCACGGTGCCCCTGCTCGGCCACCCCCCTCGCACGAGTCCACCCCGGCACCCGTGGGGGCTCCATAGGTGTCCCCGACCCGTGTGTCTGTCCAGACGTCCACGCGGGTGCGACAGGTGTGCACACGTACGAACGTGTGTGTGTGGACGCACAAGACTGGACCTCCACCCGGGTGTAAGCCCCATCTATGTCCGACACGCACCGTGCACGGATAGGTCCCCACGTCCGCCGGGTTGACCCGGAGGGGACCTGGAACTGGGGACTGGGGGTGCCGGGTCGTGCACCAGCCCCCCACCCTTCGTCCGCGGGAGAAAGTGACGGAGGAAAGTAAGTTGAGAGCTCCACCCCTAAGTCCTTCGAAGGGAGTTGAAGGGTGATCTTTACTCCGGGTCTCTGTCCCCTCGAGGGGGTGCCAGTGTCTCGGGACCCTGTCAGGCCCTCCAACACGCCCCTCCAGGGCCGGGACGGAGAGGGGGGTGGTCGGGGTCGACGTCAGGTCGGGCCACGGAGGGCAGATATTCGGGACGTAGAGGGCGTCTGTCGCCTCACGTCCTCTCGTCCAGAGGTGTGACTCTCGTAGTGTGCCGTCGGACCGGAGACGACTACAGTGCCCGGGGAGGACCGGCGGGGTGGGCCGAGGGACAGGTGGGGGCGACCGTAGTCCCGGGAGGGTCGGTCCGGCTCCTCTCTCTTCGGAGAGGTGGTCCGTCCTACCGGTCGCCCATACTCCGGTCTCTCCCCCCAGAGACGGGTCTATTTCGCTCGTCGGGCCGGACCGGGACGTCGGGGACTACCCAGGTGCTCCCAGAAGACGGTCGGGTCGGCGTCCGTCCGTCCGACCTGCCTCGACAGACCCGGGGTCACTCGTCGGGACCCCCCGTCCCAAACCGACGTCGTGGACCCACCCCCAACCTCCTACACCCACGGTCGTCTGAGAGGGGGTCCGGAGTGTTACCGAGGATTGGTAGGAGGGTCAGTGGGACGGAAGGCGAGTCGGGTGGTTAGAGCCCCGTCCACCTCTTCGACTCCGGAGCACAGTGTTCACCGGCGGTCCTCTGTCTTCGGTGGTCCTCCCAGACCGGCCCTAGTGCGACGACGTGTGTCGGACCCGCGGTGGGGCGGTCGGTGTACCGGCAGGACTTGCGGACCGACCGGTCCGTGGCAGCGTGACCCGTCGAGCTCCACGATCGGTCCCCACGTCTCGCCGGAAATTTATGGGGCCACTAAAGTACGGTGCCGCAGGAGGAGGAGGGGACGGCGGGTTCCGTGGGCCGGTGCGCTGCCTGCGGATTACTCGACACTTCCAGGTAAAAAGTTTCAACTTGTAAAGGGCCCGAGGGACCGGGTCGGAGGTCTGCGTCGGTTCACTGTAGGACCCACGCCCCGGTTCTATCGAGGAGTCTCTCCGGCCCCGGGTGTACCTGAGGAGTTGTGGGGTCGAGAGCGACGGGTGGACCCCAGGTGCCTTTTGTTAGGGTCGCCGGTCGGGGTGACCGGACTCCACCGCGTCTGTTCCGACCCGTCGCCCCGGAGTCGGGTCGCGCCAGAAGTGAGCCCCGTGGGACTGGGACGGGGTGGAGTGTCACCCCTCTGACCGCCTCCCCGGTGTGCAGGGGGTTGTCGCTGGAGCTCCAGAGTGGGCGGAGCCCCATTCCCGGCTCCTGGACGTCCCGGTAAGTTCCCCGTCGGCACCCACCTCTGGGGTCTAGGGACCCGGGTAACGTGTGCGGGTCTCGCGCGGTCGACTGGGCAGACGGTCCTGGTGACGACCGCAGACGCACTCCACCGGCCTAGGGAGCCAATGGGGACGGAAAGATCCCCCCTTCCCGACCGTCCTCCGGACCTTCACCTGAGTCCGTCTAACCCCAAGTTCGGAGACGAGACGCTGATGGGCGGAGACACTCGAGCGGGGTCAGGGGAGGGACCGGGAGTCCTAGGGGTGGACGTCAGACCACGGTGAACAGAGACTCGGTCCCCGGCAGATGTGAGGGTAAATAAGGTTTGGAAACAGGTGCGACTGTCACACACAGAAGTCAGGGACGTCCGCATAGATGGGTAGTAGGTGAGTGGGTGGTAGTCGTTAAGTAGGTAGGAGGTGAGTGCGTAGGAAGTCGGTGGGTTAGTGGACAAGTCGTAGGTAGGAAGGAAGGAGTGTGTAGACAGGTAGGTAGGTAGGTGAGTAGGGTAGTAGGTAGGTCGAATGGGTAGTGGGTAGGTGGGTAGTAGGGTAGTAGGTTGGTAGGGTAGTAGGTAGGTCGAATAGGTAGTGGGTAGATGGGTAGTAGGGTAGTAGGTGGGTAGGGTAGTAGGTAGGTCGAATAGGTAGTGGGTAGGGGTAGTAGGTAGGTGGGTAGGTAGTAGAGTAGTAGGTAGGTAGGTAGGTTGGTAGGGTAGTAGGTAGGTCAAATAGGTAGTAGGTAGGTAGGTAGGTAGGGTAGTAGGTAGCTCGAATAAGTAGGTAGTGGGTAGGTAGGGTAGTAGGTAGGTCGAATAGGTAGGTAGGGGGTAGGTGAGTGGCAAGGCTAATAGGAGGTACGTAAAGATGTCTGGGTGGTGGAGTCGGTAGATGGGTAGGTAGGTCGAATAAGTAGGTGGGTAGGTAGGTAGGGTGGTAGGTAGGTCGATAAGTAGGTAGTAGGTAGTAGAGTAGTAGGTAGGTCGAATAGGTAGGTAGGTAGGGTAGTAGGTAGTAGGTAGGTAGGGTAGTAGGTAGGTCGAATAGGTAGGTAGGGGGTAGATGAGTGGTTAATAGGAGGTACGTAAAGTGAGTAGTAGGTCAGTGTAGGCAGATGTCTGGGTGGTGGAGTCGGCGGATGGGTAGGTAAATACTTCTCCTTCCGTCTGTCGCGACCCGGGCCCGATCTCGGGTCCAAGGGCGTAGGACTGGGTCCCAGGAGAGGTCCTGTGTCGATGAGTCCGTCGAGGTCCTCAGGGGCAAGACAGCGGCCGTAGCCGAGACTAGGGACGGTCGAACTCCTTCCCGAGGGCAGAGGTGAACTCCCGAGAACCTCTGTTGGTTCTCGAATTCCCTGGTCTCTCCGGGAGGGGTGACCGGGACGAAGTCCCTGGTGCACTTGAACCAGTTCTTGGACTCTGAGGTGGGGGGGGGGGGTAGACGTTGTCTATGTCCTGACGCCTCCGAAGTGTGGCGCGGTGCGGCTCTCCTCGCCGACATTTACCTGTTGCACCACCCTCCTACACGGTTTTACTCCCTTCTGTTTCCCTGTACAAGACGGGAGCGGTGGCTGAGGTGTCGAAGGGTTCCCGAGGTCGACTACCAGATTTGGAAGGGTCTCCTCGGGAGACGTCTAGGGTCCGTTGTCCTGTTAGACTTTGGGGGTTCAATAGGTTTGTGGGTCTTTGTACGTGTGCCAGGGACTCGTCGGGTGTGGACACCCCAGGTGCGTCCCTTCGCCGGAAGAAGGGGTACACGGGGAGCCCGGAGACCGACATGGTAGTATACTATACTGGGGTCTGTGCAGTATAATTACCTTGTCTCTCGTCCTGGGACTTGTCGGAACTCGGACACGAGTGTGTGATCGTTCGTGCAAGTGTTCGCATTGATTATGTGTGTCCCGTGGGACGTGTCTCCGGTCGACTCTGTGTCACAGTAATGAGTCGATGTTCTTGGTTGCCCGAAAACAGTTTATTTTGAACCTACTTGGAGGTCCTTTAAGACGATTCACTTCTGTTTAGGTCGGGGGGTTTCAGTGTATTGTGTACTAAGGTGAATATCTCAGATGCACTTTTCTGTTTTCAGTCTGGTCACCGCCTGTCTAGTCGCAGACGGTCCCCAGTCTCCCCTCCCTCGACTCACGCCAGTACACCGATGTTTTTCGCCATTCCCAGAGACATAACTACCTTTACAAGACCTAGACCTGACGTAGTGACAGCTATAGGGTCAACGGTATATCCAAACGTTCTACAATGAGGACCCCTCTTTACCTGTTTTCCATGGGTCTATAGAGACTTAATAAGTAGTACTGACGTACCCTAGCTGTTACCTAGGGTTTTTACGATTCGAATTTTACCTATTTTAGTACGTAACTTTTCCCCACCACAAAAATTATTTTCCACACTCTAGTTGACCTAATTATATATACTTTTCTTTACTTGGTTAGGGATGGAGTGTGGTATCTTATTTTTAATTAAGGTGTACCTGACTTTCAGTTTATTGTTACTTCGCAGATCTCCTCGGAGAAGTCTTTGGACTCCACTCCTTTCTAACACGAAATTCGATTGCTTTTCGAGGTTACGACTTCCCTTGCACCGGACGATGTCGTCTTACTTCTTACAGAGCAATTTTCTGCGCTCACCTTCTCTCCGACAGTTCTGTGTCCCACCCCCTCTACGCCTTTTGGGTCTGTTAGCTCTGACCTTTTCTTACATTTCTTAAGAATGTCCGCACATTCTGCTTCCGTCCTTAGAGTTGTCTTTCTTTACCCAGTTTCAAAACTTGTTACAAACCAGTTCTTTGTATCCTTTTCCACGGGTGGAAAATCGTCCCCGTTTTGCCTTTCCTGTCCTGGCTCACAACGGTTCCCGCGTCTTGGTAGTCATGACTGCGCCTCGACTGCCCCCGCCCCGCCGGAGTCCTCTCGTAGTCGAGGACGTTCGTGCAGAGTCTGACTTGAGTGTCGGGGTGTTGGGGTGTGTGTCGGGGTGTTGGGGTGTGTGTCGGGGTGTTGGGGTGTGTGTCGGGATGTTGGGGTGTGTGTCGGGGTGTCGGGGTGTGTGTCGGGTGTCGGGGTGTGTGTCGGGTGTCGGGGTGTGTGTCGGGGTGTCGGGGTGTGTGTCGGGGTGTCGGGGTGTGTGTCGGGGTGTCGGGGTGTGTGTCGGGGTGACGACTCTTTGCCCACGGGTGCGGGTGGTTCTCCGCTCACGTTCCTGTGAGGATTGTCCTGATCGGAGCCAGCGACCTCTGACCCTCTGGGGTTGCGGGTAGTCGTCGTCCCGTCTCGTTTCCTTTTCCTCGCGACCTCTGTGCCTACCGCGCGCGTCGTGCCGGCGGTGCCCAGAGTGTCTCCGCGCGGCTCGTTCTTTCGACCGGAGCTTCCTTACGCACAGCAATCAAGTGCCGAGTCTGCCGCTTCTTAGGCGGACGTCGCGTCCTCTGGGCTCAAGTCAGGACTCAGCCCTTCTAGGCGACCTCCTCCCGTGCCGTTGGGTGAGACCATAAGAACGGACCTCTTAGGGTACCTGTCGCCTCGGCCCGCTCTATGTCAGGTACCCCAGCGTCTCTCAGCCCGTGTTGACTCACTGTGTGTGTAAGTACGTTTCGTATTTTTGTCCTGTGCTATCCTAATTTGTAGTCTCTTCACAAAGGGAAATTCCTCTTTTCTCCCCCATTCTTGGTGTACCCTTGTGCTCCTGCAGGGCCCTACGTTCAGTGCAGAATAAAAGACTTGATCGACCAAGACTTTGCTTAAAGTGAAACACTATTGAGTACCTCGACGGACAAAAATTTTCAACACAAAAATCTTCCACCGTGGTGCTCTACCCAGAAGGTCGTGTGACCTCCTTCTCCCGACGGTTTAGGAAAGGGGTTTTGATATTTTTATCACCCTTTTTTTTTTCTATTTTTTATTGGTAAAGTCATAGGAGTTTTAACTGGTTTTCCGTAAATAGGTCCTTTTTACTAATTTGCGACTTATTCAGTCCCCTTTAGACACTATAAGAGTGGACCTTGACGAGGGTAGAGGGGTGAGGGTCGAGCCGACCTTGTCGCGGGACTCTCCCGTCGTGCCGCGTCCGGTGTCTTTGGTCTTCGAAGTGGCGGTCTCCGACTAAACTAAATCTCGTCTTCCGTGTTTTGAGTGCGAGTCGTCGTCGCTACAGCTAACGTTCGCCGTCAGAGTCGCCGCTCCCTTACTCCTTTCGGTCGACACGGTGGTCCGACTCTGGCCCTAGGACCGACCCCGTCGGTGTCTGGCCCGCTGATCGACCTTTGGACCGACTCTTTCTGTGCGTTGCACCGGCGGCATCTGCACGAGCCATTTGAGAGGTGTATTCGGGCTGACTACCCACCGTGCGGACCCCCTCTCGTCTGTCTCGGGTTCTTTAGGTGTGCCGGGACCCGATGACTCCCGGACACCTGTGTGTGTCCCCTCCGCGTTCTCTCAGACCGTCTCTCATTTTCCGTCTTGTCCGAGCTCTGACGGACCAGGAACTCCCACGGGGATTTGGGTGTGCGTCTAGGTAGTCGTCTGTCTCCTTCGGAGTGTGTGGAGACTGGCTAGTGACCGACTGGTGATTCGATTCGTGTGTGGCTCTACTAGGGATCCTTCGGCTTGAAAGTTTCCTTTGGTCCTCAAGCAAAAAAATTTTTTCCGTCCGGTGCGTCTCTACCGTTAGTAGTGTGTAGTCCCCTGTACCTAAAGTTTCAAAATCAGGTCCGTTCAATGGGTTATTTGTTTACTTTTTGGATCGTTTACCCCCGACCCCCCACTCTTGGTCTTAGGTCTCCACGATGTCATGCGAGAGATTTTTCGGGTAAAAGTTGTGTTTTAGTGTCCTATACCTTTCCTCGTCCTTTCCATTGAGTATGAGTTTACTTTTCGTCAGTTATTTTGGACAGTGACTTACAGTGTTTTACAGCGCCACACATCGTTTCTGAAGTTTCGTCGTTGGTACTTAGACAAAAATTTTTCCCGTTTTCTGTTAGTGCAAATTTCTACTTTCCTGCTATACTACTGTACCTGAGTTTTTGGTCTCGCGGATGTACTTCTCTCTCCTTAATAAGTCGTCTTAAAGCCTAAGGTTTCACGTTATTGACTTCACTTTTTGAGTACTTCCCGAGTTGTCAGTTAGACTCTACCGTCTTCTTTCTTCGTCACTTGGGCTTCTGTCTAGTTTTATTTCATACGTTGGATTTCTTGTCTCTCTTTGTCATTCTCCTCCTGCAGGGACCACCGGGCCGCCGACTCTGAGACGTGGGAGTTCCGTCGCCTGGGCCCAAGCTAGGAAGCGGTCCCTTGTTCTAGGGTATGCGGCGTTGATTTCTAGGGTGCACGACGTTATTTCTAGGGTGTACAACGTCGATTCTTTCTCGATTACAAATTTATTTATAAACAACCACGTGGGTTTATTTATTTAGGAAAAAATCCTTTATCTATTCCTTTTATTTCACTCGGAGTCTGTAGACACCCTCTGTTGTAGTTCCCGAACCATGGTTGTGTATACACTATGTTCTGGGTCCTCTTCTCTTCTCTTTCTCCCTTCTTTTATAAACTTCTTTATCGTCGATTTTCGCGGGGTTGAGACTACTTTTTGTAGTTAGATTGTTTAACTTCTAGTTGTTTGGGGTTCTTCCTACTTTTGTTTTTTTAGGTGTGGGTCTGTGCGGCACTAGTGTGGCGACTCCCTCTCTCTTGTCTTTCTCTTCGGGCTCCGCGGTGAGTGTTCGATGTCTACCGTGCCGGTTCCCGCTCGCCCCTCTCCGTGGTCTCGCCGTTCGAGTCTAGCGGCCTTCAGGTGTAGGGCCCTTTGGTAGGAAGTCTTTGCTTCCGTTTGGCTCCCGAGCGCGTCTGTTTCTGTCGCTTAGACCACGGCCGTGGGGGCTGGGTCCGCTGCAAATGTTTCCTCTCGAAGTCCGACTTCCCGTCAGTGCAGGTCCCGTTGGGTTTGGGTGTCTTTCTTTCTCCTCACGACCCGTGCCACTCGCACACCTGCTTGTATGTCCCGAGACAATCCATGCGACGAAGGGGAAGGCAGGGGAGTTGACGAAAGTTACTATAGTCTCGCATATCTCGTTGCTACAACCGTGGCGGGACGACGACATTGAGTGTGTATGACTGCCTGAAGTGTGCCGTCAAAGTCGCGTTTTCCCCCCCCCCGTTGCCTCGACACGACCTCGTTTCGAAGGCATGAAGGGGTGTCAATTCAGACGTAATTTTCGACACTACTTGGATCTGTCACATAATTCTTCGTCTCCGTAGTGAACGGTTGTCTCCAGGTAGATCAGGTCCGATGCCCAAAAAAGGTCATCAGCCCATGCCTACACTCTGATGTTTCTTTCGACTCACGTCTTCTTAGCGACGAAAACTCGACGCCACAACCTCTTCTGAGAACTCTCAAGGGACCGGACGTTCCTCTAGGTTGGTCAGTTAGGACTTCCTCTATCAGGACTTATAGGTACCCTTCCTGACTGCGAAATCGACTTTGCGGTCATAAAGTTGGTGAACTACGCTTCTTGACTGAGTGACCTTTTCTGGGACTACGACCCTTTCTAACTTCCACCCTCCTCTTCCCCCGCTGTCTCCCACTCTACCAACCTGCCGTTTCCTGTCCCGTCGGACCGCACGACGTCAAGTACACCAGCGTCTCAGTTTGTGCTGAATTATTGACTTATTGCTGGTTTTTTAGTCACACTTAGACTGCAGTGTGACTACGTAGACATAATTCTACGTATGACGTTAGGGGTCTCGTTGATGATCCTTTCGTTACGCTTCTTTGTTTCAAATTTTTAATTGGTTCCTCGATTTGGTCATGTGGCTCTCATAAATGGACTGTAGTTTTCTCTCTGTCCTCCTTCCTCTACTCTCCACGTCTTTCATTGAGTCTTTTGCCGTTGGCGTAGCTTAGTCTTGGACGAAAGGTACGTTCGTCTGACTCGCCGAGCTACTTGTCCGTCTTCGACAGCCTGACCTAATTTCCTCGTTCTAGGTTTATGTACAACAGGTTTTTAGAGTGTGAAATCCAAGTTTGTATGTTGACACTACTTTCCTTTTCCTCTCTTTTTATGTACGCTTGTCCTCGGCGCAGTCTCGGTCTCGTCCGTCCAGTCGCAGTCCGTTTCTCTGGAGTTCCTCGTATGGTTCCGTTTCTCTGTGCCAAGTATTAGCACAAGTTCGGCTGCGGAGTCTTTCTCCACTGTCGGCATTTACTTATACGGACATTACACCCCTTCCCCCACCGTAGGCGGCGTCGCGAGAGCGGACCTCTTAGGGTCCCTGCCGCCTCGGACCCCCCGACGTCAGGTACCCCAGCGATCCTCAGCCTGTGCTGACTCGCTGCAGCGAAAGTGAAAAGCGAAGGTACGTAACCTCTTCCTTTACCGTTGGGTGAGGTCACAAGAACGGACCCCTTAGGGTCCCTGCCCCCTCGGACGACCCGACGGCAGATACCCCAGCGTTTCTCAGCCCGTGCTGACTTCGCCGAGTCGTCGTCGTACGGGTATTCTCGAGGTTTCATGTCATTCGTTTTTAATCGCCCTGACTTTCCTCTTTGTCTATTAAATGGTGATTATCAACTTCTAAGATTATAAGGTGAAAGTTATTGACTCTTTTGGTCTGTCTTCCTTAGTCGTTTCTATGTCCGTTAGACTCGTTGTGGTAGCGGTCGGACTAGACTACAAACCTCTTGTAGGATGGGTCGTCTTATGTGCAAGAGAAGTTTGTGTCCTCCACTCAGAAGTCCTACCTGTTATAAAATCCGGTTTAGGTATTTAAATTTTACTTACCTTGGTATCTTTCATACAAGTGGTTGGTGTCACCTTACTTGACCTTTAATTGTTTTCTTTATTTAGACTCTTCAGGAGTTTATAAACCTTTCATTTGCCGTTAAAATTTTTATCAGTACTCAGTTTCGTTAGTGCTTCCTGTAATCTATGGTGGAAATTAATTTACTTTTATCTTGTATAGTTTCAGGTGCTCTACGTCCATTTCGTCCCTAATCTACCCTTAAATGTCGAAAGTCACACGCGGTTTTTTCTTCTTTTAGAGTTGCTGGCTTCCTGGGTGGAATTCTTTGATCTTTTTCAGTTTCGTTCATCGTGTTTCCTTCACTTTTTAGTCTTGGTTCCGACTACTTTTGTATCTTTTTATTTAGTTTCGTTTTTAGTAGATAAACTTTTCTAATTGTTTTGCTGTTTTGGAAATCGATCTGTCTGTCTCTTTTTTTTTTTCTTGTCTTTAATGGTTTTAGTCAATAACAATTTTTCTTTAGTAACGATGAGTGGGATGTCTTTAGCTTCCCCATATTTTCGTTATGGCACTTGTTGAAATGTGGTTGTTTGATGTGTTGAATCTTCTGTGCGCCGTTTAAGTGTCTTTCTGTGTTTAGTTGTTTTGGCTAAGTTTTTGTCTTTCGGACCTAGTTAAGTGCTAGTAAATGGGTTCTTACTTACTAATTAAATTTTGTGAGGGTGTTTCTTTTCAGGTTCGGGTCCGCCGAATTGGACGTTTGACAGTTTGTGAAAAATTTTCAGTAAGACTTAGACCTGTTTGAGCCCTTTTTTCTCCTTCTTTTGGAAGGGGTGAGTGAGATGCCCTGGTCATGAAAGGGACGATGGTTTTGGTTTCGATGGTGTTCCTTTATTGTCTGGGTTTGCAGAGTGCTCGTGACCGTGCCTTTAAGAAGTACTTTGTCGTCGTTTGGTCAAGGTCGTTATTTCTTTTTCCCAACATGTCCGCCGTAAGTGGGGTCGTCACGTTCCGACCAAGTTGGGGACTTTTAGTTGCCTTCAGTGTGACTACTTTCCCGTCTTCGGTGTTGGTGTAATCATCCACGTATATTGGTTTGGGTTGTGTGTAAGTCGAGTCTTTGTGAGTCTGTGGTCATGAAGCCCCCCTGAAGAGTTGGGCTCTTTCTGGTAGATCCTCTCGGTGTCGATTGCGTAGATTGCCACTCTCCGGCTGACGAGAGGGGATTCCAGTCCGTCCTTCGTGGTCGCGGTGAGTCGCACTGAGACCTCCAGGGCCAGCCACGTTATTCCGTTCTTTTTATTAGGATTATTTTCTGCCGGACAAACTTTTTCTTCTACATTCTGAGGGGAATGAACGTCTCCTGTGCGTCTTTTAGGACTCCTTGGGTGTTTTCAGATCACCTCGATCGGTCATTGATTTAAGTCGCTCCAGCATCCCGTTTTGTAGTTGTATGTCTCGAGTCGAAGTGAGGACACATGATCGTTGTCTGTAGACCTTTACTTTGATTCTTTTATTAGGGTAAGTGTTATCGTAGTTTTTTGTGAATCCTTATTTAGATTGTTGTCTTTAAATTAGACGTTCTGAACGTGTGACCTTTACTGGGGTTTTTTGACGAATCTCTTTTATTTCCAGATTAAGGACCTCTGTGTGTCAGGTACAAGTACCTGTCCTCCTGTTGCAAAGGTTCGACTAGATACTTAGTTTGTTTTCGGGTAGTTTTAGGGTCGTTCGTGAAAAAAAAAAATTTAATTGTTCCACTAGAATTTGTAAACGTGTCTTTACACTTCCTGATCCTTATCGTCTTTTATAAGACTTTTCTTTGGAATCTCCTGAATCGTGCTGCGTGAAAGGTTTGCCCGGCGTTTGGGTGTCGCTAGCTCGGTCGCGTCATGACCGTTTCCCAGCCTGCGTGTACAGCCACTCCGTCTCGACTCAGGTCTCCGTTTGGGAACGGGGACGCCAGGGTCCTTCTGAAGTGTCTTTTCGGTCAGAGAAGTTTGGTACCACGCGCTAGATCTTTCTGCCGTGCCGACGTCCGTGCACGTCCACCGTCACCTCTGTCTCTGCGTCTCCGGTCCGAACACCTGTGTCGCCCCCTCCTTCGTCTCCCGCCCGCCGCTCCTCTCCCCTTGTCCCTGTGCGGGAGAGGTTTTCGGCTGCCTTGAGTGCGGTCCCGCGACGTTGTCGGACCAACCGCCCCTGTGTACTTGTGGATGTCGGCTAAGGACAACCCCGAACTGTCTTTGGTTGTGTGGTGAGCCAACATTTCGTTAATAGAAAGTTAATTTTTACTGATAAAAGTGTAAATTTTACCACGACCCCGTCAATCTATGGGGACATGGTTTTTTACTTACTCCCCGGTATGTGTCGTAAGTGTTTGTAATTGAATTGTACCAGTTATTTGGATTTAGGTTCTCGATTTTCATCTTACATTTGAGGATCCTCTTTTGTGTCTTCTTTATAAACACTGGAACCTAATCCGTTTCCTAAGAATTCATATTGTGGTCATTATGCTAAGTATTTTCTCTTGACTATTTCGTTTGAAGTAGTGTGTGTTGTGCGGTAATATGAACACACGAGGTTCTGTGGTACTTTTTATAATTTCCGTCCTATGTCTGGTCCTATTCTATAAACGTTTAGTATGAAGTCTATTTCCTGAACATAAGACTTGCATATTTCTTGAGAGAGTGTTGTTAAGACTTATTAAAACTTTGAGTCAATTCTGTTTATTTGTGTAATTTTACCCGTTTTGTAAATCTGTCTGTAAAATAGTCTTTGTTTTACACTGACGGTTACTTGTGTGCTCCTTTCCAGGTTGAAGTGACCAGCAATCGTTTTACGTTTAATTTTGGTGTCGGGGGGATGGGGACGGGTCGTATAGACATTATTTTTTCTGGTTGTGACGGTCCACAACGCCCTTGCACTCCCCGACGTTGGGAGGGCGCCCTCGGACTATTCTTCGGATGTCTCCGTCCACCGTTAGACACGGACCCGTCCCACTACCCTTCCCAGATTCTGAGTGGACCCGCCACCGACTCGGTGACGTCCCAGGGCAGGGTTCCCGTCTCTTCGCACGAGTGCGACAGTCCTTGGAGGTCTTTCGTCCCTCGTGTGAGTCTGTGTGTGGGGTCGGAGGTGCCCTGCGGTCGGAGTGTCCCCTGGTCGAAAAAAGATTTCCGGTCTCAGTGGAGGTCCCATTGGTTCGCCGGGGGTTCCGGCAGTCGGAGACACGGCCAGGTTCTGAAGTGAGTTTGTCTTCCTGGGGCACGGTGCTGGGACCTGGTGGAAGGGACGTGTGTGTGTTGGGACCTGTCCTGTCCTCCCCCGCTCGGGCCCGTCGGACCTGGGGCGCCCGGTGAGCGGGTGTCGGTCGGTCCCCCCGGGGCGGAGCCGCGGACGACCCCGGCCCGGGGACGAGTAAACGTCAGTTCCCGGGTCTCGGTACCTGTCGGTCGAGGGTCGAGTCGGAGGACGGGGCTCTGAGTCGAGAGGGTCGACATTTTACCCGTCTCCACGACGACCCCGCTCCGCACAGTCTCTGTCCGCCCAGACCCAAGACCCCGAGCACTATCCTCGACCCCGGGTCGGGGGAGGGAGAGTCGACGTTCTCCGAGGGACCACGACGACCCCCGGGTGTGGTCCGCGTCCTACCCGTCCTAGACCTGGTGGTGCGGGTCCGTCCGTGACCCGAGACGCTCAGAGTCTCCGGTCCTACCGTCGTCCACTCCGTCCTCGGTTCTCCGGGCAGACCCCTTTCCCGACACGAGGTGTTCCGAGCCCGCGGAGGGGACACTCGAGTCCCTTGGCCGTTCCCCCGGTGCGTGGGGCCCCGGCCCGGGACGGGGCGACGAAGGGGAAGTCCGGGATCTCGAGACCTAAACCTTCCAGTGGACCGAAGTCGGAAGGACGGGTCCTGGGTGTCGGGGTAGCGGGCCGGGGGTCTTGCCCCGAAAAGAGGACGTCAAATCTTAAAGGTCTGTAGAAGGGGGTTCCGCGTCCTCCGTCTCTTTTTAGTTTCCCCAAGACCGGCTTTCCTAGACTTAAACCGAGGGCGGGGGAGACCGGGACGCCGAGACCTTCCGTGCTTAAAGTGACTCCTAGGTCCGTCCGCAGGGGCGCCGGACAGTGGAGGGCGGCTCCCGTGGTGGTCTACGGGGTGTCTCCCCACACCGGAAGGTGGTGGATGTGAGTGCTCTGTCGGGACGTGCCGGACGTCTGTACGGGAGGGGCGCCAGTGGTGGTGGGTGGAATGGGCGAGGGGGTCCGTTCCTGGCGGGGGGACTCCCTCCCGGGGACCCGGGGTGGGACCAGACACGTCCGGACGGTGTCGCTTCCACTCGAGTACTACCTCGTCCAGGGGGTCCGGTCGACCCTCCCTTCGCCCCGACCCGAGACCCCTCCCACAGGTGGGGGTCCTCGTGCGGAGGGCTGGGGTCTGGCCTTTGACTCTACCCTTGCGTGAGAGGTAGTCCGTCGCAGCCAGTGGCCCGGCACGGACGGCGACCGACGCCCAGGTCTTTCCGCACGTACTCGTGTGCGCACACTCGTGTGGAGGTGGTCCGTGGTGCCACCACGACCCAGGGGGCCGGAGAGCGGTGGGACGCAGGAGACCGCGTCCGGGGCGAAGGGAATCTTTCTGCCGAGACTTGACGACCGCCCACAGCCTCCTCTCGTCCCAAGCGAAATACGGTAGAATAGGACGTGTGTGTGTGAGCGAACCATTGCCTGTGCCTACCCTTATACGCCATCGAAATGTCTTGGCAGAAGAGATGTCCTCGCGTCGAGGTTAGAAATTTCGTTGTAGTTTTGTCTACGAGGTCCGAGAGGCAGTGGCCACGGTATTTCCCGCCGGGGCAGAGGGTCGGTGTCCCTGGAAATCTGTGCCTTCGGTTGACGCAGGGAGTGGCAGAGTTTCAGGAGTTCTCGTAGGGTTCCGTTTGTCTTGCTCTGAGTACAGAAGGGGTCTTCGGAGTCGGGAGAGTCGGCCGTGCCCCCGGGGACACGGGTGGTTGGGGCGTGGAGACCGGGCCGGGGAGGTCGCGCGGTTCGGACGTGGTCGAGTCCCGGGGGTGCGCCCGTCGGGAAGAGGTTCGGGGTGGAAAGGTGTCGTGTCGCGCTCCCCTGTGCCCGGTCCGACCCGGGGGCCCCTCCGCCCCGAGCCCCGACTCGTCCCGGGGGCGCTTGTGGTCCCCGCCGAGACAGAAGGTGTCTTGAGCCCAGGGGGTAAGTCTGTGGTGCCGACCGGCAGATGGAGTCGGGACGGGAACGACTCGTCTTTTGTCCGAGTCGACCTCCTCCCGCGGAGGGTCGACTTCTGACACTGGGCCGGGGACCCGAGACGGGGGTCGGGTCGTGGACCCCTCCCGGCCCGAGAGGTGGGTGAGCTGTCTACCTTCGAGGCTCCGTCTTTCCGCGGGTAAGCGTCGAACGGGCCGGTCTCGTCTGTGACCCGGTGGGGACTGGACGGCAACCCGGGAAGGTCTTTGAAGGTGTCCCACTGGTCTCCATCTCCTCTGGGGAGGCACCTCTACCCCCCTACCGTCCCCGCTCGTCCTCTGTGTTCGAGGCCTTCGAGGACCGTCGGGGACCGGCGCCCCGAGGTCCCGTCGTGTCGGCGACCCTCGCCGCCCCCGCCCACCCGTACGTCTCCCATGCACGACGAGGAGGACCTTCAAGAGGTCCGAGGTAGGACTGTCGTTTCCCGCCCTCGTGGAGGGGTGACGCACGAGTGTTCGGAAGAGAGACATCGTGGATGACAGACGTCCTTCCTACGTCTTTCGGGGAGGATGTGTCCCGAGAGTCGGGGCGTCCCGGTCAGGCCGGGCCGTGGCAGGGGTGTGCGTCCCTCCGTGCGGACCAGACACAGAGGCAAATAAGTCGAGGTCCCTCGGCGCCTTCCTCTCAACCAGGACGGCTTTTATTTGGTCCTCGACAGCCGTTTGTGCTCCCTCGGACCCCAAGGGTCGGGTCCCCTCCCGAGACGGCCCTGGGGTCTGAAGGGTGCCACCCCCTCCCCTGCACGGTCGGTGAGAGTCCCCGTCTGGGGCCGACGGTAGTGTGGCAAGTGTCGAGGTCCGACCCCCACCGCGAGTCGTGCCGGCCCCCCCCACCGCCCCCCTCCTGTCTGTCGTCTCTCAACACGACCCCCCCCCCTGACAATTTCTCTCCCCCCAGGTTGTACCCGGGGGTCCGTCGTCTCCACCTCGACTCCGGGTCGACGCTCCGTTGTCCCAGGCTTTCCTGGGAGACGAGAGAGGTTCCGCCCGCCCCGACTCGGACCTCCCGGACCGAACGACCGCGACGTCAGACCCGGAGTCAAAGGGGTGGCACCCTTCGGACCCCAGGTAACCTCGGGAGGGCACCCGACCCTTGGGGTTCGAGGGAGCACAAACGGCTGTCTAGGACCAAATAAAAGCCGTCCTGGTTCNGTACCCGGGGGTCCGTCGTCTCCACCTCGACTCCGGGTCGACGCTCCGTTGTCCCAGGCTTTCCTGGGAGACGAGAGAGGTTCCGCCCGCCCCGACTCGGACCTCCCGGACCGAACGACCGCGACGTCAGACCCGGAGTCAAAGGGGTGGCACCCTTCGGACCCCAGGTCACCTCGGGAGGGCACCCGACCCTTGGGGTTCGAGGGACCACAAACGGCTGTCTAGGACCAAATAAAAGCCGTCCTGGTTCGGGGGGGTCCCGAACTCAGTCTCCGGGACGAGTCAGCCGGTCCTCCCCGACCTACGGTCCGTTGGGGGCGGGAGGAGTGGGGGTGCGGGGCGGGTGTCCGTCGGAGAGGGACGGCCTAGTGGGTCTACGAATACGACAGCCACCGAGCCAGTACAGGTTGAGGCGCTGGGGTACCTGACGTCGTGCGGTCCGGACGGGTAGGGAGTGGCAGAGGGTCTCAAACGGGTTCGAGTACAGGTCTTAAATTTACGACTTCCCGGATGGTTTGAGGAGGAGGCCCTCGGGGGTCCGGACGCCATGTCGTCGGGGGGTTCCTCCTCGCCCCGGGGGAGGGCCCCCGCCCTTGGGGCCCCCGCCCTTGGGGCTCCAGCTCTTGATTCCGAGGGTAGCGTGGACCTTCTTCCCCGGGTCGTCCGTGTCCGTCTCCGAGTCCCAGGGGGTCGAGGCCGTACCCCTGTCGACAGTGCTCTTCGGACTCACGCCCCCCCCCCCCNCGGACTCCCCCCCCCCCCCCCCCCCGACACTGAGCCAAAGGGGTGTCGCGGCGGGGTCGGGGGTCCCGTCTCGTCTCTCCGTTCCGTGTCGGGGGACGACTGGGGTTCCCCGGGGTCCCTCCGACAGTCCGGGAGGACGCCAGGGACGGTGGGAGTCGGAGACAGGGCCGAGGAGGAAGCTCGGTCGCCGGCTGGGTCTGGGCCGAGGGTCCTCCTGGGGTCGGAGCCGGGGGCTCGCCCGAGCACACATTCGAACCCGCTACGACCTGGGAAGACTTTTCGCCCCGGTCTGCCCGACTGACGGGGCCCTTCCTGACCCACGAACACGGACGCGTGGTTGACAGAGGGGCTGGGTCTGTGTTCGGGGAGTCAGCGGCCCCGGAGTTGTACGAGCGCGAGGTCGTCTCGTGCGTACCTGGGAGTTGGGTGGGTCCCTTATTGGTAGTCCTGGGAGGTCGAGTCTCCCGGCCTTCGGAGTCAAGGACGGGGTGGACCCACGACTCAGGGGTTCCAGAGAGGTGTGGGAAAGGAGGGGTCTCTCGAGCCGTTTCGACCCTTAGTTGACCTATGTGCACCCGTCCTGCTCACTGGCCGTCACCCCGGTCTGCCTCGACACAGGTGTGGGCGGAGGGGAGCGAGTGGGTGCACCCGCGTGTACCCGTCTCCCATGGACTGTCCCGTACCCCTGTCGGTCCTCCGTCCACAGGGGTCGTCGGTTCCGGCCGGACGGGACGAGTCCGCTGGTATGGGCTTGGGGGTGTCGCCCCTGCGCCCTCGGGCCGGTGGTCGGGGTGAGTGGCACGCAGGGGTCTGGCGTGGGACGGGTGAGACCGGAGTCAGAGGGGTAGACACGTCACTCACGACCCTGTCCACTATGGTTTCGGGGAGCACGTAGACCCCTGGTCGGGGACGCATCTGAGGTGGTAGTCGGGCGGAGGGGGGGAGTGGGCCTCGGGACGGGTCCCGGTCCACTGCGGGCTCGAAGACGTCCTTCTTTGGCCTTAGGTACTGACCTCTGTGTCTCCCTTTCCGCCACACCCCCTGCCCCCACGACCTCTCTACTGTTTGCATAGGACACAGGCACCGTTACGGTGGTGGGCGAGGGCCAAGTGCGGACCTCTAAAGACCGGGACAGGGGCCCGGGACTCTAGGTCGAGGACGGACAGTGAGTGATCGAAGAAAAGGGGCTGCGTGGGTGGCGTGGGGGTGAGTCGTACATAAGTGGTGGGCGGGCCCGTAGGCGTCCCCGACAAAGGACTCCTCTATATACCCGTGGGGCCAGGGTCGTGGAGACGAGTATTTAAAGAGGACGACGACGCGCAGGAGTCTTTCTCCCAAGACCCGAGTGCGGGACCTGGAGAGCCCCCACCCTGAGACTGGGTCCGTTAGACTCACGAATCTTTTGGGGCGACTTTGGATCTCGACCACCCACCCACGCACCCATCCACCCACACACAGAATCCCTGTGTGTGTCTACACCCTGGACGTCACACAGACACGAACACATAGAATCTCTGTGTGTGTCTACCCACTGGACCCCACACACACGCATACACAGAATTTCTGTGTGTGTCTACACCCTGGGTCCCACACACACACACAGAATCTGTGTGTATCTGTACCCTGGGTCCTTCACACACCACACACACGTACGCACGTACACACATTCTCTGTGTGTGTCTATACCTTGAGCCCGTCTGTGAGGGGACAATGGCACGACTCTGGGACAGTATTAAATCTGGGGTGATTAAAAAGGAGAGAACCTCGTCTACTACGATGTTCCTCGGAAAATCCAAATTTGAGGGTTCCAGATTCTGTCCCCCACGACCCAGGGACAGAGAGGACCCCCGGGGTAGTGGACAAAGAAACCCCCCATCGCTTAATCCCCTCGTTGTCGGAGAGGGGTCGAACCCACCCCCCACGACCGAAGGGTTCCGTGACCCTTGTTGGCGACTCGAAAGGTGTCCCTCAGGACCCCCCGTTACCTCGCCCCAGGAGCCAGGAAGAACAGGGGTCCGGGTCCATACCCACTGGCGGTGTGGGGCACGGTTGGGGGAGTGTAGACGGTCCAGCGTCCTACTACGGGTGGGGCGAAGGAAGTAGTCCTGACGGTCGAGCGTCGACGACACAATGACTCACCACGGGTCCGTCGGCCGGACGTCCTCCCCCAGGCTCTCCTAGACTGCCGCACTGAAGGTTGGAAGGTCTGGGCCTCTGGGACGCCCCGACGCCCACCCCCCCCGTCGAGAGGTGCTTGGGTCCTCTCACTCCGTGCAGACGGTGGGGGCTTGGGTCTCTCGTCCCCCGGAAGGGGAGACTGTGTGTCGGTGGGCCGTAGGAACGGAGGTAGAGCCTCACGGAGGGAAAGACTACTTCGCCCTGCGTTTGGACCCGACCCCAAACCCTCTCGTAGGGGCCCCCGACCGAGTTGATTTTCCCCTGGGTCCCGCGTCCTCCGGTCCCCCGACCAACCCGTCCTTCGTCCTGTCATGAGCGTCGACGTTCCGTTGTGCCCGGTTGCTCGCGGAAAGGAGACCCCGGGGTGACCTCTGCGACGGTCTCTCCTCGGATCCCCTCCGATGGAAGGATAAGGGGGCATAAGGGGGCGCGAGGGGTCGGAACTTTCGGGGACGGGGCGTCCCGGGTGTTCTGGAATCGAGAACAACTACGAAAGGAGGGTCGGGTCGTCACTCCCTCGGGACTCGTTCGCGAGGTGTCGCCGAGTGTGGACTCCGGGACGACCCCGACGTTCGGACCGACCTCCGAGGGCTCGGACCTCCTCTGTGGAGGTCCCCGGGACGGTCACGACTGGGAAGGGACCCTACAAGGAAGGTACCTCGTGTCCGCTCGGAACACGGGGTAAAGTGTCTAAACCCTTGACTCCGAGACTCTCCGAATGGACGGGGTTCCAGTGTGTCGAGGACAGCCCTTCTCAGACCAAAACTACGGTCTCCGACGGCCAGACAAAACCTCCCCCTTGTGGGCGTCCCCGGGGTGGGACTCGTCGTTCGTCCACCGGACGTCGAAAATGTCTTACCTTCCCCTGGGGACAGAGTCTCCGTGCGACCCCGTTCTTCCGAGACTCGGGGAGGAGGTTTCCTACTGCTTCTCTTGCACAGGTTCCACCCCCCTCCCCACCTCTTGAGGTGGTCCAAGACTCGTTGTCGGGGGCGGGGGTGCGGCTCGGAAACCGAGGGGAAAGCGACTTACGGCGGGGAGGGTCCCCGTACCGACCTGCCAGGCCCCACGGCCCGACCCTCCGCGGTCCGCAGCCCTCACGCTCGTCTGCCTTTTCCCACTACGGGCGAGCGTGGCTGCCCCCGGTCCGTCGGGCCCGACCCCTCCGAGCCCCTTCCCGTTCCCGGCGCGACGCAGCTGGTGCCCTTCGTCGCCGAGACTCGCCCCACCCTGCTCCCCGCTGTTCCCCTCTCCCACGACCTCGCCGCTCAGGAACGCTCCCCGTCACCGCGCGCCCCGTCCCCGCGAGGCCCCCGCCGGCGCCTCGGGGCTGGTCCTGGGGGAGACGGGGCGACTCGGCTCGCGGGCGAGGCGGCGGCGGCGGTTCAAGGAGGTTGAAACGGGCGAGGCGAGCCTCCCGCGCGCCCCGGCCCCGCGTGTTCCCCGGCCCCCGCGCCCCACGCCCGCGAGCCCGACGCTCCCGCGCCCCGGGCGGAGCGGCGGGGGCGCTCGCCGGCCTGACGGCGCGGGGGTCCGAGCCAGGGCCGAGGCGCGAATGGACGAGCGGGCCCGCGGCAAGGCCCCGACGCGGGCGGCGGCGGCGGCAGGAAGTTCGAGATTGAAGCGAGGCCCCTAACTTTAAGGAGGGGTCGAAGCGGGTAGCTAGGCGCGCGGCGGGGCGGGGAGCGCGCGCCCGTCCCCGCGGCCTCGGGCGCGTGGCGGGGACGCGGGGGGGCGGCGGCGCGCGGGGGCGGGGGAGAAGGACGCTCAGGCCGCGGCTCGGCGCGCGGGGGGACGAGGCGCGGGCGGGCCGGAGGAGCGGCGGACCGAGGACGGGAGGGCGGCGGCTCGGCTCCCACCCCCGCGCCCCCTCCCTCGCGCTCCCCCTCCATGATCTTTCGCGTCCTCCCAAAGGAGAGCCGGGGACCGGCCGGAGGGTGGGTGCAGGCGGGAGGCCACTGCCTCGCGCGTCGTCGACACCGACCCTTCCCGACGGGTGCTGGGGGAGGGGAAATTCGTTTCGGGCCCGCAAGAGTCCTGGGCCCAGCCGGTCAGCTAGACCGGGTGGACCTTCTTCCGTCCCCAGGCCCCCGTCTCTCGCCCCCCTCCCCGCCCCTCCCAGCCGTGGGAGAGGGTCGGGCCCAGGGGAAGGAAGGGAGTCACGGGGTCGGAGACCCGTCTGCTCCTCCCTCCGACCGCCCCCCCACCCCCCGAGACTCGTTCGAGAGGAGAATCAAACTGGGGACGGTGGGCGCGCACGTCTTCGGGGGAAAGGCGTTCAATGTCCGTTCCTTTGCCGGGTCTCTCCGGGGCCCCGTACGGGGGGGGGGTGGGGCCGGTGTGTCGGCCAGACTTCGTCTTGGGCTCCCCGTCGAAACGGGGGTCCTGACTCGGAAGACCGGGGAGCCCCTGAGGAGTAACCTCGGTCCGTCCGGAGCCGCCACGAGAGCTGACGGGCCCCCCGACGGGTCGGGCGTCGGGCTGGGCGAGCGCAGGGCCGCGGCGGGCCGGACAGGGGAGTCCGCGGGCGTCGGGGGAGGGGCGAAGGACAGGGGGCGGGCGGAGACTAAGGGCCGGAGTCATGGGGGCCGTGCGAGAGGCGAGGGGCGGTCGTCGACCCGTTAAGTGGCTCGTATGTTTTCTCAACTGAGTTAAGTTTTCGTCGTTTAGTTCTATTTAGGATATCACACACCCCTGGCCTCTCCCCTACACTTACTTGCGGGTGCCGTGTCCGCTGAGGATATCCCCGACCGTCTGGGGGAGGGGGTCGCGGCGAACCCACGTCCAGTCGGTCCTGGACCCCTCACCCGCGGTTCGACGGAGGTGACGGTCCACCCCTGAATCCCTAAGTCACGAGACTCCGGGGGAGGACGGACGTGCCACCCCGAGACGGTCCGATATTTCCCGGACGATGTCGCTTCGCTCGCACGAGCCACCACCCCTGGCCCGGGACCCCCCGCGACATAGGTCTTCGGACGGTCTCGGGGTCCCTAGTCCCACTCCGGGTTCCTTCCTCCGACGACCTGGCGCCCCCGTAGACTCGACGTAGGGAAGAACCCGACGGGGACGGACCTGGGAGTGGGGCGTCCGGAATCCGGTTCCGGTCCGAGGCCCGAGAGGGACATCTGTGTCGTTCGGAGTCTACATGAGCCGGGCCCGACCCCCTGGTCTATCGTCCGGCCGGTCCCTCTCCCGAGGGGAGGACGGAGTCTCGGCGGGGACGAGGTCGACGTCGACCCCGACCCCTCTCGGAGGAACCCCCGTGGCCAGTGAGGACCTTCCAGACTCTTTAGTCGGAGACCGGAGTGGTCGGGATCCGTCATTTGCGTACCCTTGGCCCCGAGGTCCCGCTGGAAGGGGTCCCCTCGGGGACGGGCCTCGACTGCCTACGGACAAAGACCGGTCAGGGGGCTGGGGTCGGTCGTCGATATAGAGTCCTTCCTACCCCGACCGAACCCTCCCCGGTGGGGTCTTCCGGTCCCCGTCTCGATCCCGTCGGAGGGCGACGAGGGGTCCAGGCGCCCGGTACTCGGCAAAGAATCCGCTCGCTCGCCTCCGGTTTCCTGGACGGGGTGACGGTCCGTTCATATGCAGGCGGGCCCCAGTCCTGAGACGTCTCCCCGGCCCTCCCAGGTCCGAGGCGTCCCGCCCCACCCCCCCCCTCCAGGGACTCGGTCGACGCGTCTCTCGCTTGGGGTCTCAACCCCCGCGTCCTCTAACGTCCACCCCGGACTCCCCTTCGAACTCCAGGGCCGGTGACTGCGGGAGTGGGAGCCGCCTCCGGCGGGGAATCCCGACGCTGGAGAGGCGGCTCAGAGTCGAGCCAGCGGGGAGGGGGCACCCGCGCGGCTACCGGCGGACGCACATTCAGTAATTAAGACGAGGTCTCCGCGGCCGCGGCGCCGCTCCTGAAGACAGTCGCTGGGGTGTGGCGCGAGGTGCGGGGGACGGGGTGGGGGTCTGGGTCTCGACCACTCGCCACCTGTGCCTACGCCGAGGAGCGAGTGGCTCCGAACCTCTGGCGACCACGCGCCGTGTCTTCGAGACCTCCCGCAGCCCCAGGGGCTCAACTACCTCCCCCGCCCCGGGCTCCGGCCGGGACCCCTGCTTCTGGGGGTCCGACGGACCCCGGACCTACGTCGTCTGCCCCTCTTTTACGTTCATGGGGGGAGGCACAGGACGCAGGGGGCTTAGGTGAGTTCGACCCTCGACTCACAACCCCACCCACGTCCCCTCCTGTCTTGGGAGGACCCGGAATCCCCGCGCACGGCCGCTGCGACGTCCACCCGGGTGGCCCCGCAGCGGAGGGGCGTGCGCTCCGACATCGATGTGGGGTTTTGGGAGGGTCTTCGAAGCGCCCAGGGGAAATGAGAGGTGTCAGGTCGGCCGCCGAGCGGCGCTGGTGGCGTGCGGGTGGCGGCGAGTCTACCCCGCCCCCTGCCCGAGGGCAGTCACCCAGCCCTCCCTTAAGGGCGAGTCGCCGCTGTCAGCCCGGCCCTTGGGGTGCGGGGCGGTCGCCCCTCCCGAGGGAACTCCTGCCACGGTCGTAGCGCGGCCAGACCCGCCGGTGTCCGGTGTGCCACGTCAAACCCTTCTCTCTTTCAACCCCCGCTGTGGGTCTCTGCCCTCTCAGTTCTTCCTCCCTGCTCCTCCCCCGCACCTCCGTTCTCGCCGTCCCACTCTTCCGACTCTCGGCGCGCGACCCCAGGGCGGTGTGGGGCCTCGGGTCGGGCCGGGGGCCGAAGGCCCGCCTCTCCGAGCCCCGTCTCCGCGGACCCTTAGCGGACCTCGGCCCAGGGAGCGCCCTCTCGCCGGCGCCGGCCGCCTCGGTCCTCTGGGCCACCCCACCCCCGCCCCCAGTACATTGCGGGCGAGGCTCGTTCCGAGGGGGGTGCGGCCGGCACTCTTCCGACCCGTGGGAGTCAGGCGAGGGACGGGCGGGAGCTGATGTTCTACCCCAAGGACTACCCCCCCGCCAGAGGCGTACTTGAACCCCGCGGAGCCGGTGGCGACGGGAGAGCGTTCGTTCTGGTGGGGCAATGGGCTAGGGACGGATAGGGAGGGAAGGACGAGTGTTGCGAGTCCTTTCAAAGCCCCAGGGGCGCCGCGGAAGATCGGGCTCCCCAAGCCTCAGGGCCCGGAAGCCCGGCGCCGCAGCCCCTCCCTTCAAACAGGCCGGCCCCGGGCCGCTGACGATTGAAGCCCACGCTAGCGGAGCCGTGGGCTCTCGCCCCGCCGCTCCTGGCCGCCTTTGTTGCGAGGTATTGGTTCGGGGTGACCGCCCCCTGAGCCGGGGCCGCTCCTGCGAGTCCCGTCCCGCGCGCCTGACCCCGCCGGGCCCGCCGCTCTCGGAGACCCCTGGGGCGCGTGCGGGGGTGACGGCGGGCCCTCTCGGAGAAGGGACGGAGGGGGTCCCGGCCCCTGGACGACGGGACGTCGGCACCCTCTTTCCTGGGGGCTTGGCGTCGGGGGCGGGGGTGGGGGTGGTAGGGGAAGGATGGACGAGATCCAACACCCGGGCCCCGACCTCCGTGCCAGTGTCCTCTCGCGTCGCGCGCGCGGGTCCAGGGGCCTCGCGCCGCCGCCGCCGCCGCCGCCGAAGGGGAGGAAGGAGGTCGAGAAGGAGGCGGCCGGAGCGACCGAGGTCTGTCTAGAGGAGGGGGATCGCGGGACGGACGGGGAGGGCCTCGGGCGGCCCGACCAGAGCCGGACGCTGACCCTCGCCTCGCCTCGGCCGCCCTCGGCCCGACGCCGCGAGTGACGCAGTTCGCGACCCGCTCGCGCCCCGCCGCCGCCGCCTCTGTCGCGCGCCGCTCGGGCCCCGGCCGGCCTGTCCGCCCCGTCGCCGCCGAGGCCGAGGCCGAGGAGGCCGAGGCCGCGCCCGCGCCACCACCGCCGGCGCCGGCGCGGCTCCAACATCGTGTAAGAAAGACTCGCACTAGCTTCTAAAGCACATCCTCGGCCTCGCCCCTCCCGACCTCCTCCCCGCCCCCTGCGCCCGCCCCCGCCGGCCTCCCCGCCCGCCGCCACATCGAGGCCGTGCAGCTACCTGCTCCCCACAGGCTTCCCACTGCGCCCTCCCCTTCAGCTCGTCCGACCTCCCGCCGCACCCGTCGGGTCTCCGCAGAAGCGGGGGGAGGAAGACCGAGCAGGACGCGCGGGGACGGGAGCGGGATCCGGGGGCAATCTTGTCTCCGGGCGCTTCCAGATCCTTAGCCCTGCGGCCCACCGCTACCCTCCACCCGTGGACCCGCCTCTGCCCGTGCGCGCACGCCCGTGACGGCAAACGTGTGTGTGGCCCTTGGCGCACTTTCAACTGGGCTTCAGTCTGGGAGACACCCGCGCGCGTAGGCGCACACGTTGACGAGACGGGCGACCCCGCGCGCAAAGGCCCTACCCCTCCCGCGACGTGGACCCCTCTCCCCGCCGCTCCCCCACCAGCGGGGGCTTCTTGAGCGAGATGGGATCTAGCGACTGGGGGTGAGTGGGAGGGCCCCGAGTCGCGGAGGGAGGGGTGAAAGCCGCCCCCCATCCCCCGTCCCGGCCCCTCCCCACACCCTGGTCGGTCAGAGGAAGCTAAGGGCCTTCCAAGCCAAATCTCCTAAAAGGAGGGTGCCTAGGGAAGGAGGAGCAAGCGGAGGGCTTAGGGGCCCCCTGACGTTGGCGAGCCAGCCGGAGATCTGACTCGAGATGTGGGCGTCGGAGAGCCACCGGGGCGCGGGCGAGGGCCGCAGGTGGGGCGGAGCGGCCCGCCAAGGGTGAGGGGTGCCGGCGACGGGTCGGACGCCGAACTCGAAACCCGCTCTTGACGTTTAGTCCGAGTTCTCGCGTGGGCGCGCCGTGCCGGACGCGCGGCGAGGGGCTCGGAGACTCAGGCTCGGCGCGTCGTCTCTGGGCCGACCCGAGCCCGAGCCCGAGCCCGTGCTGGGAGGCCTCCGGTGGCGGACGCGCCGCGGGGACGAGGCGCGCGACGGGGCCTGACCCTCCCCTCGGTCTCCGTCGCTCCAGCTGGACGCGCGGGGGCCCGCGCGTGCGTTTCTCCTCCCCAGACTACCTCCCACTCCCCGCGGGGAGGACCTCCTCCGTGGTCCTGGCCGCACCCTCACCACCCACTACGACACCCGGTGCGGCGGTTTCCGGCCGGCCCGGGTCCTTCCCGCGCGCCCCAAGGCCCAGCCCAGCCCAGGTCGGACGCCGCGGTCGACGGCAGGAGGTCGAGGAGGGTGTAGAGGAGGTCTGACCTACAGGGACTCCGTCTCGACTCGGGGGTTTCCCCCGGTCTCACCTCCTCTCGGGTGGCGGAAAGGGCACCTGGGACCCTGGGCCTGCTACTGCCAGTTCCAGCATCGGTGACAGAAGTTCGACAGGACAGGAACTCCCCGCGAGTCTGGGGGACCTGGCCCTCCACCCCCGTCTCCGACCGGAACCCTCAGAGAGAACACGTCCAGGGATTACCTCCGCGAACAATCGGGTCCGACCGACGTCGGGGGCCACGGGCGAAGGGGGATTAACCGGTCCCGGAACGGTACTGGACCAACGGTCCTCGCCGAGAGGACGGACTCCCTCGCGCGGACGGCCTATGAAAGTGTGAGGTCGTAGAACTCTACGACTTTATACGGGAACGAACGAGACTTTCGTCTCGGATCGACGAAAGGGGGCCTTTCTGGTCTGTGGGAAGTACGACTCTTGTCCCCTGGGGGCACTTCGGGACCTCCCTCCTCCGTCCTCCCCGGGCAGAAAGAGACCCGATTTATTTCGGGTTCACGAGAGAGCGACCAGAGTGACGACACTCTAGAGCGACCGAGAGGGAGAGAGAGGACGGAAGGAGAGAGTCTGTGAGTAGAGGAGGACTTTTGGGGGTGTGTCGGACGTAACATCTGTGTGTGTGCGGCGGGTGTGTGACGCACAGATGTGTGTCGGGGTCAGCGTGGGTGGTCGGGTAGAGGGCCGGTCCGCAATAGACCCGCTCTTGTGCCCTATGTGAGGGGTAGGAGTGTCTACGGGTCGAACTCGACAGCCACCATGTCGGGCGTCGGTCGAGGTTTGTGGGGGTCAAGTTTGCTTGGGGTCAGGTGTGGATTGTGTGTACCCGTCCGAGCGTGCGGGCTTACGTTACTATTTTGAGTGGAGGTGCATAGTTCGTGCGCCAACGCCGAACGTAGTTAAGTCAGGTACGAGTGTCGGTGGATCTTTACTCGTGACAATTGCAGAGGGTGAAATGTCCCTCCGGCCCCAACTTGAGAGGTCCTTGACCCAGTCGTCTAGGAACAAAAGTGGGGGTGTTTGGTCGGTGATTTAGGTCTGAGTCGGGTCGTGGGACCCCCCTCCGTTCGCTCCGTCACTCCCCGGACCCCGAGACCCAGGTGTGGAAGGGGCCGACGATCTCCGGGGAGACACGGAGACCTCCAGGGGACGGGTTCATGAGAGGTGTCACCTAGGAGGTGGTCTGACACTCGAGACGTCTCCTCCTGCCAGACTGAGTGGAGACTTGCGGCCTGGTCGTGTCCCCCGACTGGTCCACACCAAAGTATTGTCTCCTCCGAGACTACGCGCAGACGTGGGGAGGCACGGAGGAGAGTCGTACCGGACCGACCCTCCTCGACTGGGTCCGTCCAGCCAGCCTGTTGACTCCCGCATCTCGACTCCCTGTGGTACCGCCCCCGATTACACCTTTTCTCGGGAGGGGTTCGGGTAGGACCCTCTGTCATGGATCTCCCTCCACCTCTGACAGGGAAGGACACGGGTCTTGAAGTACCACTACTACTGCTTGTAGCTTTTTGGCTCTCGGTGCGGTTTTCGTTACACCGGCAGAATATAGATTCGTTTCTCGGACAAGGGGGTATACATTTTTCGAGGATGTTTAGTTATTATTTGGGTTTTCGTCCCTTTTTTACCCGTCTCTTATACTTGTCTTTTCCTTTAATTTTATTACGAATATATGTTGTTCACGGGACAGAGTGAGGATTGTTGTCTTTCCGTTTAATTTTGATAAGACTCTTTACTAAATAAGTAGGTTACCCGTTTCTCATTCCAAATTACTGTGCGACAACACTACTACACCCTTCGTCCGTGAAAATCTCGGAGACTTTGTTCCAGGTTTTGGGAAACCGGGTCGTAAATGAAGATCCTTAGACAGGAGGTCTCTCACGAGTGTTTACACTTTTTACTATATAATGACGTGCGTTCCAATAAGTAGCCTCGTGAGAAACATTATCGTCGTCTAACCTTCGCAGACTTTACGGCCGGCTGTCACCTCACGTCCCTGCGCACGTGTGTCTACGTGCGTGTCGACCTATCCGTGCGTGATTAGACTCAGGTAGAGGGTCTTGCCAGAAATCCCCTTGTCTCGTTCCTCACCTTGACACACACATCCTGAAAAATAATTGAACGTGTTCTTTCTATGTCATCGTAAAATAAACGGACACACACGTTTCGTCATCCCTTTGACCTCCCGGTCCTCTGTCCCTCTCTCCCGTCCTTTGACGAAGTGAGTCTCCGTAAAAGGTGACACAATAAAAAAAGTGGGAAGAATTGTCATATGTCAACGTACTCAAAACTGTTTACACATATAGACATAGTGGTGGGGTTAGTTCTATGACTTTGAGGGTCGCGTGGTCTCTTACTCCGAAAAGTGAGACGTGGGTGTAGACGACAAACTTAAAACATGTTACACGTATGCAAAGGAAACATTATTTAAATTTATTCCTTCAATTTTACTTTCTACCAAAGTGTAGACAGTAGAGCATGGACGTTATAGGGTCCTTCCGTTGAGAAAATGTCTAGTCTGACTCGAAGGGTCTTCTTGTCTCCGAACGGGGCCTCTCGGTTCCGGCTTGACCCTGGGATCCGAGAGAGACTAAAATCGTCGGAGTAACTCCCAATTAAATGTATCAATGAGTCCAGTCAAAGTTCGCACGATAAGTTACCAAAAATCATATAAGTGTCTCAACACGTTGGTAGATTGAAAAACTCGTAAAAAATGGGGGTTTCCTTTGGGGTCATAGGCACTCATCGGTGGGGGTGAGAGGTGGTACTGTAGATAGGATCCAGAAAGAGAAAAAAATAAAAAATAACCTTATATGTCGATTAATTGACGAATTTAATTTTGATATGTGACAATGTAACTTAATTTGACTATCAAAGTCCCAGTGTCGTTTCCGAGTCGGTATGTATTTGTACATGGGTAAGAGGGGGTTTAAGGGAAGGGCGGGTCGGACGGTACTCTGTGAGTCGTCCAGCCGTCGTCGTCCTGGAACAGTGGTTGGACGAAAGACCGAGACTCAGAGCTGACAACACCTGCAAAGCCTAGCTGCGTGAGCGGACGAGTCACCAAGGGCCTGACCGACGAGAGTGAATGACCCTACAAAGACTCTAAGTCCACCACCAAATCAGCGAGTCAGCCCAGACTGAGACGCTGGGGCACCTGACATCGGGCGGTCCGAGGAGACAGGCACCCTAAGAGGTCCGTCCTCATGACCTCACCCGACGGTACGGGAAGAGGCCCCCCAAAAGGGCTGGGTGCTCAACTCGGACCCAGAGAGCGTGACGTCCGCCTAAGAAACGACCGGTCCGACGCTCCCCTCGGGCTCCCAGCGAGCACCACACGGCACGAGGCAAGACTACCGGACCGCCAGGGTGACACATCTACCTCGTGGAAAATAATGGGTGAACGGTCGCTACCGTAAACCCGACAGAGGTGAGATCCCCTACAGTGTCTGTACGACGACACTCGTAAGTACCTCAAAAGTACACTTGTATGCGAAAGTAAAGAGAACCCACGTGTGGTCTCCCCGTCTGAACGACCGGCACACCACTGACAAACTACAAAACCTCTTAGGGGTTTGACCAAGGGTGGTCGTTACACATACACACACAGCTAAAGAGACGTGGGAGTGGCTGTGAACGAAAATACAGAGATGAGGTCGGTTGGACCTCCCACACTTGCCCATAGAGTGACACCGAAACCAAACGTAAAGGGTCACCGATTATTACAACTCGTAGAAAAGTATTCGAAGAACCGGAAACGTTTAGAAACCTCTCTACAGATAATCCTAGGAATGTGTACCGGTGACCCGATACATAGAAAAATAATAACCAATATTCTCAATTCGTCCTCTGGGCCTAATTTAGGGACCTAGCCCTTCTAGGGGACCTCTTCCCTTTCCGAAGAGTGAGGTCCTAAGAACGGACCTCTTAAGGTGCCTGCCTCCTCGGACCACCCGATGTCTGGTACTCCAGCGTTTCTCACCTGTGCTGACTCACTGAGTGCGAAAGTTCTCAAGAAATATATCAGATCTGTGCTCAAGGATTAATCTAAATAGTAAACGTTTATAAAGGAGGGAAAGAGACCCAACAAAAAAGTGAAAGAGCAACCTTAACAACCGTCGTGTTTTCCAAAATTAAAACTACTTCAGATTAAAAAAGAAAAACGACGAGTACGAAAACTACAGCACAGATTCTTCGGAAACGGATTCCACTTCTAAAGGAGGACATAAAAGAAGATTCTCAAAATGTCAAAGTCGAGAAGAGAAGTCGAGAAACTAGGTGGCTCAATAAAAGGTCTGCCACACTTTATCCGAGGTCGAAGTAAGAGCACGCACACGACAACCAGGGTCGTGGTAAACAACTTTTCAGACAAGAAAAGGGTGACTTAGCAGAACGGGCGAACAGTCTTGATCTCAGTGGAAGTTCGCTCCAAATGCAAAATGCAGACGTCGGAGTGGAGACGGGGTAGCCACCCATACAGAGACAGGACGGTCTGGTGAGACAGGACGAACTGTCGCCGTGGACACTCGGACACCGAACCAAGAAAACGTTCTGGCAAAACCGAGAAACCCCACGGAATGAGAATTTGAGTTCCGAAGGGTCAACCGGGTCCTCAGTTCTGAGACGGACGGTTATGTCCCGCACACCCAAACTAGCGGACCCAACCCTTCTAGGGGACCTTCTCCTTTACCCTTGAGTGAGGCAGAAGAACGGACCTCTTAGGGTGTCTGTCTCCTCAGACCGCCCGAATGTCAGGGACCCCAGCGTTCCTCAGACTGTGCCGACTCGGTGGCTCGCACGTGCGTGAGAACTTGAGTCGCGTTTCGGAGTCGGACAGGGAGTCGGAGAGGCTCGTCGATGTCGTGTGCACCCCCGTGGCCGTTGAGTCACACTGGTTCTTCGTGCGTGCAGGATTCGCGGACGACACACGACCGTGAAAGACGGACATCCGAGAACTACAAGCAATTGAGGAAGTCCGGCGTCGTTGTGGCTCCGCGGCCCTCGGACCCCTTGATCAGGTTCCCGTGTGTGTGCCAGTCACTCGTCGACGAACAGATGTCGCGGGGCTGAGAATAACCAAAAGTGTACCTTCGAACCTTCAAAAGTCTGTACGTCTTTTCATCTCTATCAAAATGCCACTGCGGGTCTGCGGGTGTCGGCGTAGACCGAGGGGAGTGAAACAGTGGAAGGAGGGTCGGGACGTCCTTGGTCGGCGAAGGGCCCAGCCCATGTCTACGGTCGTGCCCCGTGGGGATCTATCCGTCGCGTGCGTCGTGGTTGGTCTCAAGCTTCAAACAGTGTCTCAAAACCCAATAAACCTCCTTTTGGCTATGTGTTGCTTTACCTCGATAGCTCCCTGGTACTTCGAGAGCACCCGTGAGAGACGTCGGGTTTGGGGGCGACTCTCTGCCTTGTAGGTGGTCTTCTCAGGGGTGGACGGGTCGGGGCGGTGTGGTGGGACCAAGACTGAGAAGGGTGGTTTTCGACCAAATGACACAGGGTCTGTAGTTTGGTCAGGTAGGATTTCCTTTAATTGGGACTTATAAGTGACCTTCCTGACTACGACTTCGACTTCGAGGTTTTGAAGACCGGTGGACTACGCTTCTCGACTGAGTGACCCTTTCTGGGACTACGACCCTTTCTAACTCCCGCCCTCCTCTTCCCCTGCTGTCTCCCACTCTACCAACCCACCGTAGGGGCTGAGGTACCTGTACCCAAACTCGTTCGAGACCCTCAACCACTACCTGTCCCTCCGGACCGCACGACGTCAGGTACCCCAGCGTCTCTCGGTCTGCACTGTATCGCTGACCTGTTCTGAACGTATTTAAACCCCAGTGTCTCTCACAGACCGGGGAAGAGAGACGTGTTCGACACGCACAGGTACCCCACGACACAAAACACCTCGCCACGACTCAGCATGTGGGTGCTACGGGGGGTACCGGAGACGAGACCGGGGATCGGACGAGTGGACGCACTGGGGACAAGCGTGGACGCAGGGGGTGGGCTAGGAGTCCCGGCGGAAGGTCTACGTGCGGCTAGTCTCCTTTCCTTCCACTACGGTGGGGGAACCTTCGGTCTCCAACGTCTCTGTGTACAGAAACGACCGTAGAACTCAGACCCTATTTAGTGTACAGTCCGACGATCCACCTCTTTAGTTGTCTAATATTTAGCGTATCATTATTTAAGTTCGGTCAAAACGTTTCGTTTTTACATGTACACGAATCTTCTTTCTCGACCGTCCTACCGCCATCAAAGAAAGGGGGTCTTAGCAGGGAGAACTGCCGATCCCTACACCTAGCACCACCCACCCCCACGTCCTCTGTCGCCTCGGGCCCGGGGAGGTCCGTGGGACGGGAGTCTCTGCGACTCTCCAGTCCAGACACTGGGGCGGTCTCGGTCGAGTCCCGGCGGTAGGCACTGGGTGTCGGGCTTACGGCCGTCCTCCCCGTCTTCCTGTCTGCCTGTCTCGTCCGGGGTTTGTACGCAGTCCAGGTCCAGGGTCCCTGATTCCCCGGTGGTCTCCGCCCCGACCCTCCTGGCGGGGAGTGACAGGGGTTCCCCGGGCGTGGGAAAGGACGTAGCACTCTCCGGCCCTGGCGTCGCGGTCGGGGCCGGTGACCCGGGAGGGCCCAAGTAGGACGAGCAACCTCCTGAACCGGCATTTTATCGTTTCGACTGCCTTCGAAGCCTCACCTGGCCCTTCATACGCTAAAGAATTTTTACCATAGTCGGTGGTCCTAAAGGAAGGACCTTCCTCTCTGGGTCCCACAGCTCCGACCATCTCCGAAAGACGGAGTGCGGGGCACCCCAGGGGGTCGCGTGGGGGGCCTCGGGGGCTCTGTTCCACGAGTCTCCGGTGTCCGCCTGCCCCCGGACTCGCGGACACGCGGAGACGTGTGCACTCCTTTCTCCAGCCCCGTGGCCGGGCGGGGGAGAAGGGTGCACTGGGGTCCCAGTCCTGGTCGGACACGCGTCCGCCTCGAAGTCCTGACTCGACGTCTGTCCGGCAGTCGTACGTCGGGACGTCGGAAGGGGTCCGCCCCTGGGGAGGAGTGGGAAGAGGGGCCCCTGGGCGACACCGGGTCGGGTCTCTGTATGTACGAGTCTGTGGGCCCCACCCGGGCCCCGGCCCCCCGGGGTAAGTGCCCGCACGACCAGGGGGGGTGGAGTTCCGGACGGGAGTGTCCATAGAGACGGACCGCACGGGAGGGCGTGGGACCGACCGGACAGGTCCGGAGACAGGAAGTTCGGACCGAACCCACAGGGCCCGTCCAAGCCACGGGCACTGACGAACAGTGGACCCGACCTCAGGGACCGAAGACCTGTCCCTCGTGAAACTCCCCCGGAACACGGTCGTGGGGGTTCGGGGTACGGGGAGTTCCTCAAACTTGACTGGACCACCCACCCCCGACTCCCCACCCTGGGGTCCCCTCCCCCTCCGTCCTCCCAGGTCCCGTGTTTCTGGTGGGGCGGGGTGTCGTAGGTGCGTGCTGGCCGGGTAGAGGAGAAGTGACAGTCGACGGGAGGAGGGGGTCTCGGGGGCGTGTCGGTCCGGCGTGAGACTCGGGGCGCCCCTGCCGTCAGGTCCGGGTTCGCCCCTCCGAACCCGTCCTCCGCGAGACGGCGTCCTCGCTAGCTAGCGCAAAGGAGCCCTTCCTCCGGTCCCGGAGGACCGCCCGCGGGAGGGAGACCGGACGAGGAGCCCAGTGTCTGGACGGTCGCTCGCAGGTCCGGTGGGAGTGTCGGTGCGAGGAGACGGGAACGGAGACACAGTCACCACTACTGAGACGGCCCGTCGTCAGGTCGAGACCCCAGGTGTCGAAGGGGGTCCTCGGGTGGTCCGACGGGTCGGGGACCCGGCGGTAGTTCCGTGGCTGACCCACCCTCTGTCGAGGAGGGGACGGAGGAAGGTCCTGTGACGAGGGGGTCAATGAAAACTATTTTTATAGGTGGTGGTGGGGTGGGGCCACTATGACCGGAAAGAAGAGGGTGAGTTCGAAGGACTGGGTCGTACACGAACCAGAAGGGGTCACAGTCCCTCGAGTGATGGTGGATCGGGACCGTCTACGACCGAAAGATATATGGATGTCAGCGTGGACTGAGACAGAACTGCTCGACTCGTGGGGTAGGACGGGGAGCTCGGTAGAGTCCCGTCGGACACCACCCGGGTGGAGACTCAGGAGGACTGGAGACGAGTCGGGTGCCGGGTCGGGATGGACGGGGGAGACTACACTGGGCGTGGGGTTATAGGAGCGGAGGGGGTGTAGGGACCGTTTCCGTGGGGGTCGAGAGGACTGACGTCGGTGACCGCGGGGGACCTCGACTGGAGAGCTCCCAGACCCGCGACGGCCGAATGCCATCGTTGGGACCTGTCCACTACCTGCGGTCGCCCCGTCCCTGGGTCGAAATACTCACTGACAGTTCACCCGGTTTCATGACCTCAAAGTCGAAGTCGTAGTAAGGAAGGTTCCTTTAGGGTCCCGACTAGAGGAAGTCTTACCTGACCAACCTAGAGGAACGTCAGGTTCCCTGAGAGTTCCCAGAAGAGGTTGTGGTGTCAAGTTTTCGTAGTTAAGAAGTCGCGAGTCGGAAGAAGTGTCAGGTTGAGAGTGTAGGTATGTACTGGTGACCTTTTTGGTATCGGAACTGATCTGTCTGGAAACAACCGTTTTACTACAAAGACGAAAAGTTGTACGATAGATCCAACCAGTATTGAAAAGAAGGTTCCTCATTCGCAGAAAATTAAAGTACCGACGTTAGTGGGGTCGTCACTAAGACCTCGAGTACGCTTCTCAACTGAGTAACCTTTTCTGAGACTACGACCCTCCCTAACCCCCGTCCTCCTCTTCCCCTGCTGTCTCCTACTCTACCGACCTACCGTAGTGACTGAGCTATCTGCGCTCAGACTCACTTGAGGTCCTCGACCGTTACCTGTCCCTCCGGACCGCACGACGCTAAGTACCCCAGCGTTTCTCAGCCTGAGTTGACTCACTGACTTGGCTTGACGTGACAGTTCACCCGTCGTCCATTCCGAGGCCGGGCCGCACTGTCTTTGTTATATTTTTCCGAGGCGTCGTAGAAAAGTAACTGATCTCTGGAACAAGAACCACAAGGTAATAGAGGGCCCGATTGTCCGGTGTGTCTCTTTGGGCTCCCTCGTGCCGCAGGACCGGTGCCCCTCTACGGGCTACGTCGGGTCCCGGCGCCAACAGGGGGTCGTAGTTACCGGGAGAGGGTTCTGACGGACCGTACCACCCAGGGACGGGGGACACGTGAAGGAAAGGAAAGACAACCCCCAGGTCGTCCTATGCTAGCGAGGAATGTCTCCGGCGCCCGTCGTTCCCTACACGGGTCCCGGCACCACCTGGCCGTCGCAGTCGTCTCGGCGTCCGGTGGGGGGCGGTGAGCGGGAGGCCCTCCTGCACGGGGACGGAGCGTCCGCCCAGACACTCCGGGTCCTAGCCCCCGAATCGGTTGTGGGGACGGTCGGTCTCCGGCACGACCCGACACCCTGGGGAGCTCGGACTCCCTCGGGGGGCCGACCCCAGACCTCGGAGACGTGCGCGCTCCCTCCGACACCTCGTGGGAGTTTGTGGACTCCGAAGAGCGTCACGGTCCGCAGGCGGAAGGGGCTCCGGGAACGTTCCGGTTCACGGGTGTAGACTCCGGTCCCTGCTTTCTGAGAGGAAGGGTCGGGGCAACCCGGGCGTCCGAACTCCGGTCGTCTCTCCCCGAAGGTCCTCCGGAGTCGGGACCCGACCCGGGGACCCCAGGACCGCAGAGGAACGGGCGGGCGTCGGGTACGACCCCAGGGGGTCCGGGAGGTCCGGAGAGGACGTGTCTGGGAAGGTCGTGGGGGTCGGGGGTCCGTCCACCGCCGACGTGCGAACGACGAGGAACGGGTCGGGTCGTGAGGTCCCCGGTTCGCCTCGGTCGTCACAGACACCGGGTTCCGTTCGCCCCTCCGTTGCCCGCAACTACATTTACTTCCCGGCAAAGAAGAAGGTCTTATCGACCCGGGCGCCACGCCGGTTCCTCGGGCCCGCGTGCTCGGTTAGCATAGGGTGCCTCGGTCATTAATTATTTTTACTCGCTACTACCCGGTAGACACGCCGGACGCTAGGCGCCGTGCCGGTGCGCCCGGGAGTAATCCGTACGGAGCCGGCGCAGGGGTGTCTACAGCGCCATCGAGGGTGCCCTTCTGTCTCAGCCTGTTTAAGTCCGTTTGTCGTATCTCGCCCGGCCCAGAGTCGGCGCCTCGAGTACGCCCGGCCAGACTCACTCTGGGGACCCGCGGTCGTAGGTAGCAGGCGACCGGGGTGCACGAGAGGCACACTGGAACCCGCTCGTGGGGTGCCGAGGCCCGGAGGTGGAGGTGCGACGGTACTCCTCGTCCCGCCCAGGGGTCCTGTCACCAGTCGCACACGAGCCTCGTGTCCCGGGGTCTCGGAAGTCGAACGAGTTCGTGTCTCCTCCGGCGGCAGGTACCTCAGACCAACCACTGGTCGTCCGACTCCCCCGGATTCCAGAACCTTAAGAGGTCTTCACGACCAGCCCCGAATAAGAGGAACTGTTAAGGTCGACGAGCAGACGAGGACGGCCTCTGGGGAGTGGGGACCTTTGCCGGACGTCGACTCCCGATGGAGAACGGACCCCCGCCCGGGTAGTCCCTCTCTGTCCTGACCCTTGGAGTCTACGGGCACCGGCCGTCGGGCCTCTCTCAGCCTGACCGCTCCCCCCGGAGTGCTCTGCCCGGTCCCGGTCCCAATCCCAGTCCCAGCCGTGCGTACTACGACGGGTCTCTCCTCGGGGACCTCCAGACCGTACCCGTCCGTCGAGCGGGACTCGTGGGACCCCGGCACCCGTCCCGTAGTTCCGTCGCAAACCGGAGAGCCTTAGGGCTCCATGACCCGAGGGGCCACCCAGCACGCACAGTGTCGAGGTGTGCCACCCAGGACAGCCCTGTTTACCGGCTTATGGGAGTCTTACCCCGAGAGGGTGGCACCGGCTCCCGGCGAGCCGGAACTCACGTCGCCCTTTCCGTCTCCGCCTGGGACCCCGCGTCGGCCCGACGAACGGGCGCCAGTGTGTCACTGGGCCCCCGGGTTGAGGGACGCCGGTCTGGGGTCGGCCTTTCCGCCCCGTCCCCCCTGCCCGCTCCAGACCCGAGCGGGACGGGGGCGGGGGCGGGGGCGTGGGGGGCCGAAGGTCTCGAAAGAGACGCTGAGGAGGGGACGACAGGAGGTACAGACCTGCCGTGACCCCGTCGCTCCGAGAGCTCCATCTGGAGTAGAACCCCCACTTGAGAGTCTAGGCGGGCGCCTGGACCCCTGACTTAAGTCGACCTCCTAGCCTCAGCGGAGTCGACGAGGAGGGGGAGCCCTTGAACGACAGGGCAGTCGGTCTGGGAGGGGCGGAGCGGGGGCGTCTCTCACTCGTGGGTGGACACAGAGGCGGGTAGCGCTCCTTGCCGGTCCACTCGTCCGGCGAGACCAATGACGGACCCATTGGGCTCCGGGGGACCGGACGGGGGTCTCTTGGGTTCGGGGGTCGAAACAGGGGCGTGTCATCTCGTGAGTGGGCCTTTCACCCGAGTCTCTCCCGCACAAACAAGATTGCGGGAGTCGGACCGGCTGGGAGTCCCGGGGACCTCCAGTCTTCCCTTCGACTCCGGGCCCCTCCGGTCGGGACAACACGTCTCACCCCAGTCTCACCTCCGCCCTCACACCTGGGGACCCGTGGTCCAGTCCTGAGAAAGGGTGGGCCCGTAGGTCCTGTTCTCCAGGTCCGGAGGGACGTCACTTCCATTCCGGCGGACGTCCGTCTCCAGCTCCCCTCCTTTCCCACGTCCTCGGGCCTTTCGACACCTCCCCGGGTTCCCGCTCCCCACAGCCCCTCGCGCCGTAGTGGTCGCACTTATAAGTACTCGGTACTTATAAGTGTCGTTGTAGAGATGGCGACTATGCCCTCTGCGACCACCCTCCCTCTTGGGTGGTGAGCGAACGGGTCTTGGGTCCGTCACCACCCCGAAACTCGGGCAGACGGCATCCTGGGTTGTCCCGGGGAGACGTTTCCAGTAGTTCCTCGGTCCCGATCACTCCCGAACCGGCCGGCCGCCCCACCCCCCGACACACCGGTGAGGCACGGTACCTGAACTCGAGGGGCCCGTGTCGACCGCTCCCGGCGGACCTGCACCGTCCGTTCCCTGCTCGTCGGCCCTCGGAATCCTGCCAGACCGACCAGACCCATTGACCGGTCGTCGGTCCTCCTCGACCCTCCTCCGACGTCGACGACCTTTGTCCTGGGGGACCCCCGACTACTCCTGTCCTAGGTTCAGTCCCCACCTCCCTCAGGTCCCTTCCTTTCGCTCCCGCCGAGTCTCTCACAGTTGTGGAACGGACTCCAGTGTGTCGCTTTGGACGGTGTCGGGTCCCGAGGTAAGACCTCCGACACCCACACCCTTGACCGAATGTCCTCCGACTGGAGACCCGACAAGGACGGGGTTCTGTCCACACACCGAGAAGGACGTGTGTCATCCGGGAGTTAAGTATCAACAACTTACTTACAGAGACATAAAATTTCCCCTCTTTGGTTCAGAGTCTCCTTCCCGGGGCAGGGTTCGGTACGACCTGCCGCAGTGCCTGGTCGGACGCAGAGTGGCCCGTGACGGACGTCCAATCTACCCTTAGAGTCGTCTCCTGGTCGTAGGACGGGGCGGAGGAGAGACTGGAGTCAGGGAAGATTGTCAGCCTAGACTCTTTCGACGTCCACTCTGAGTGAAGTCCTTTGCTCTTCTGAGTCCTCTGGCCCCGACCCGACTCTACCCATTCTCGTCCCCCTGTCCTCCCAGGGACCCGGCTCCCCCGGAGACCTCGTTTGGGGCCCGGACGGTCCCTCCCGCGCGAGAGGGTAGACGTACCACCGACTCGTCCGTCCTGCGGCACAACAAGCCTTTAGGTCCCTCCTCCGACTGTCAAGCACCTCTTCTTTTTATTAGTGTTTACTACCAAAAATAATTTTTTATAGTGGTCTTTTTACATCCGAGTAAGGTCTTCGGGTTTTTCTCGGGTTTTACATTATTCCCCCTTCTCTCCCCTTCCCCCTACCTTTTAATTTTAGTACTTTTATCGGGGTCTTTTAGAAGGCTATAGACGACCGCCGACGTCCCTTTCTCCCTCCCCTCCCTCACACAGTACATCACACTTCACTATTTGTAATAAGACGTCGGCTTTATCGTCCGTGCCGCCGTTCTCCTCCCTCTCTGTTAGGTAGTGTCTCGGCACTACCTACCAGGACGAACCTGTCCCTCCGGTCCGGACGACGCCCGGGGCGCCCTCGGTCGTAAGGGCCCTCCCACCCCAGCCGGAGACTACCGGGACGGGCCGGGTAATGTGACACAGACCCGGACCCCGCGCACCTTGGGTCAGACCTATCCTCTACCCTTTGTCCAGGTCTCTGGCGTCCGGCCACGGGTCTCGGTGTGTCCTTAGGTCCCAGTCCTGCCCCCTGCCGCCCCGCCTGTGTCGTCGCGGTCTGGGGGCCTCGGTCCGAGGGAGCCCCTCCTCAGTCCCTCCGGCAAGACAACGGGTGGTGGAGACCGGTTCGTCGACCCGGTGTCATGTCGGGGGTAGGGGGGAGACGGGGAGGGGCCCCCACGCCCGACCCCTAGGTTAGACCCAAACTCAGGACTCAGTTGGTGAAGGGGGCCTTTTCAAGGGGTCGTGTGTTCAGGGAGGACCTGTACCTCCCACCCGACACGCGTCACGCCCGGGTCCCGTCCTAGGGGACAAACAGGTACTGATCGCGCCCTCGCGGAACACGGGGTAGGTGGTCCGCCGAGAGGAACCCCGGGGGAGGACACAGTGTCCCCACGGTTGGGGACTGGACAGATTTCTGTTCTTTCCTTGGGTCTTAGAGAGTCTGGTCACCAGTGGATGGGAACAGAAACTGTCCTTAGTCTTTATTAGTGGAACGTGCTGAAGGGAGCACCTGGTCTCCGATTCTGAGAAACGAGGGTTTTGTCCCCGGGCCTAAACTAGGGCCTAGTCCCTTGATCTCGGGTGTCCGGGTGCACTTCTCGAGCGTGCAGTGTTGGCTTCTACGGCTGTCTCTAGTTTCTAGGGCACATCCTTGAAGGGACCTCCACACCACCAATTCTTGGGTGCAACGTTACGTCCGTTGCGTCCAAGCTAGGACCAGCCCCTTCATTCTAGGGTGGACGGTGCTTCGTTGATTCAAGAGTCGCCGACGTTGACGACACACGAGGTCTCGGGCTCACAGCGCGGTTCTCCAGTCTGCGCCGTTGTTTTCCGGGGCGCACTGCGGTCCTTCCAGTCGATTCTGGACCGCGTCGGTCTATTTATTTATAAAAATTTTTTCCTTCTGTCTTTTCCTTTGCTAGTTGAACGTTCCAGACCGACTCCTCCGTCCCTCCGTCTTCCCTACCCCACCGGTCCCACGTCTGAGTCCCCACAGATACGCACAGATTAGGAGTCCTGGGGCCCTCTCCCTCCGTCGCCAGCCTGGTGGCGGAGGGACTGCCCCCACCCCTCCTCGACGTCCCTATCGACCAGTCCGCCGTAGTCCTCCCTGTCCGTCACCCCCCGGTCGGGTCGGTCGGTGTCCCCGGGACCCGGTGGACGTGTGACTCTCGGGACCTTTCATCCACCCCTCTCTGCCCTCCTGCCCTCCTCTTCCGGTCCGGACCTCTTCGTCCCTCACTCGGTCTCTGACTCCTGGGGGGAGTCTGGGACGGGGGTCCTGGGGGCGGGAGGACCACGGGGGACCCGTGGCGACAGGGGCCCGGGCCCCGGAGGACCCCTGTGGCGACTCACGTGGGAGGGACGCAGGGGAAGACGTTCCGGGTCCGGGGGTCCCGTGCAAGGGACGTTTCGGGACCCGGGGTCTGGGGTCGGGGGTAAATCCTTTCAAGCCCTCCTTTTCCTCACTCGGGCGAGGCCTCGGGGGTACAGTCTCGCCTCTCTCCGGTACGGGGGCCGGGACGTCGGCACTACGAGGACCCGGCCGAGGGTGGGAGTCGCGGGGGCAGTGACGGTCTCCCTACTAGCCCTAGGCCCGGGCCCAGGTCCGGCCGCGGCCCACTCCCCATTCGAAGGGACCTCGGTGTCGGGTCCCGTGGAGGTCCTTTACGCCCGTTTCGACCGTCGAGACCCCGACACTCTTGTCCTGTCTGACGGGTGGGTAGCGGCGTCGGTCCTGGACGGACGACCCCCTCGGCACCGGGAGCGCCCGAGGCCCTCTCCCCTCCCCGGCCGTCTGTAGGGTGGAGTCAGGAGGACCCAGATGCTCCCGGGGGACGACCCCCACGTCCTGGGGTCAGGTCCCGGGAACGCCCCAGCCCCTGAGTGTACCACCCGTAGAGGATCCTGGGTCGAGGCTCCCCGACAGGGGCGCGACCGGACACCCCAGACGCCCGACAACCGACGTCCCTGTCCACTCCCCAGGTAGGTCGGACGAGGGACGCCGTCGCGTCCGGACTCCTGGGGCTGGACTGCACTGAGGTCCCCGGTACGTTCCCTCCCTCGCCCTTCGCCCCGCACGACGGACCCCCCGAGCCCCCGAGACCAAAGGACTCCTGCACGACGCGGACGAGTCGGTGAGTCAGCACGGGTTGGGACACACTGGGGGACCTGACGTCGGGCGGTCCGAGGAGCCAGGTGCCCTGGGAGGTCCGTCCCTGGACCTCTTCTAGGGGTGTAACTCCGCTGAAAGGTACACCTACTCTAAAGGGAGACTTTGACCAATTTCCGAGGACCCTGACCCCTCGTTCCTACACTCCTCCTTTCCCCGTCTTCGTCGGGGTCACTGCCTCTCTCCGGTCCCCTCACCCGCAGGGGAGTCCCCGACCCTCCTACCCCACCCGCAGGGGAGTCCCCCGACTCTCCTACCCCACCGGCAGGGGAGTTCCCCGACTCTCCTACCCCCACCCCCAGGGGAGTCCCCGACTCACCGGTGCGTCCGGGTCGACAGTGTCGGTGCCTCGGGGACCCAAGTCGCACTTTTGGCACTAGTCCGGTAGCCGGGGACCTCCGGCCCCGGAGACTAGGGTCCGCGACCTCGTTAAAAAGTTGTATACGTTTGCCAGAAGGACACGCCCCAAATCCCCTCGTTTCGAAGAAAGGTCGACCCTGCCGGTCTTAGGACTCGACGGGGGTCCGGAGTGGTGTTGGGCCGGCGGTTGGGGGTCCTGACCTACGGGGGGCCCCGTCGGGGGTGTTACCCGGGGGAGGTGGACTGACTCTGTACGTCGGGTCTCCGCCGTGAGGGTGGGGTTGGTCGGCGCCGGGCCGGTCCGTCGAGACGTCGGTCCTTGGGGCGTGCGGGTCGCGGGGAAGGGGGAGGGACACTGTGGTTCGGAGGGAAGGGATTGCAAAGGGCTCCCAGCTAATTCTACAGACCTCAACTAATCTGAGACTGTGACTACTTTGGGTCTCCATTAATCGTTTTCTTTTTTTTTTCAAGACTAATCAGGAGTCGTATTAAGAGAGGTTAATAAGTTTCAAGTACGGACGTCCCCCACCTTATAGAGGTCCTTATAAATAAATATAGGGCTAAAAAAAGTAGTCGAAACACTTAGATCAATTATTAGTCCGGACTTGAACAATTGAACCTCTGAAACTGCCCGGGTGCCGCTGGACCGCGCCTCCCCGAGCCGGCTCCCTGGGACCCGGGGAGAATAGGGGGCCCCCCCTCAGACCCCAGGGGTGGTTGTGCGTAGTGAACTCCGAGGGGGCCCCGAACACCCCCGACGACAGTAGGAGGGGTCCCGGAACACGACCGTCCGGGAGGGACATCCCCTCCCTCCACCTCCTTTCCCCTCGGCGGTGCACGGACCCCGGGTCCCCTCCGCGGGGGCGTCGTCCCGGGGCCAGGACCCCACTGGGGGGGCCATCTCCGATCCCACCCCAGGACCGGCAGTCTACGGGGTCCGGGACGGGTCGGACGGGGTGAGAGGGGCCCACGGCTCCGGACGTCGGTCAGAGGTGGGGACGTCCTGGGTATGAAACGGTCCGACACTCAGGGGCGGGGCTGCCGGTTCCTCGGGGGACGACCGTCGAGGTTGGGGTGGGTCCGGTCCTGGACAGGGAGGCTCCCGGTCCACTCCCGGTCGACGTCCTCCGCAGACGCGACCCGGTCAGGCGACGGGAGCGACTCGGAGCCCCTCTTCGGCCCAGGACCCACGGGACTACAAGACCCCTCCGGGGTCCCGTCCACACCCCTGCGGTGCCACTGCGCGCACTGAGTCTTGGACCTCGTGTTCACGAGCCCGCGCAACAAGACGAAGGGCCGTAGCGGGTCGGGTCCGGGGGGCCGGTGCCTGGTCCACTTCGCCCGCCGTCTCCCGGAAATTGTCCTTCCCGTCAGTCTGGAATCTCCCTTTCCGAGAGGAGACAGTCCACTCGTCTCGAGGGGAGGTCCGGTCCGACCCCGGGGGGACCGACGACCCGGGGGCGGGAGTCCGGGAAGTCCAGTCGTTCGGGGACCGGAGGCGTCCGCACCTCTCGACTTCGACCCAAGAGTTTGGCTAAACGGGAGTCTCCGGTGCCCGTCCTGCAGCCCGTCTCGACCGCAGGACCCCCGAGACCCACCCCACTCAGCCCCAGGCAAGGCAGACGTAGCACACCCCCGACGTGCCGACGTCGAGACTCTTACCAGTGGAAGAGGGAAGGGTAGGGTGCTGGGACCACCTGGGAGCCGAGGGGACGACTCCCCACCGCAGACCTGTCGGGGGTGCCCGTCGGCCTGCCTCACTGCGACCAGTGTTTGTCGCTGCGCTGCCGGGGGCCGAGGTAGGACCCCTGTGTCTGTGGGGCAGGACGGGCGTCTGGCGGGGGCGCTCCCGTGGAAGAGCTTGCTCTAGGGAAGGAGGGCCCCACCCACGACGGGGGGGGGTCGTGGAGTCCGTCGTCTCGGGTCGCACGTCGGGCGTGCCCCGGGACTGGTTCATCTTCTTTACTGACGCGAAGTCGGGTCTCAGGCCCCGTGAGGCACTGGGCTCCTGTCTTACGAGTCCGACCCTCGACCCGCCCCGAGCCCCCGATGTTCGACGTGGGTCGTGGGCCGAACCGGGGCGCAGGGTGGGAGTGGGGTCTGGGTCGCCGAGCCCCTACGCCACTCCGGCCGACGGAGGAGGGAGGACAGGAGTGAACCCTTGACTTCTGACTGAAAGTCTCGTCTGCGAGTGTCGAGACGGAGGCAGGCGAAACGAGAGGAGACGGAGACAGTTCCGACGGGCCTTCTCGACCGGAGTGTAGTCTACTCCGAGAAAAACCTAATTAAATCGGGTCTGACCGTTCCCCCCGCCCACCCCGAACAATCTCGAATTACCCCTCGGATAATCGACCCGCCAAGCCTTTACCCATGAACGGGCCAGACGCGTCCGGCCCGACGAAGGTAGGTCGACTCTCCTTCGAACCCCTGTGAGGGCACAGACACTCTACCTCCGGGGCGCCGGGGCGGTTCTTCCTCCATCTTCCCCTCGGCCCGCAGGCGACCGGCGCCATTCTCCGGACCGACGACCGAGACCGCAACCGCAACTGGCGACCGACTAGGGTCATTAGTGCGGCGGGGAGAGGTCCGGAGTCAAAGGGGTGGACGTGAGACTGACATCCTACGCTACTCCTGTCGTGCTCTACATTGCTAGGCCCCGAAGGGTCCACGTCGGGGTTCACTGTCGCACGCGAGCCAGCACAGGCTGGGAGGCGCTGGGGTGCCTGGTGTCGGGCGGTCCGAGGAGATACGTGCCGTAAGAGGTCCGTCCTTCCTCATGACCCCACCCAACGACAAAGGAGGAGGTCCCCTAGAGGGGTTGGGCCCCTAGCTTGAGCGCAGAGAATGCAGAGGACGTAACCGTCCGTCCGAGAAGGGGTGATCGTGACGGACCCGTCGGAGGGTCCATTGTCGTCGGTGGCCGTCTTAGTTAGGAGGGTCGTCGGGTCCTCCCCGTGAACCAGACGACCAGTGTCCTCGACGACCCTCGTGGGTACGTGGTAGAAGCACCCTACCGCACACGCCCTTGAATCCTCGTCTCGTCGACCCAGAAATCCCGTCCGCACGTAACTTGAGGAATCCTTTGACGGTCCGAAGGGTGTCGCGGCGGGTGGGGCGCAGGCGACGAGTCGCGGGAGCGGGTGCGGACAGCACCGGTCGGACAAGGTGCAATCGGAAAGTCCCCCGTACTCCACCGTAGCGGGAAACCAGGAGTAAACGCAAAAGGATTGGTGGTTTTAGTGACACCTGCCACTGACGTCGGTACTTTAACCCTCTGCGAGTGAGGAACCTTCCTTTCGTACTGTTGGATCTGTCGTACAATTTTTCGTCTCTGTAGTGAAACGTCTGTTTCCCAGTGCATCAGTTCCGATGCCAAAGAGGTCACCAGTGCATACCTCCACTCTCAACCTGATATTTCTTTCGACTCGTGGTTTCTTAACTACGAGAACTTGACACCACAACCTCTTCTGAGAACTCTCAGGGAACCTGACGTTCCTCTAGGTGGGTCAGGTAGGACTTCCTCTGGTCAGGACCCACAAGTAACCTTCCTGACTACAACTTCGACTTCGAGGTTATGAACCCGGTAGAGTACGTTTGTCGGTTGAGTAACCTTTTCTGGAACTACGACCCTTTCTGACTCCCGTCCTCTCCTCTTCCCCTGCTGTCTCCTACTCTACCAACCTACCGTAGTGGCTGAGTTGCCTGTACTCTAACTCGTTTGACGCCCTCCACCATTTCCTGTCCCTTAGGACCGCACGACGGTAAAATTTGTCACTCGAGTCCGAAGGGTCCTCCGGTCACGTCCCCTGTGTCCAAGCCAGAGATCAAGTCCTTCTAGGGTGTGCGGGGTCGATGACTCGGGTGCGCGGTCCTGATGACTCGGGCGCCCGGGATTTGGACGCGAGACGTTACTCCCTTCAGTGACGCTCCTCGTCGGGGGTGAACGGTGTCGATCTCTTTCAGTGCGCGTCGTTTCTGGGTCGTACCGGTTTTTTATTTATTTAGGAAAAAAATTCTTTCACCCGAGTCTCAGAAGGACAGTGACTCAATACTTTCTAGAACTCTGTAAGACTTATGTTCGTAAAGGAGGCTCAGACGGCGGACGGAAAAGTACCCTCCTTTTAGAATCCCTGGAACCCAAACCGTCTCTAAAGAGTTGGCACTGTCCTTTTCGTGTCTGACATTTTATTTCACCTGAGCTGGTTGCCAGTGCACGCCACGGGTGTAGTTTCCACTCCTCTCGCTCTGAGCTTCGTAGAGCAGAAAGGGCCCACTCAGGCCCCCCGCACACCACTCCCCCTCCCTCCTGCCCGACCCCGACTGGCCGAGGGCCGAGTCGAGAGACCGGAGTCTCAGAGTCGGCTCGATCGGAGACCAGGGACGACCAACGACCCCACCACCGCGCGCTGGGACCGGGTTCCCCGTCGGGGCGGAGACTCGGTCCCCCGACTGGGGTCCCCTCCGAGACGACGAACGCCCTCACTCTCACCCGGATGCCTACGTCCAAACCCTCGCCCCTCAGGGTCCTTTCGACCCTCCGTCTCTGACCGTCTCAGGGGCCTCGTCGTCCTCCACCGGCACCCTCTCCCCGGGGCGGGTCCTTGTTCCTCAGACCGTGTAGAGTCCCGGTCGGTCCCCCGGGTCCCACGACTCGTGTCCGAGGAGCGCCCGTGGTTCGGGGAGTGGAGTGTCCGGGGACGGAGTCGGGGTTCCAGTCTGACCTTGTGCCTAAGGGGGTCCGCCCAGTCTGGAGGTCTTCCGCAGATGACACCAAGTGTCTACCGAGTCCTCCCCGCCCCTGGGGCTTAGTATGTCCCCCGGTGCTACTCCGTCCGGGTCGGGGTCGCAGTGGGCGGTCCGGTCGCCCGAAGAGTCGGAGGTGGTCCGGAGGGACGGAGGTCCGGAGGGGTTGTCCTCGACCGGGGGGTCGTCACGAGGACGGGGTGAGGTTTTGGACCCTCCCCGGGGGCTAGGGTGTCCGGTCGACCCCGGTCCGGGACCCGACCCGCAACGCCTACGGCTCCTCCCCTGCGCCCGTAGCTCCGAAGACACCGGTGTCGAGACGGCCTGTGGGGGTCGGGAGACACACCGGGACCGGTGTAAGAGGGACGAGACGGGAGGGGTGGGGAGCGACTGGGTGTGGGTGGGGGAGGAAGACTGGACGCTGGAACGAGAAATCCGGACCCCAACCTGGCGAGGAGGTTCTGCTGAAGAACCGGGGTGCTTGAGACCTCTGGGTCGAGCTCCGGGTCGTTCTGGTCTCGTTGAGAGTTTCGGCGGGGAGGCGGCTGAGGTCAGGGAAGCGTCCTCTTACCTTTGTAGAGTCCCTCCCCGACTCTCGATGACCCGTGAGAGGAGACGACACACACGCATCGCGAAACCTTAGGTCCTCCGGAAGTGTACGGCGTCGGAGCCTCCTGCGCGGGGAGGGCCATGGGTGCGGGTGACGACAGAGAAGGGCGCGACTTACCTGGTGCTCCGTAACGTGACGGGAGGAACGGGAGGACCCAGTGGCCAAGGTCCTCCGTTCGGCGACCGGGCACTCCCGTGTGCCGTCGGCCACGTCCTCGGCGCACCCTCCTTGGCTTCGGGGTCTGTAGTCGGTCTGACTGGGACTCGGTGCGCCTGCCCGCGAAGCCGGGGCCGGCTCGGAAGTCTGCGTCGGAGCACTCTCGGGGACCCGACCCGGGTCGGTCGACTCACTGGGGGTCTACTGAGCGAGGACTTTAATACCCCCACTGTGCACAAGAACGGGAAGTGACTTGGACCCCCTCCAAACAATGCGTCGTCCTCTGTCGTTTATGTGTAAACAAAATACTTGGTTTTTATTACTGTCTTTATTGCTATGAGAAACGGGTTCATCACCTACCCCGGAAGGGGTCGGGTCCTCGGGGGCCACTGCCGCAGTCCCTCCCCGAAGAGGTGTTTCCGTGTGCGTCCGTGTCCGGAGCACGGGACTCTCAGGGGTCTGAGCGGCTTAAAGGGTGGTCGACGGAGGTGCACCGAAGTGGTCCGTCCCCGCCCCTCCCTCGAGCCGGGGGAAGGTCAATAACGGGGAAAGTCGTCCTTTTTCGGGAGTATCAAAGGGGGTAGACACCGAACACGTTATTTCAGACACAAGAGTGAGTTTTTGCGAAGGAAAGAGCTTTTCGGGACGAGAACGTTTTCTTTAGGAGACGCGAAAGTCTTATAACGGAGACGACGCGCAAAAATTTTTAAGTAGGTCTTTCAGTTAACTAAAGGAACAAGAACGAACACAGACGGAGGGGGACTCCGTCGGTCCCGGGGCTAAGTTGTCCGTCTCCGGTGTCTCGTTGTCCTTTTGACGCCTTTTCTATTTTTCGGAGACAATAATTGAGGTTTGACATGTCACAGTGTGCACCCGGGTCCGACGACCCCCCCCCCGTCCGCTCGGGGTCCTCCAGGACCTCGGTGCACCTGCCCTCCCCCCAGTCGACGGAGGGGGCCGGGGGCCGGGATTGTAAGGGAGGCCGACCCTCGGGAGGGGCGTGGAGACACTACAGTCGGGGTCAACAGGACGTGTGGTTCACGTACCGGACCGGTCCCTCTGGCCCCGACCACGTCAGTCGGGACCCGCACGTGCCCTCTCTCCGCCTCGCGCGCCGCCGCCTTGTCCCGAGGGCCAGTGACTGTTGCAGTCGAGTCTTCGAAATCTGGGTGCCCGGAACTGGGGTGGGACCCCATTTTATTTGGACTCCGAAGCAACGAGCCACCATTTCTTAGGCGGACGGTCACGTCCTCTGGGTCCAAGTTAGGGACCAGGTCCTCCTAAAGTGCACGTCACGTCGTCGGCTCGGGCGTCCGGCGCTCACGCCTCCGACGCGACCTCCGACCCTCCGTTGTTGACTCGGGTTCCCGGTGTCCGCGGTTTCGGACGCACGGGGTCTCGGGGCCGAGACGTCGTTCTCGCCGACGACGGTACTCGTCGGAAGTGTGGTGGCGGTCCTTCGTCGGGGACGAACGGCGTTGGTCTCTTTCGGGGACGTGTCGTCACTTCTGGGTCGTGTCGGTATGTATGTATGTGTGTTAATAAATTTTTACATTTGGACTCCGAAGGGGTCTGGGGACGGCACGGAGGACCCGGGTTCACCGGGGGAGACGAACGGAGAGCCCAGGAGACACGAGTCGGTGACGGAGGCCCCCGTGGACTTCCGAGAGTCGTCTGTGTCACACCCCGTGGGAACCTACGGGTCCATTACGGTGGACGTCGGTTCTCCCCGGCAGAATACCTGTGGGTGGTGCGGACGGGATCCTGCCCCTAGACTCAAGAACCCCAGAACCGAATTTGCCCCGTTCGCCGGTAGACACTGACGGGGGCTCAGTCGCCCGTACCGGGTGACCCGGGAGTGCACCGGGTCGAGGAGTGGAGAGAACACCCTTATCACGCTTTGAAAGTCGAAGGCCAAAACCGATAGGAACATATCCTTAGTTTCTTTTTGTCTCACACCTCCCGGGTCCTTTTAGTCAAGTGAGTTGGACGAACAAATTTCTCTCTCTTTGAACCTAGGACCTTTGATCCAGACTCGGAGTCGCAGGTCGTGTCACACACTAATCCTTCCCTCCCGGCCCCTTGCACTTCCACCCACCCTCTCCCTTCCTCCACCCACGTCCTCCCCACCTACCTACCTACCCAATTCCTATTTGTTCTCACCTACTTATACATTTGTCTGTTTCTACCCCACACCTACGGACCTGCCTGCCTACCCTTATGGCTACTCACTCGTCTGCTTCCCACCCCCCGTCTACCTACCTCCACTCCTACCCACCCTTCCTGTATATTCATCTCCTACTTTTTACTCACCTACTTATACATTCATCTATTTTCTACCCCCTACCCGGTTACCTCCACTTTTACCCACCCACCTGCCCTTGAGTGTCGCAGTCCGTGAGTGGGGAGACCGTAGGATTATTAAAATCAGGTATTACATTACTTGAACAGACCTTTATAGTTTTGGAATCCTTTTTGAGAAGGTTCATGGGCTGAGGTTATCTGAGACGCCTACCACCTCTTACACTACTAAGGGGGGTGGGTCCTTTGAGGTACCCACTACGTTTTCCGGACCCCAGAGGCACACCCCCAGTTCTTTGCACTCGTTCATCCAAGTCCCTCACCCGCGTCGCGCCTCCCTGGTGCGGGTCCTTTTCGTCCTCCTCGAGGACCCAGCCGGACGTCCTCCCTGTCGTGCGCGGAATTGTCGACGGTCGATGGTACCCGGGTTCAGGCGTGGCCCGGACCACGCCGAAACAGAACTCGTTAACTGTCCGACAAACATTTTAAGTATACCTACGCCTTCTGGACCTACTCCGTCTCACTGACTTTTTCGTGTTTCAACCTCGTCGTCGCACTGGACTAGAGTTCTGCCTGACATTTCGACGCCACCAATTCTGTCACTCCGTAACCACACTACATCTGTTCGTCCGTGTCTCGCCTCGGGTCTTTACCTGTATTTGTAGATGGAAAACTGTTTTCGTCGAATCTTCTTTCTCCTGTTAGTAAACTGGGTTGCTATGACCTTGTAAACCTATAGGTATGCACTTGTTTGATTCTCGATTTGTGTTTTCGCCCGACTCTTCACCCCTGCCACCCCCCGACTGACGTCTCTGCTGTCCTCCCCGGACCGGATGCCTCCCGGACTCTTCACCCTTTCCTGACCCCCCAGAGATTTCCACCCGCACTCTCGAGTCCGTAGACCGTCCAGTGTCGTTCTCCCTCGAGACCGGACTCCCCGGGGGCGCCCGCCTACTTGCACAGCGACTCGTGGTGCCCAGATTCTGTGCGCTGAGATAAATGACGTCGGCCGGCACCCGGACCAGGAGCCATCACGAGTCCCGAGACACGAGGGAGGAGGACCAGACCCGTCCCTGGGTACTGAGGTGGCCGGGTCTCACACGTCTCCTCGTCGGGGACCCGTGCATAGGACCCGATCCGGTGCTCGTCCTGTGGCGGACGGGAGCCGCGAGGAGGTCTACGACGGCCCGCGGGCGTGCCGTTCTTTCGGGTCTGGGGTGCCTCTTCGGTGGTGAGTCGAGAGTCGGGGCGCATAGTCGCGCACTGCCTCGTCTCCTCTCCTCTGTCCTCACCCCTGTCGTTAGGGCTTATCTCCCCTTCCACTGCTGCACTGTCACTTCTGGGGTCGCTCCGCCCACACTCGTCCACCCCTCCTTCCATCCTCGTCGCCACTCACGTTTGCGGGACCCCGGCGTCGGACCTTCGGCCTCCCCGCCCCGGCCCCCGCCCCGGTGCGCCGACTGCGCCTTCCTCGTCGCCCTCTCCGCCCCGGTACCGGCTCCCGCCCCCAGCCCCCAGCGCCCGCCGGCCCGCTCGTCCCGGCCCCCAGATCCCCGGCGCTCAGAAACCACCACAGAGGGAGCTCCCCGACCCTGGACCTCCCAGACTCGCCTCGGGGTCGTGTCCCCGAAGTCAAATACAGAGGAATTTTTTTCGATCTTCCGTCTAAACTTACATTTTGGAGAGGTCAAATTTAGAACCGGCGACTAAGACTACTAGACAAAATTGACGACGCGAAAGTCGGCTCCGGGCACAGACCCCGGAACGACTGTGCCGCACACCTCGTCACTGACCCCCCGACTGGTCGCGACCCGGCGGGAGAGTGGGCCGGTCGGATCTGCGTCGTGGTTTAGGAGGGTTCCAGTCCTCTGCGGATTACGGTGCCCGAGTCGCCGGAGTCTCCCGTCGACCCGACGGAGTGTGGATTAGAGGGACTGCTACCCGCCCTCCCTGGGTCCCGGACCCCTCCCGGAACCCCCGGTGTGTCCCCGGGGGACGCGGGACACGGACGGACCGGAGGCGGTCGGCGACCCGTAGTCCCGACGGCAAACGGAGAGGGGTCGGTACCGAATCGGGTCTCGGACTCTGGGTCCCAGGGCAGTAGAGGGGGCGGACGGGGGTTGAGGGTCCGGTTTCGAGAGGCCGAGGTCTAGGTTGAAGTCCGGGCCCTGCCGTGCCCCCTCTGTCCGTCAGACCCTGGGGTAGGGGAGGTCAGCCGGGTCCACAGGGGACAGAAAGAGCGACGAATTAGGGTCCGAGACCCTCTTGTGCACCGGGGACCCTCCTCCCCTCTACGTCTGCGACCCGGGGTTCGACTCCACACTCGTTTCCTGCTAAATGCTCGTAGACATTGAGTCGACTTCCAACCGGAACTCCGCGGCGAGGAGCGTCCCCCTTGCACCCGAGGGAGACCTCAGACTCAAGAAGGCACACACACACACACACACACACACACACACACCTCCCCGCCCATCAACCCCCCCACCCGCCCCCACCCCTCGTGGACGGGAAAGGGGTCCGTAACGGGGGACTGGAAGCCCCCACCGGCGTAGGAGTCTCCGGGGGGTGCAGTGGGACCAGGAACACCGGAGACAACGGTGCATTGACAGGCCGGAGGGGTCTCGGGGGTGGTCCTTGGGGGGTGGAGGGTGTCGCAGGCAGGGTCGACGGAGGTAGCGTCCGTCGGAGGAACGAAGGGAGAGAGGGTAGGTGAAAAGGGAGGGAGTCCCGAAGGTCCTTGTGTCTGGTGGGGCACCTAGTGCTCCTCCCCCGGCAATGTGACTCGTCGTCCCCCCTGCCGGTTCGTCACTCCCCTGGACCCCTTAGCCAGGGGACCCGCCTGTGGTGGTCCACGCCGGGGCGGAGTGCAGTGGTGCTCCACGCAGGGGCTTCCAACGCCTCGGTTCACACGTCTCGATTGTAAAGAAATTGGTAGGAGCCTCCCTCCGTGTTTAGTGGTTCCCTTTCTGCCCACTCGGGTGGGTCTCGTTCTACTCTCTTGAGACACTGTTTCGTGTGGTATCCGTGTCGGCATTCTGGTGGTCTGTGTCCCCCACAAGCGTCGTGCACGTTGGTCGCTCCCCAACTATGGGTCCGGTACACCTCCAGGACGTGAGGACGTGCTGTCCTTTCCTTCTCCCTGTGAGTCCCTCGACCGACCCCGCCCTCACCCCCGGGGTCCTCTCCTTCAGACCGACGCCCGAGAGGGTGTCCGTGGCGGTAGTGGTCCTATCCGTCTTATTTCGGAGTCACTCTGGGGTGAGGTCTTGGTGGTCCCCCCGTTTTCAAGTCCAAAGTGTCTGTCCTCACAACCACTCCGAGACCTCGTGCCCCTTGAGACGGTCACTCCCGTCCCGTCTCCCATGGCAGTAAAGTCCTTGACAGGTCCTACGAGGACCTCGACGTGTGCGGACGGGTCCTGGGTCGGCTACTTAAGGAGCGGTCGTGCACAGCCCTGGCCGCACGCTACCCTTTCGCACCCTTCTCGTGCACACATGGGTCACCCGGTAGTCACTTACTGCAAGCGTGTCCTCGGGACCTGGCGTCAATTGCATTTGTCCGGTAGCCACTCGGCCTGCACCTGACTGAGTCTACTCAGAGCCCTCCCAGTCTGGTTCACCTTCTCGCTACGACTTACAGTCCCCGAGGTCCGTGGTAAATATAGTTCAAGTTTGGAACTGAGACACCCGACGTGCCTACATTCGCACGCATCATTTATGTGTCTCCGTGTCACCCCGACTCGGTTCACTTCCTTCCGGGCTCTTTTCCCGCACATAGCCTCGCGGTGCAGACGAGTCGGGCCCACGACCCAAGTCTCCGCGGGCACGGAGAGCCGGTCACCTCTCGCAAAGATTAGCAAGACTCTCGTCGGACTGGAGGTGAGGGCCCAGTCGACGTGCGGGCAGAGACAGGGGGTGGTCGGGGTGTCACTTCTCTCCCGAAGAGTGGGGCCCGGTCCGAGGGTCGGGGGGAAGTCCTGACAGATGGGGGCTGGACCAAAAGGTAGTGAGTCACGCACCCGGTCGTCGAACGGATGAATTAGCTCTGGGAGGCCTGGGACCTTCGCCGTCCTTCGTCGTTCGAGTTCGGCGAGTTCCAGACCCCTCCCACGTTGGGCTCTCTCCTCAGGGTCCAGGGTCCGGGACTCTGCGCAGGAGTCGGTCTCGTTCAGTTGGCTCTCCACCAGGATCCTCTCACTGGGGCCTCCAGTCTCCAGTCGTACCGGGGACTTCGGGAAGGTGGCCCGAGCAGGCTTCACCCCTCTGTCTTTGCCGTCCTCCTCCTCCTTGACCCCGTCGTGGTGTGCAGGTCGTTTCTCCCCAGAGACCGTGGACGGGACGCCTTCGGTGGGCACCCTCCTCGACCGGTCGCTCTTTCGGTGTGGGCTTCTCTCCCGCGTAGGTCACCCGTCCGTCTCCACCGGACGTCTCGCGAGGGTAAAGTGTCCACTCTTTTGACTCCAGGGCCCTTTTGTACCCCGGGGGCGCTCCGGGTAAGTCCCGTCCCCTCCTTGTCTCGGACGTCCCAGGTCTGGGTCCCGGGTGGCGACGGGGGCGGGGGGCCCGACGTGGAGGACGAGGGCCCGCCCCGGCACAACGTCATAGCTACCAAACGGACGAGCCGGGGCGTCGGGGGAGTCGAGGTCGGGTCGGAGAGGGTCGGGAAGTGACGGGAACGGGGTCTGGACGAGTTTACCCTGTACAGGTTTGTGCGGAGCAAGAGACGTGGAGCCGGCACCGAGTTCGGCTTTGAAGACTAGCAGGGGTGAAGGGTCGTGATGGGGGCGGTTCCGGTCCTCGTTCAAGTTCTCGGGGTAGGGGGTGGAGGTCGGTCTTCGGTGTGGGTCTTAGGGGTCCACAAGCGGGGAAAACGAGGGCGCTCCTTCGTCGAGGTAGGAAGTCTCGTGTCTAGTGTGGGGGGTCGAATCGAGGAGTGTCTTCGAGGAGCGTAGGGAGGGTGGTCGTACCCGGGGAGTGGGTCGGGGGGTGTGGGTGTCGGAGAGTGCAGGGAAGGGGGAACCGGTCCCCCGAGGAGCAACAGGTCACCGGTACACCGGACACAAAGGCTAGGTGGGGCCCCGGAAACGTGAGTTATAAAGAAGACGGACCCTTCGAGAAGGAGGTCTACACGTGCACCGGAAGTGTTACGGTGAGACCGGTAAGCTCGGCTTTGGGGGAGGAAGGTTTATTTCTGGGGTTACCTCCCTGAAGGGACCCAGGTCACCGATTCTGAACCACGAGGGTCACGTCCTCCGACCCCGAGTTAGGGACCAGTCCCTTGAGCTAGGTTGTACGGCGTCACTTCTGCCCACGCCCCTTTTGTTGCTCTCGGAGTCACCTGTGTCCTTTGCCCGGGACTACCTTCGTCCCCGCCGGAGCAGCAGCACTCTCTCCGGGTTCGCGCACCGGCGCGCCGACCCCACTGCCTCCCCGAGCCCGGGCGGAGTCTCAGACCCGACCGGAGTTACTCGCCCATCTGGTCTACCGGCGTCCCGTTCCAGACGACCCTCACACTGTAAACTTGACAGAGGACCACCTGCAGGTTAGACAGACCGGGTGAGGGGTGGAGTACTCTTCCTGTGAGTGTAACTGGCCAGTCCTTTGGTTCCGGGACCGGGAGCCCGATTCGGTCCTTTGGTCTGAGAGACACGGTTAAATTGGATCGGGTCGGGGGACGGACCGTTTCGGGGTAATGTCGAACAGTCGCACGTCGTCGTGGGGAGCGGGTCGGGTTGCAGAGGTCGGGTCTGGTCACCGTCTTGGCGAGCTCACCTAGATTCTGCGAGGATTAACCTTAGGACTGCTAAACCTTTGATCGCTATGTGAGTCGAGTGGCAATTAACCGTACCACGACGGTTTCTGCGGTACCACTCTCGCCTCCGGGCCGAGACTGTCCTCCGTAGTAATCTCGCGGAGTCCGTCGAGACGCGGTCCCCGGTCAGGGGTGGGGCGGGGAGGGCCTCGGTGCCGGGCCGTCTGGGGTAGGGTCGAGGGGCCAGACACTGTCGACCCGGGGTCTGCCGACAAGGGACACCGAGGACCCCCCTCGGGTCCGGACAAAGGTGTGTCTAGGGGTGGACCCTCCGACCCGTTTAGGACCCCACGACCCCCCCAGAGACGAGAGGGGGTCGTCGTCGTGACGGAGAGGCCCGACCGGAGTCGGTCAGGCTACCCCGGAGGGCTTCACGCGCCCCTTCTGGGTTCGTGCTCGGGAGGCGAAGGGGACCGCCCCCAGGTGCCGTGTGTGTGCCGAGGGGTGGGACCAGACTCGGAGGGGAAGGTGTTCGCGTCTGCCCGTATTGCAGCGACGACCGGGGCGGAGAGGGTGTCCACCGTCACCCGGTGTGAGTGGCGTACCGGTCCGGACACCTTCCTGCTCCCCACACACTCCCCGGATCCGGGTGGCAAGGAGTGGAACCCCACAGGTCCGACCGGCGTGCACGGGTCGGCCGAGACCTGCTGGTCAGTCATGTCGGGTCGTGCGCCCGAGGTACTCCTTCGGGTCTCGGTGCAGACAAGACGTCCGGACGTCTTGTCCCGACGTGGGACCCTTGGTCCCACCCGGTGACTGTACGACCCCTCTGAGTCGAACCTCGGGGGACTCGACGACCACTCGAACGAGTCTTGAGCCCGCCAAGTCGACCGGACGACGGGTGAGTGTCGTTCGAGGGGGGAGGAGGGTCCCCGGGAATAGGACTCTGGCCCCGCCCCCCCATTCACCCGTCTCCACGGGAGAGACCCGTGTTTGTGACGACGCCGTGTACCCTGTTGACCAGCTGGTGGAAGAGAGAAATCTGTGGGAGGGAGGGGAACCGGGACCCGGGGTGCGGTAGTGACTCGACGGGTCGTCTTCCACCTTTAAGAGTTCTGAAGAAGGGGTCGGGACAGGAGAGTGGGCGAGGAGAGGGTACTCTCTGGGGGATGTTGGCAGGGGGTACCCTCTGGGGATCTACCGAGAGACCGGCCCGGAGGAGAAGGGGACCCGGTGTGGGGGGCCCCCTCCCTGGGTTAGAACACACGTCGCCCACGAAGTGTGCGAACGAACGCCCTGTCGACCCTCCTGCCACCCTAAAACTTAGGTTCGAGGCGGGGAACGTCCGACACACTGGAACCCGTTCGACGGCTAGGAGAGACTCGGACCGATAAGTGGGTATTGGGTCCTCCCTTGTGGACTGAACCTCCTAACAACACCGTGCTTGTCTTATGACAGACCTTCCGCGGGTCGTGTGGGACTCGCTGTTGTGACGTAAAAATTTCAGAAGGTCGGGACGGACCGTGCGTCATCCACGAGTTATTTACGTTGCGGGGGTTTCCCGACGAGTAGACCGACCCAGAAACCGAAGAGGGCCCTTGTCCTCAAGCCCCTCTCCGGGGTCGAGGTCCCGACCCGGGACCCATCGACGGTCTGATCTGGGTCTCCGGCGGGGGAGACGGGAGTCTCGACCCATCCACTGAGTCGGTTTCGGGGCCACCGAGACCCGGGGGGCCCCTCTGCCCCCTCCCAGTCCCCCGAGTAATGACACTAATTGAACAGTAAAGAGTAGTCTGTGGTGGGGGACCAGGAAGTACATTGTGACGAGGTTTGGGACGGAAAAGACAAAGACTGAAAGAGAACGACCTAACGAGACCGAAACGGGAATTATTTGGAGTAAAATAAGAAGATTAAATGAGTCTGTTTCAACCTACCAAAATTATAGTAGATTTAATAATCGGTAAGACAGTCAAATTGCTATAGACGTTTACAAGTGGGGGTGCCTAAATGGTCGGACAGGAGACCCAGTCTTTAGGTGCTCGAAGGACCTCCGACGGAGGTCGGGCCCAGGGTCTTCGCTCTGTGTCGCGGTCGGAGCTCCCGTGGATAGACGGGTTTGATGGAGAGTCCCTGGTCGGTTTTGAACCCCTCTCGGGTTTCGTACACACACGTGAACCCCGTCGACGACCGGCGCAGGTGCACTCTCCTCTTCCCCGGGACGCCAGACTCTGGTCACTCACCCACTTCCGTGCTTCCCCGGGGGGGTTTGTCCGGTGCGTCTCGCTCTCACACCCACGACTCACCGCCACCCCTTCCACCCTCTTCTTCCGGTGCGGTCCGGGGACGTTCCACTGCGACTTTGGTGTCCGACTCCTCGACCGATACTTCGGGCCTACAATTTTCTTCATGTTCCCCTGTAGGGATCACCGTATGTGACCCATTCTTAGGCGGACGGTCACGCCCCTGCGCTCAAGTTCGGGACCAGACCCCTCTAAGGTGCTCGGCGCCTCGTTGGTTCGGGCACGCGGCACTGAAGACTTCGGGTGAGCGGGACCTCGGTGCGAGGAGTTGCTCTTCGGTGACGCCAATCGTCGGGCGCGGGGCGTCGGTCCTCCGCGGGGGCGAGCGGCCGCGGTCTCCTTTGGGCGCGGGGCGTCGGTCTCCTTTGGGCATGTGTCGTTGCTTGGGGGTCGCGACAGTGTTTATTTAGTCTTTTCCTTTTTCTTAGGCTCCCCACTCACGGTGTCTGTCGCCCCCGACCGTGCCCGTGGTCACGCCCCTCGGGACGGGTGGGTCCGGCTCGTCCGAAAAGCCCCGTGTGTGTCGAAGTTCTCGAATTTTCCCTACAGACCAAAAATTGTCAATGACTCGTGAACCGGACACAGTCCGTGATAACATTTATAAAGTGTCCTTTGTCACTTGGGTGACCTGTGGGGACACTTCTGTCCGTACCACTACGGTGTGCCGAAACGACTCCGCATTTGGCGTCCGTCTAGCGGCGAACCTCCCGTACTCCACCTCCGAGATCATGGACGCGTCTTCAGACGTGGGTGGTGTTTGTTAGTTAAAATCTTGTAAAAGAAGTGGGGTCTTTTGTTGAGACGCGGGGAGTCGGCAGTGGGGTAGGGGGATGAGGGTCGGAACGACTGGTCCAAAGTGCATTTACCTTAGCGTGTGAGACCCCGAAACCACACTGTTCACAAAAAGTGACTCGTAGGACAAAAGTCTAAGTAGGTCCGTCTTCGTGTATGCTCTTTGAACAGGAAAAAAAGAGAAAAACGACTTATCATAAGGGGGCACACTTAGATAAGTAGTCGACTACCTGTGCCCCCAAGAAAAGTGGAAAACCGACAACACTTATACGACGACACTTGTAGAACACGTCTAGAAAGACACTTGTACACAAAGGGAAAGAGTACCCGTTTATGGTTCCTCACCTTAACGACCCAGTGTCCCATTAAAACACAAATTGGTGACCTTGTCGACCTGAGGGACCTTTCCTTCGCTAAGACTCCTACTTTCTGTCCGTGTCTCGCCCGGAAGTCCCGTCCGCGACGCGACACAGATCGCCCACCGGCCCCTCACCCCTAAAAGAGGGAGAGAAAGTAAAGACCCAGGAGGCCGTGGTCGCCCCGGAAAGTACCCTCTCATTCACCTGCTTTCTTACTTTACTCGACTAGGTTCCCACGGCCCCTCTTCTCCTTCGCCTTTTTGCCCCCTCTCAGCCCAAACGTCGCGACTTCGCCCCGCACCGAATCTGACCAGTTCGGGTGGACGCGCCCCACCCGGGCCCCTCTGGGGTGGGTGGGGCCCTGGAGGCGGGGCGTCGGGCCCTCGGGGCGGAACCGGCTTCAGTGACAGAAGGTCGGAGAGGGGCACTGCTGTGGCCGGGTGTGACAGACTCTCCGACATTGTCGGACAATTTTTCTTATTACTCGCTTCATTTTGGGTGACTCTGCGCCGGGTCGCGCCGGGTGTTTAGGACTACGGACGTTTGGGTCCCCCCACCCACCCCCTGCCTTCCCGGCCCCCGCCCCGGCCCCGCGACCCGCCGGGACCAGAGGTCCACCTGCCCTTCGAGGGACGACAGGGCTCCGTGGAGGACGGAGGGCCCGGCGTCCCGACACGAGAGTTCCCGACGTGCGACCCGGGACCGGGGGCCGACGAGCAATTGGTAGAATTGGGAGCGGAGAGTGGGGGCCGGGGCGAGGTGCGGAGGCGGAGCGACACAGATACGTCAACCGAGGGAGCGGTGGGCGGGGAGGGCGCGAAGGACGGACTTGGGGAAGGACCTGACAGGAGCTCGCAGTGACCTCGTGTACCTGAAGGGGTCGTTACTGTAAGGTCCCGGTGGACGAGAAGGTCTTGGAAGGGGGTAGTTCCCCCCTCCCCCCAGTCGACACCGGGGAGGAGGGCGGACCTGTCCGGAGACTGCCGAGGCCCCGCGCGTCGACGTCTACGACGGGCCCGTCCCTTCGTCGTCTGCGGACAAAGGGCAGTCGAGACCTTCGGCGTCCCCACGGCCGGCCCGGCGCGGAGGGGTCCGGAGAGAGGAACTACACGTCTACCGGCAGAAGAGGGTCCGGGGTGCACCAGCAGGGAGACGCGCAGACACAGGATTAGAGGAATAATCCTGTGGACAGTCTGACCTAATCCTCGGTGTGTGCACTGGAGCAAAATGGAATCAAGTGGGAAATTTCTGGGTAGAGGTGGTGTCAGCGTCGGACTCGACGACCCTGAGACCTGAGGTCAAACCTCCCATGCGTTAAGTCGAATATTGTGTACGACACTCCGACCCCCCCACCCCCTGGCCGTCCCTCCCCGGCCCTCACCCTCCGGGTGGACCTCCCCTTCCTCCTGAGACTGGGAGTCGGTCGTGGGTGCGGCGGGGTACTCGCGCGGTGGAACGTCCGTCCGTCGGGAGGGGTCCTGACCGAGGTACGGTCCGCAGGGTGGATCTCGGCAGTGTCGACCGGACCCCCCTCCACCCCTGCATTGGTAGGGGGCAGGACGTCCCCCTCTGGTCTCCGAGACCGAACTCGTCCCGGGTCCGTTCTGACTTGGGTCCGACCAGAGTTGGTGAGAGCCGGTTCGTCGCTTCGTAGACGAGCCGGACCTGCGACAGGGGCTAAGGTCCGGAGCGGGTCGGGGCTGACCGTCCGCCCGAGGTGTGGGCCCGTCCATGTCTCGGTCTTCGGTCCTTGACAGGGGTTCCCACCGTCCTCTTTTAGTGTTTCCCTCGTTTTAGTACGACGACGGTCCCCGGACCCCGGTCCCCGGTTGCCCGACGACCGGTGGGGGGAGGGGGTCCGTCGTTCCTCCCACCCGGACTCTCTGACCGTGGAGCCCCGACGGACCTAGAAGGGTGCTCCGTCTCCTGTAACTTCTTAGGACCGACGTCCTCCCCGAGTCCAGCCTTGACCTCGGCTCAGGGCCCCGGCCCATGGGTCGTGGTTGGGAAGGGAACACTGGAAGAACCAGATGCACCTACCCCCCGTCCACTGTGCCCCCGGTGGGGGTGGAGAGACGTCTGTCTGTAGTTTAAAGGGTCTGGGACACCCTTGTCTCGAGGGGGTACCGATCGACGTCCTTGACTGGGTGATAGGGCTGAGGGTCAGGCTAACCAGATCGAGTTCAGTCCACCGGTCGGGCCCCGGTCAGCAGTCCCCGGGTCCACCCGGACCCCCCTACCGTCCCTTCTGGAGCACTGACGACCCGAGTGGGGTTTCGGTGTCGGGGGTAGTCGCAGTCGCCCAGGAGTCTGATCTGGGCGGTGGGGGCTCCGGCGGAGGGACGGGCTGGGGGCTGCCGCTAGACCTACGGCTGGCCAGCCCGGTCGTTACAGAACTTCCAGTACGGGTCACACTGGGAGCCGGCAGCCCGACCTACACGCCACAGGGCTCCGTCCTTCCACTGTCCCTAGAACCGGCCAACCAGTCTTTTTCCGTGCAAGACAAACCAAGACTCACGGACTGACATCCCTGAACCCACCTAGCCTTGTAGGAGTCCCTGTCCCACCCTCCTGGGCCTGCCGTCGAATCCTGCTCGGAAATTCCTTAGCCTCCACCAGTCGTCTCCCGTCCTACTCGACTGGCGAAAGTCTGTGGTCTTCCCGTCGTCCTCCTCCTTCCCTCCAGTAGACACGTAGAAGACTCCCGTCTCGTGTTAGCCGTCTTCGTCCAAACTGGGTTGTGAACGTTCTGGAAGGGTGTCGGCTCGACTCGTCGCGGTCTGTGCGACGGGACCTCTGTCACTCGAGGGGCAGTAGTCGCCGTAAGTTCGTCGTCACCCTGTCGACGCCCCGGAGTGCGTTCGACTCGTCAACCGGGGGTGGGACGGTGTCCGAAAAGAGAAGGGGACCGGCGGGAGGCCCGGCCGGACCCCCCCCTCGCAGAGAAAGAGAGTTCTACTTAGGAGTGAAGAGTAAGACAGTAGAACGCAGGATGTCCTTGTCGACAATTCTTTAGTGTAAACATGGAAGAGTCTTCGAGAGAACTTGAACCTCACGTTTAATTGAAGTACACTAGACTTTATATTTTCCAGCGAAGGGGTGTTTAATTTTCGACCCTCGACGAACGGTTCGAGCACTCGTAGCGCCCAACACGGCCCTGCAGGCGCCCCTCCCGGCCGTAGGTGCGCCGACGACCACGCCAGTGCGCCCACCGAGAGCGGCAGGAGAGAGTTCCGGCAAACGTGGCCAGTACTGTGGGACGTCCGACGCCGGGGAGGTGGCCGGAGACCCCTGTGGGTACGTCCCGACCCCCCCGGTCCTGGGACTCGTCGGGGAGGAGGACCGACGAGGGTAGACACAGCACCCTTCACCCGTCCTGTGCCGTCTTCCCGGAGCGAGAGGGGTACACCGTAGTACTGACGTCGGGGGTCGGCGGGGTTCGAGGGTACACAGGGGTTCGGGCTTGTCTACGGTGGATTCGGGCAGCCTGTGGTCTCCGGGACCGATGGGGGGCCGGGGAGGGGTCGAGGGACGGAGAGACGGTAGTGGTCCTGGCCTTAGCGGAATGGCGGGCGTCGATCCAGGAGAGCGGGGGTGTGGGGCCGTCCTGAGTCCCTGTAGTGACGGGGTGGACCGGGATCTTTACGGACGACCCGTAGGTCTCGTGGTCCTCTCACGAGAGTGATTGTCCGGACCAGGAGGGTTGACCGGGAGGGGCGCTCGACCGAGGTGCGGGACCCTACTACGGAGTGGACAGACAAGGCCCCCCCTAGGGGTGGGTCCCGAGTCGGGGTCTCTGTCCTCTATAGACCCCTCACACTTCCATACTAACAAACCGACCCCAGTCTTCCAACACGGTCGCGCACACTCGTCCTGAGTCCCCTTCGGTGCGTCGACCTTGTGCCCCCGCCCTCCCCCGACCCGGGGCCGGTTCGTAGACCCGAGTCTTCGACCTCTCCAGACGGAGCCCGCGGAGGCGAAACAGCAGGCATTTCTCCGCTCACCTCTAGGTACGGACCACGGGCGACTCACGGGCTGTCCCACACTCCCTCCCCGGTCCCGTCCCGTGTAAGCCTCCCGGACCCCTTCTGATCCCTCGCACTCCTTGCACCTGGCACCGGGGCCCTTCCTCTGAAGCAGGGTGCGAGAGTCGGCCGAGGAGTCGGAGGCGCTGGCCACAGACGTGCCCGAGCCCCGGTCGATCCCCGTCTCCGAGTGTCCAACCAAGGGAAGGTTATTTTGACGTGGCACCGACGTACCCCAGGGGTGTCCCCGGAGGACATCCCTCCAAGAGACCTAAAGATCTTGGAGGCTTCACTAGAAACAAAGTTTAATGCTAGTGAAGGAGAATTCCTTCTACGCCGACCAGGTCCTCCTCCCAACCCCCCTTGGCCCCCCACCCCGCCAGTCAGGACGGACTATTCTGGGGACCAGTGTCGGTCGGAACCTCTGTCACCAGACCGTCGACCGTCGACAGTGGAGGGTTATTCCGATGAGTCGTTCTCCACCGGTTGGGAAGGTTCTACCTTCGAGTGGAGGGGTTGGTTGGTTTGACCCTCACTAGACCCCACGCCGACTCCCCGTGGTTTCGGACCTACCAGGAACGGGGACTCTACCCTGTGTCGTGTCTGGCTTCGGGACACACCTCTGTCTGCCCTCCTCGGGGCCCGGACGTGAGGTGGGCCCCGGCGCCCTTTCCGTTCCCCCAGTCTCTCGTCTCGAGTCTGCGTTCTTTTCCGTCGGCCGAGGGCTGCTCGGTCGTGAGGCCAAGGTCGGCAGTCGACTCGACCCGGGGACTGCCCACCTCCGCCGGGACCCTGCCAACTCAGTGGTAGTGGTGCTTGCAGTGGTAGTCGAGGTGGTGCTCGCAGGGGGACACGGGGGCGGTAGGCGCCGGTGGAACAGTGGTTGGGGTGGCAGTGGTGCCAACGGTCGTAGCGGCGGTCGTAGCAGTGGGAGTCGTAGTCGTCGTAGTGCGAGTGGTCGTAGTAGCCGAGGACGAGACCCGCCGGGGAGAGGGTCCGGACACACTCACGACCGGGGAGGAGGGTCCTGAGACGTGTGGAAGTGACCCCTTCTCAGTGAGTGCGCTGTCCAGACTCGCCCCTCTCGGGACGTATCGCGAAAGGGGACCCGCGGGCGTCGGGGAGAGGGGTAGTGTCGGGACTCACGGACTCTGACCTCGACGAACAACTCACAGCCAAGGACCCAAGGACGTCGCTCCTTCGTTCGGGGAACTTCTGTCGGGACGGGTGGGTGCGAGGGGGCGGGACCGTCTTCGGAGTGAGGAATTCGCCCAGTTGCTGGTCTGTGAGAGAGTTCCGAGGGAGCCACTGGGTCACGACTTAGAGGTCCGAGGGTCGCGTCCCCGGAGCCCAAGCTGGGGGTAGCTCCCCGACCTAGGGTGGAAGGCGTTGGCTTCTCAGACGCACGCCGTGCATAGGTTCTGGGGCACGTCGGTGTGTTTACTCTTGTTTGAGAGAAAGACCCGAAGGGGCCACGGAGTCACCATTTCTTAGGCGGACGGCACGTCCTCCGGACCCAAACTAGGGACTCACCCCTTCTAGGGGACCTCTTCCCTTGCCGTCGGGTGAGGTCACAGGAACGGACCCTTTAGGTACCTGTCTCCTCGGACCGCCGACGTCAGGTCTCGGTTTGTGTCGACTGGTGACTGTGCAAGTGACAAAGAGAAACTTTTTGTTTCTGCGAGTACTGGTTGCCCGACGCGAGGACGGCCCGGTGCGCCGGGCCGGGCCCCACACCGGGGGCGCCGACGACTGGGACCTCGTTCCGTCCCAAGTCTCGCACGGATGTTCCTGAGCCGGGAAGTCTCTGGCCGACCGGCGGATCGAGGAGACTCCGGACCGGTCCTGACCTCCGACCCACTGGGGGGCTGCGTCGCGCTTCCGCGCACTGGGTCCCGGGCCCAAGGGCCGAGGACTGACCCGAGACCGGAGCACCGGAAACGTCGTAGTGGGTCTCGGACGAAGGACCGTCGCTGCGGGGTCTGAGGATGGGGGAGCGGGTGATCGGCCTGTGTTCGCCGGTGGTCACTGGTGATCTCGCCGCACGGGAGGAGTCTCCGGGGAGACGTCAGGACTCGGTCGTGGTGGGCGGGACGGAGGGCGCCCCCTGGGAGTCGGGACCGGAGGACGAGTGGTCTGCAGGCGAGGTCGGGACGGTGGTCGGGTCGACCGCCTGGTCCGACTCCGGACCGACTCCCCGGGGACTGCGGGCGTGAGGCGATTCAGTCACGATTCGTCCTGGTACGGGGCACTGGACCCCGACCGTTTGGGGGTAGAGTAGCTGCAGGAGGGTCGTCAGGGCTGGGGTCCGTGTTGGTGGGGGGGATTCAATTGCTCCTTGGACCTAAATGGGAACACAGGACCTGCACACCGGTCCGTGCGGGTAGGCCCCGTGGGGGCTCCGGGACCGAAAGACTTCAACCCCAACACCTCCGGTGTGTGTGCAGGTGTGCGACCCGTGTACCACGGGTCCGGCTGCCGGAGGCCCAGGGGGGTCGTGTGGACGGGAAACGTAGACTGCGGGTGACTCGGGTGGTGCCGGGTGAGGCTCCTATCGGGAGCCGGTCCGGCGAGACGAAGGGTTTGGAGTAGACCGCAGGTCTCGAGGGCACCCCTCTCTTTCGGCCCTTGTATTACTCGGGCCTCTTGGAAGCAATAATCAAGATAGAAGACCGACCACACTGCAAGTGTGGGCTCTTAGTCGGACCGTTCCGACCTCTCACGGCCTTCGAAGAGAGCCTAGACCCCCTCAGTCCCACTCTTACCCAGGGCCTCTGAGTCATTGACTACTCTTTCTCCCCGGACCCCACCCCCCAGCAGCTCTCAGTACGGACGAAGAGGAGTGTAGGGGGGTCCCTGTGTCACCTTCGTCTCCTTGTGGGAGTTCCAGTCGTTCACCGGAGGAGCGTCCTCCCGTCCCCTGGAGTCGGGTCCTTCGCCGCGGTGGGGCGTGTCCGCCGTCCTCCTGCCGGGCGGGGACGAGGGGGACGCGGGGGACGAGGGGGACGCGGGGACGCGGGGGAAGAGTCCGCAGACCAAAGACGGGCCGACGGAAACACGCCAGGGATGGGGGGTGGCCGGCGGTCCTCGAAGGGCATTGGTCCCGACACAAAGAGAGTCGACTGTGTCCTTCCCTTATAACGTCGGACCTCCGTGAATCTCTAATCTACGAAATTAATTAAAAATCACTAGTTACGAGAGTTCCGGAAAACCTCTACTCTCAGGGCGCCAGGGGTGACACACTGGAGTGATTACCTTATTATTAGGCACATTACCCAATTTTTGTGTGGTGGCTCGGGGAGTCCCACACGCCCCTCGTCCTCGACGAAGGACAACTCCCGACTCGCTGTGACGGAGACCCCCTGTCTCCGCGTCGGCCGTCCGACACAGAAGCGCAGGTGGGGGGTCCTGAGCCCGGACGACCCCCCGCCCGTAGGACCTACTTCTCGACACCCACTCCGAGACGGAAGCGAGGGGTCGTCTCCCGGTGGTCTCCAAGGGGCTTCTGTAACGGTCGTTCGTCTCGGCGGGGGCGGTGGTCTGGCCCCGAGTCCCGAGTCTGTCCGACGGGTCCTACCCGGGTCGGGGCCGGACACGAGACTGGGAGGAGCCGTACAGGTCGGCGAGACGGGGCGCGAGGGGTGGAGGGCGGAGGACACGACCCGGGGACGGGTCACGGGACGGTTCCGACGCTCGACGAGACGTGGGACCACAGGATAGGTGTGCGGAGGAGGACTGGTTTGACTCTGGGGTCTCCGGACCCGAGAGTGGGTCAAGACGAGTAATGGCAGGTACACTGGTCCCCGGCGTCGGAAGGGCTCGGAGTCAAGAGGCCCCTACTCTCCCCCGATGGTTCCCCCACGCCTCAAGTCACAAGTGTTCTATTAGAGTCGCCCAGGTCACCTCTCACGGGCCGTGCACCTTTCACGACCTTTTTACCAGTTCGGACTGATTGGGGAGATCAGGTGGTACGGACCCTTCCTACCTGTCTACCAACCCTTTCCCGAGGAAGAAGGGTCGACTCTCACCTCGGGCTCCGGGTGGTAAAGGTCCGTTTCAGGATGTCTGACGCGACCCACGAGGGGCGGAGGGTGCCGGGCCGAGGAGGAGGTCTTCCTTTCTGTGCCTCCTCCTCCTACTCTGCAGACTCTTCAACCGTTCAACGTCCCGTCGCTCACCTAAAGACTCTTGGGGTCCACGTCGAATTGGATGTTTACTTTTTAATACCACTACTCTTTCTTCCTTATAAACTACTCCGGCGGAACCCCCTTAACCTTAAACCGACTACACATTCCTTTCCGTCCGACTCCCCCTCCGCCCCTCCCACCCTCCGGGTGCCGCCCCCGTCCCCTCCGTACCTCCGTGCACGCCCGCACTGGGAACGCTCCACGGGGGAGCCGGAGTGAGGGAGGGGTCACGGGTGACGGCCGCCGTCCCGGGCGGACCAACCGGATCAGTGACGTGTGGGGACACGGCGTGTGTGACCCGCGGACGACCTGCGAGGACCTCGACAAAGGAGCCCGGGGACACGGGACGTCAGTTCCCGAGACCCGACCCGGAGGCGGGGGACATCAACACCCCAGACGAACGGGGGTCTCCGTCAGACAAGGGGAGGGGACCCAGAGGGTCCTGTGTGGACTGGCGACCTTACGACGACCCCACTTCAAGGTACAAGGGTTCAAACGGGACTCTTCGGGGACTTTCCGAGAGGACTCGTCGGGACAGGGCCATCCCTTCGACCGGGTCGAAAGGCTCCCATCCCCGGGTCCTTCCCTCGGTGGGTCGCGACGTCGGAGGTCTCCGCCGGGACCCCCACAGCCACGTCCGCCCGACCGCGGAGAGGTGGCGTCCCTCGTCCCTCGGGGAGACGGGCCACGAGACCCTTCGGGGGTGGGGGTCGGGAGGGCTGAGACTGGGGACCCCCGTATTGGTACCCGGGAGCGCCCACCCAGATGTCGGGAGGCAGTGGACCCGCCGGCCCTCGGTCCGTTCTCCGGGGCGACTTGAGCGGCGTGCAGGAAGCTCCCGGCGTCACGGTAGGGGCGGGGTGGGAGGGTAGAAGAGTCCTCTTGTAAACTCTGAGTTCAGTGTGTCGAGGGCCTCCCGCCTCGGGTCGGAGTGTGGGTCTGGGGGACCAGGGGACACTGGTGTCCGGGAGTAGGGGTCTCCGGAGTCGGTGTCGGGAGGGAAGAGTCCGGTGAAGACGGAGGGTGGACGGGAGGGTCTGGGGTCTGGGGTCCGGGGGTCGGGGGAAAGGAGGTGTGACTGGTAGGGACGGCGACGCAGGACTGAGTGGTGCACTGGGCTCCGTAGGTCCGCCGGAGAGAGACGCTCGTACCGTCCCCCGTGGGTTCTGGACGGGCGTGCGGGAGGGGACTGAGACACCCGAGGCACCGACGAATAGCTCTCACTCACCCCCTGAAGGGACCGCCAGTCACCTATTCTTAGGTGGACGGGTGCGTGTCCTGTGTCCGGGGCAGGGACCTGGTCCTTCTAAGGTGCACGGAGCCCCGTCGATTCGGGTTCTCCCCGCGACTTCGGACACGCGGGACCTCGGGTACGAGACGTCGTCTTCTTCCTGTCGTTCCTCCCCGGACACGGGGCGTCGATCTCTCGTCGGGGGCGACCAGTCCTGCTCTCTCTCGGGACACCGCTATTCTGCGTCGCGTCGGTTGTAATTTAGTCAAGTACCTGTAAAAAATCTTTCTCGTACGTCCCCGGGGACCGTAGGGACACCAATCCTACGACGACTTCCGGGTCGAAGTTAGGGGTCAACTTGATTTAGAACGTCCGACGTGCCGTCCCGTACGGGGGGGTTTTTCGGACCCCTAAGTCTGTGAACATGTGGGTGCCAGTGTCGTGGTAATAACATCGGTTTTGCACCTCGTCGGGGTCTACTGGTAGTCACTTACTTGCCTATTATTTTACACCAGGTAGGCGTGTTGCCCTATGCTGAGGCGAGACTTTCTCCTTCCTCCACGGCCGTAGACGACGCTCTACATGCCCGGACCTCCGTTACACGAACGACTTCAGTCGGTCATTCGTCGCTGTCTGTGAAACACTTACGTAAGTCTCCGCCGGGGGCGACGTCAGTTTAGGTGTCTCTGTCTCTCGTCTCCGACTCTCGGTCCTGGACCCCCTCCCGCTCCCCCTCGTCGCACATTACCCCTGCCTCTAAAACAAGGTTCACTACTTTTATAAAATCCATGCCTACCACTACCAATGTGTTGCAACATTCACTGAAACTACAGCGACCTGACTGTAAGTGTTTACCAACTCTACCACATTACTGATGACACAAGACACACACACGCGCGATTCAGTCAGACAGACTGAGAAAACTCTGGAGTACCTGACATCGGGCGGTCCGAGGAGACAGGTACCCTAAGCGATCCGTTCTTGTGACCTCACCCGACGGTACGGGAGGAGGTCCCCTAGAAGGGCTGGGTCCCTGTCTTGGACTCAAAGGACGTGACCGTCCGCCCAAGAAGTGGTGACCCTGGTGGACGTAAGACTCACAAAACGGTGCTAATTGTCTCTCCCTTGTCCCCTGGCCGCGGTGCGACGACCGAAGACCAGGTCCGGTTTCTGTGACCGCCGAAGACGGAGGTCCTGTGACGGAGGTCCGAGACCCCCGGGACCCGACAGTGCACTCTTCAGGTCGAGGAGGCCTCTCCGGTGTCCACTCTTGGGGTCGCCTGTTAGGGTCGACTCGGGTCGGCAGGTCGGTAGGGCCAGTACCACGGTCCGTGCACTCACTGAGACAGACCCTGGGTGGTCTGGCCGGGTAGGGCCCGACTCGCGGGGCCCGCCGGAGGCCAGTCGTAGTGCCTCTCGTCCTCCTGGGCGACTCGGGTCGGGCCGAGGACGGGGTGTCAGAGCGCTCCGTCGCTCACAACAAGGTACCAAACGATGTGTCGTGCGCATTGCCCTTGTGCGTCGTCCTGTCTGTCAGGTCTACGACTGGGTCCCACGCTGACTGGGAGAGTGCCACGGGTCTCGTGCCCCTGTAGACCCCCGTAAGTTCCCTCAGTCTTTGCGTGAAGGGAGCCGCGAGAGGTCCCGTCGCTGTCACCACTGAGCTCCGTCGTCTCCTCGAGTTACTCCCGTGGATCGGCCCCTCTTCCTTCCTCCCGGAGGACGACGTCGGAGACCCGAGACTCGGCCGGCCCTGAGAGACTCGGGGAAAGAGGTAGGCACTGCACTCCTGGTGCTCTGCGGTATCACAGCCCTCCTCTACCAGGTCCTGTGTCTCCCAGTGGTCGTGGACCGCTGTACGGGGGAGTGGACCTCCTCCCCCGACCGGGACTCCCCACGGGGTGCCGTAACGGGTCCCGGGACGTCGTCTCTCTCGGTGTCGGCGGCGGTCCCACTGGACGTACCTCGGGACGGGGACTGCCGACGGGGAGGGGACGGAGTGGGGGGAGTGGTGGTGGTGGGACGTACGTGGAGGAGTCTGAGAGAAGAGTCCCAACCGACCACCCCCATAGGGGCTCAGAAAGGGTCCTGCCGGGACTTCGGACAGAACGTCCAGGCCCTTACCCCCACCTTCGTCTGTCCAGACATCAGCCGAGAAGTCACCCCCGTCGACACGTGCGAACCTGTTCAGTGGATTGGAGAGACCCGGAGTCGTTTAGCTGCAGACACCTACCTCCCGAACCGAAGACCCAGTAATGGTCGGAGAGAGCCTCAGCGATGCCAGGCGAGGAGCCGGGGGGCGGGAGCAGTCTCGGTCGGCCACGCTGCACACCCCCTGGGGACAGGCCGCTCACTGCCCTCCATGTGTCTCCCCTGGGGCACCCTGCAGCAGTCGGTGGCTCGCTCAGGGCCCAGCTGGGACAGGGCTGGCCTGTCCATCCTGGCCTCTGCACCCAGGTGACCTCGTGAGGCCCTGCCCGTGGGGCCTCCTCACGGCCCCCTCAACGAGCCCCTCCGAGTGCGCCCCCTCTGAGGACACCATCCCCTTGCTTGACCAGACGGGCCCCAGGCTCCCTGGCTCTGGGCAGCTCCTCGCCCTGTCATGGGGTCCGGGAGGACAGCTCAAGGAACCCAGAGACATGGATGGGCTGGAGACCACGAGGCTGTGCCCAGAGTGGCCAGGGCAGGGAGGGGAGCTGGCTCCCGGCTGGCAGGGGTGGGGGGCCTTGTCCAAGGTCACATAGTGAGGGGTGCCTGTCCTGGTCAGACACAGGGCTAGGCCTCCCAGCCTGCTGTTCCCTGCCGCTGTGGACTGTTTACAGGGCATCCGACTGCCACAACAGAGGTGCCTGCCCTGGGGAGAGGGCAGCTGCCTGGCCGGGCCAGGCTGGGGGGACACATGGGCCCCAGGAGCACCGCCTCGAGCAGGGATCCCTGGGGAGCAGCGAGGACCTCGAGGGACGAGGGGCGGGCGGGGCTGCGCCCGGAGGAGGACACCTGTCAGAGTGCAGACCCTGCCGGGAACGCCACAGGCGGACAGACGCGGCTCCAGCTGCCTAACCCCGGGCCAGTCCCAGGGCACAGCCGCACGCCACTGCGGCCCTGCTCGAAGGCAGGCACACAGGACACGCCCACTCACTGAGCGCCACCTGTGTGCAGGGCTCTGTGCCGAGCCCAGCAGGGGCCCTGACCTTGCTTCCCCACGGCCCCTCCAGAGAGGCTCACTTAAAGCTGGCAGGTGACCCAGCTCTGGGTGGCACAGGGTCCAGGCGGCCCAAGGGAGGGTGAACACTTCTGCCTGGGAAGAGTCTGGAAGGCTTCCTGGAAGAGGAGGTGTCTGGTCTGGAAAGAGGCGGTCGTAGTGAGGAAGGAAGGTGGAGGCCACAATGTGGACAGAGGCCAGCAGCCTGCAGGCTTGGAGCGCAGGGCGAACGGCCGCCTGAGGGGTCCTGGCCTGGCCCGGCTGCCCCGAGGGCGGCTCCTGTCGGGCTGTGAGACGGGGCCACGCTGCTGCCAGGCCCCCTGCGCTCCTGGCATGCCGGGGGTCTGCCCTCCTCACTGCACTCGGCCCCCGGCACTTAGATGCAGAGGTTACATCCGTCACCTGCCGGCCTGACCACGCCGTGTAACCAGCCACCAGCACACACTCAGTTGCTCAGGCGACGAGCTGATCTGGGTCAGCTTGGCCCCGAGACTGGGGAGGATGGTGGGGACGGTGGGGAGTTCTAGGGGGACCGAGCTCTGGTCCACACAACTCTCGTCCTCCACAAGCCAGCCCTGGTGACGGCCAACACAGCTCGCCTCCGGTGCTCAGAGGGAGCCATGTGGCCGGACTCAGAGTCGGTGCACGCAGGCCGGCCCGTCCAGGGCGGAGGGCGGGGAGAGCTAGAACCGTCTGAGAACAGGGGCTGAACGCAGGGCCAAGCCCAGCGTGCCCTCCCGCCAGGGCTCACGGCAGTGAGCGGAGAGCCCAAGACCACGGTCCTGGGCACACCGTGTGCGGCTACAGAGCCCCAGACATCCCGGGGACGCGAACAAACCTGCCCCCACCAACCGCCAGTCACCGTCCCAACAGGGACGAGGCGGTGTCCCATCAGAGTGGGTCAAGGGGGCCTCCCTGAAAGGACCACGCCCAGAGCGCGTGGAGGGCCCGGGGACAGCCACAGCCACCTGGCCCAGCTCTCGGCCCCAGGGCCTGGGGGGACAACCAGCAGAGAGGCTGTGCAAAGGGGCCACTAGGGCCCTGGAGGGGGGCGTGCAGTGGGGCACCGCCAGCCCAAGGACCCCACAGACAGCCCCACCCGATGTCCCCGCTCCCATCTCCTAGGGGCTGAATGGCTAGGGAAGCAGGAGGCAGAGAGCCCGGCGGTGGAGTCCGCATGTATCAGGACGTGGGAGGAGGGCGGGAAGCTGCGGAGAAGGTGAGAAGGGGCCGCGGGCAGACACCGGACGCCCCTCGAAGAGAGCAGGAGGCCCTCCGGGAGGCTGGTCTCCAGACCCTGATGGACAAACGGGTCAGCACGCTGGAGAGGGTGGGAACAGGGCAGGGCCTGCCTCCCAGAGGGACCCTCCGGGACCAAGGCCGCCCCCCACGCCAGAGGGGCAGGAAGGTGCCCTGGAGTTCAGCTGGGGCCTGGGGTGGGGCTGGGCGTCGGGGCGCGGGCTGGCCGGGCTCAGGACCTGCTTTGGAGGCGTAAAGGAATTCAGAGTTAGGCTCTGGGTCATGGGGGCACGGAGGGAATTTTGTAGAATAATAACTTGTACTGATTTTCGCCTTATCTCAAAGCAACCCTTTTATTACAGAAACTTTAGGAAACAGCTAAACATAGAGAAAAAACACGAGTCGCCGCCTGCGCCCCCACGAGGTAACCGCGGTATCTGTCCGCCCGGCCCGCCTCCAGACGCGCCCCTCCCCGTGCGCGCGGCAAGCTGCGGCGTGGAGGTGCGGAGCCGCGAGAGCGGACAGGGTGCCGGCGCGGTCCGGGAGGGAAGCCGGCGCGGCCGGCAATCGAGAGACGAGGAACGGCCAGAACACGTCTGAGTAAGAAGGGCGGAGGTTCACCGGCCAGACAGGCCGTCGTTACCAAGTCTACCAGTATCAGGGGCTTCCCGGGGGGCTCGTTGGTGAAGAACCTGCCTGCCAGCTGGGAGACACAGGTCCCATCTCTGCTCCCAGAAGATCCCACAGGCCCCGGGGCAACGAAGCCCGTGGCCACATCCACTGAAGGCCACGCATCCTAGACCCCGCTCCCTGCAACAGGAGAGGCCGCGCAGCGCGAAGCCCGCACAGCGTCCCTGGAGAGTAGACCCCGCTCCCGCAACAGGAGAAAACCCGGCGGGCAGCAACGCAGACTCAGCACAGCCAAAAAAAAAGTCTACAACAAACGCTGGAGAGGGTGTGGGGAAAGGAACCCTCTCCCACACTGGTGGTGGGAATGTAAGCTGGCGCAGCCGCTGTGCAGACAGGATGGGGGGTCCTCAGAAGCAGTCCCCCTCCCGGCACAGACCCTGACAGAACTGTGATCTGAAACGGTGCACGCCTGCACTCCTGTGCTCACAGCGGCAGCATTTACAGCAGGCGAGACACGGAGACACCAATGTCCACTCGCAGACGAGCTGGCACAGAGGACATGGCGCCTGCAGGCCCAGGGGCATCACTCAGCCATAAAGAGCAGTGAGGACGCCTGTCCAGCAACACGCATGGACTCAGAGTGTCATACTGAGCCCGCCAGAAAGAGAAAGACAAATGCTGTCTGATATCGCATGTATGTGGAATCTGAGAGATGACACGATGAACTGAATCTGTGAACAAAAACAGACTCAGAACAGGCTGCCGCGGGGGCGGGGCCGGGGCGGGGCCGGGGGCGGGGCCGGGGCGGGGCGGCTGGGGGAGCGGGTGCCAAGCACCCCGTATAGCATGGATGGGCAGCCCTACTGTAGGGCACAGGGACTGCATTCAGTGTCCCACAACAAACCGTAATGGAGACAATACGGAGAAGAATGTGTGTGTGACTGGCTCACTTTTCTGCACAGGAGAGACTAACCACACTGCACAACAACGGTACTTCAGTAAAAAAATGTATGTAAAGGAGGATGAGGCTTCCTGCCTGATGGAAAGCATGGTCTGGGCTGGCGCCACCCGAAAGGGAGCGCAGACCGCACTCGGGACTCGGCCTGGGGCCATCGGGGCCACGAAGGGCCCCTCTCACACTGCAGACTTGTCTTTTCTTACTTCACTGCACTGCTTCACTGTCCTACTGCCTGGGAGATTTTTAGGGTTTGTTTTTTAACGTGAAACAATTATACAGCCACACAGGAAGTCACAGGAACAGTACAGTCACCCGCTCTCCACCAGTGGCGCCGTCTCACACCCCTGAGCTGCGCTCAGTCGTGTCCGACTCTTTGTGACCCCATGCGCTGCAGCCCACCAGGCTCCTCTGCCAATGGGGATTCAGAATACTGGAGTGAGTAGCCTTTTCTCTTTTCCAGGGGAGCTTCCCAACCCAGGGCTCCCGCACTGCAGGCTGATTCTTTGCTGTCTGAACCATCAGGGAAGCCCAAGAACACTGGTGTGGGCAGCCGGTCCCTTTCTCCAGCGGATCTTCCCAACCCAGGCACTGAGCTGGGGCCTCCTGCGCTGCAGGCGGATTCTTTACCAGCTGCGCCACCAGGGAAGCCCCGTGGGCTGGGGGTTCCGCACCAAACCCAGGAAGGCGCTTTGTCCCCCAGTGTGGTCGTGTCAACACACTACAGAGCTCGCCGAGCCCCACCAGCTTTCCCAGGCACTTGTGTGTGTGAAGTCTCTGCAGACACACCCTGTGTGTACAGACCTGCGTGGCCACCACCCTGATCAAGACACACAGCCAACCCGTCACCATGACGACCACCCCCTGCTGCCCCACCCGCTCACCCCCACCGCCAGGACCACCCCTGTATTTCTGAGAACGCTGTATAAGTGAAGTCACATGCTCTCTAACCTTCTGATCCCTGCTTTTGTTCACTCAGCATAATTTCCTTGAGAACCATCCAAGTTGTCACTGTATCAACGGTCTGGCCCTTTCCATTGCTGGCTGTGTTCCACCACATAGAGGATGGGCCTGAACTGTTTGCCACTCACCTGCTGAAGGACATCTGGGTTGTGTCCAGCTTGGGGTTATTAGAAATAAAGCTGCTATGAAAATCATACAGGCTTTTCATGTGAACGTAAGTTTCCATTTCTCTGGGATAAATGTTCAGGAGTGCATTTGCTGGACTGGATGGTGAGTATGAGGTTAGGGCTGGAAGCAACCGCTCAGCTGGGTTTTCAGAGCTCCTGCGCCTCTTCACACTCCCGCCGGCGGTGGGTGCGAGGTGCAGCCCCTCCACGCCCTCCTCAGCGTCTGGCGCTGCGGCTCTGTTTTGAACGCTGGCTGCTGGCACGGTGCACACGGATACCTCTCTGTCTGATGTTCAGCATCTGGTCGTGTGCTGACTTGCCACCAGCCTCTCTTCTCTGAGAGTCGTCATCTTCCACTTGCGTTCTGAACACTCTGTTTTTACCACCGAGTTTTAAGAGCTCTTCACATTTTCTAGATACGAGGCCTTTGTCAGATGTGTGGTTTCCAAACATCAAACCTTTTTTTCCAGTCTGTAGCCAGCGTGACGACTTAAGTAAAATGAAGAAACAGAAAAACATTCCAAATGAAACAAGATAAAACCTCAGAAAAAGACCTTAATCAAGCAGAGAGAAATTATTTACCTAAAAAGGAGTTCAGAGTAACAGTCACAGCTGTGCTCACTAAGCTCAGGAGAAGAACGGACGAACACAGTGAAAATTTCAGCGGAGGGAGAGGACATAAAAGAAAACACCGAAGAGGTCACAGGACCGGAGCAACAGCTAAACCAAAAGAGCAGAGGGCCAACAGCGGGCTAGACAGAGCAGAGGGAGGGAGGGTCGCTGAGCCTGAAGACAGAGCAATGAAGAAGCGCCCACAAGAGCAGCAAGGAGAGGAAAAGAAGAACATGGACGTCCCCGGCGGTCCGTGCTCCCGCTGCAGCGGGCTGGGGTCGATCCCTGTTCAGGGAACTAGGCCCCACAAGCCACAGCTACAAGGTCCTGCCTGCTGCAACTATGACCCAGAACAGCCGAGTAAGTAAATATTTTTGAGAATAAAAGGAGGAAAGACAGCTGCAGGGACTAGTGGGAAACACCAAGCAGATTGACGTCCGACTCCTGGGGGCCCAGGAGGAAGAGAGAGACGAAGAGGCAGAAAACTTACCTGAAGAAACAATGGCTACACATTTAATAACCTGGGGCAAGGAAACAGAATCCAGATCCAGGAATCCCAAAAAGCTCCAAATAAGACGAACCCAAAGAGACCCACGCCAAGACACACCATAATCAGAAGCGAAAGAAGAGAGTCTTAAAACCAGCAAGAGAAAGACTACTTGTGCTGAGGATACTCATAAGCCCAGAAGCAGATTTCTTGACAGAAACTTTGCAGGCCAGAAGGGAGCGGCATGGAACATTCAAAGTGCAGAAAGAAAAAATTCTCCAGCTAAGAATACTCTACCTGGAGAAGCTGTCACTCAGAATTGAAGGAGAGAGAAAGAAAAAAGCTGAAAAAGATGACCACTTCTAGACCGGTCGTATAAGAAACGTTAACGGGGCACAAAAGGGCAGGAATCAGTAACAGGAAAACATATGAAAGCCCAACCCTCACTGTAACCCTGAATGTATGGCAGCCTCCAGAATAATACTGCAAAGCCGCAAACAGCCGCTCAGTCCCGGCTGACTCTGCGACCCCGCAGCCTGCCTGGCTCCTCTGTCCATGAAGTTCCCCAGGCAAGAATACTGCAGTGAGTAGCCGTTCCCTTCGCCAGGGGATCTTCCCGACCCAGGGATCAGACCCACGTCTCCTGCACGGCAGGCATATTCCTTACCATCTGAGTCACCAGGGAAGCGCCAATGTTGTAAAGCTGGTGGGTTAGTCACTTATAAAGCTAGCATGAAAGCCAAAGTATGAAAGTCATAAAAAGTCATTAACTACAATTTGTTAAGGGATCAGTTCCATTCAGCCGCTCATTCATGTCCAACTCTTCGCGACCCCATGGACCGCAGCACACCAGGCCTCCCTGTCCATCACCAACTCCCGGAGCTTGCTCAAACTCATGTCTGTTGAGTTGGTGATGCCATCCAACCATCTCATCCTCTGTCGTCCCCTTCTCCTCCTGCCTTCAATCTTTCCCGGCATCAGGGTCTTTTCCAATGAGTTGGGTCTCTTCCAATGAGTTGGCCCTTTGCATCAGGTGGCCAAAGTATTGGAGCTTCAGCTTCAACATCAGTCCTTCCAATGAACATTCAGGACTGATCTCCTTCAGAATGGACTGGTGGCATCTCCTTGCAGTCCAAGGGACTCTCAAGAGTCTTCTCCAACACCACAGTTCAAAAGCACAATTCTTCAGCACTCAGCCTTCTTCACAGTCCAACTCTCACATCCATACATGACCACTGGAAAAACCATAGCTTTGACTAGATGGACCTTTGTTGGCAAAGTAATTTGTCTGCTTTTTAATATGCTATCTAGATTGGCCATAACTTTCCTGCCAAGGAGTAAGTGTCTTTTAATTTCATGGCTGCAGTCACCATCTGCAGCGATTTTGGAGCCCAGAAAAATAAAGTCTCTCTCTGTTTCCATTGTTTCCCCATTTATTTGCCGTGAAGTGATGGGACCAGATGCCATGATCTTAGCTTTCTGAATGTTGAGTTTTAAGCCAAGTTTTCCACTCTTCTCTTTCACTTTCATCAAGAGGCTCTTTGGTTCTTCTTCACTCCTGCGTAAGGGTGGAGTCATCTGCACATCTGAGGTGATTGACATTGCCATTGCTAACAGAGACACAGGATTAAAGATGTAAACTCTACCATCAAAAATGTAAAGCACGGGACTTCCCTGCTGGTCCAGTGGCTGAGACTCCACACTCCCGATGCAGGGGCCTGGGTTCCATCCCTGATCAGGATCTGAATCCCTCATGCCACAGCTAAGACCTGGAACAGCCACCTCAGCTAACAAATAAATATTAAAACAAAATCCCCACAAATATAAAGCATACTGGGGGGGCAGTAAAAATGGAGAGTTTAAGAATGCATTCAAACTTAAGCTGTTATCAACTTAAAATAGGCCATTACAAGTCTAAGTTGTCTTAGGTACACCTCATGGTAACCACAAGCAGAGGCCTAAGAGCAGGTAAAGGATGTGGCTCCGTGGTGAAGAACCCGCCTGCCAACGCAGGAGACGCAGGTTCAATCCCTGATCCTCGAAGACCCCACGTGCCCCGGAGCAGCGAAGCCCGTGTGCACGCTGCTGAGCCGGTGCTCCAGAGCCCGGGAGCTGCACGGGAACAAGCCGCCGCGATGAGAGGCCCTCACGCCCCGGCGGAGAGCGGCCCTCATGCCCCACAACCCGAAAAAGGCCCACGTGCGCTCGTGAAGACCCAGCACAGCCGAAAAGACAGACCGAGAGTGGGTGCACAGGAGGGAGGGACAAAGCCGCCCAAGGATGCTGCCACGGAGAATGAAACACAGGGGAGACCAGGAGAAGAGCGGAGCAGAGGCCGGGAAACAGCCAACAAGAGGCAGTGAGCAACGCCGATCAATGCTCACTTTAAATGCAAACAGGCCAACCGAAGGCCACAGCGGCTGAACAGACGGGAAGAAAGACGCCCCTATGCTGCCTACAAGACACTCATTTCAGACGTCAGCACATACACAGACTGGACGTGAAGGAATGAAAATGATACTCCATGAAAATGGTCAGAAGAAATCTGGGCTAGCTCTACTTAAATCAGACGAAACAAACTTTAAGACAGAGGCTGTGTCTGAGAGACAGAAAGGCCGTCCCAGGGTGATAGAAGGGTCCCTTCAGCACGTTAACGCTTGCGAGCATTTATGCGGCCAGTATCGGCGAAGGCAGTGGCAGCCCACTCCAGAGCTCTTGCCTGGAGAATCCCAGGGACGGGGGAGCCTGGTGGGCTGCCGTCTCTGGGGTCACACAGAGCCGGACACGACGGAGCAACTCAGCAGCAGCAGCGGCGCCCAGGACAGGAGCACCTGCATATAGGCCGACAGTAACAAAGCTGAAGGAGAAACAGGCGCCAACGTAAGGACGGTGCAGACGCCAGCAGTTCACTCTCCCCCACGGACAGGCCGTCCAGACGGAGAATCAGTAAGGAGAACACTGGCCGTAAGCAACACACCCGACCAGATGGACTTAACAGGCAACACGCTGAAGACTCCGTCCAAAAGCAATAGAATATACCTGCTCAGGCGCACGTGGGACGTTCCTTCTGGGTAAACTGTGTGTTAGACCACAAAACAAGCCTGACTACCTTTAAGGCAAGACTGAAATCGCGTCTCCTCAACCACGGTGATGTAAGACGGGAAACCAGTCACAAGAAGAAAGCGGGAAAAGTCCCAAATATGTGGATCTTAAGTTACCGAACAACCAACGGGTCGAATAACAAGGAACAGGAGAAAGCGTAAATGTCTTGAAACAAATGAAAATGAAACACAGCATATCAGAGCGTACGGGGATAGACCGAAAGCAGCTCTGAGGAGGAGTCCACAGAGACAGACGCTCACAGCCAGAAACAGGCTACTTCAGCTGCTTAGAACTCAGCGTTCAGAGAAAGGAAGATCCTGGCAGCCGTTCCCTTCACTGCACGGCCAGCAGATGGGGAGAAAGTGGAAACGGCGACAGCTTTTCCTGGGCTCCAGAATCACTGCAGCGGTGACTGCAGCCATGAAATTAAGACGCTTGCTCCTTGGAAGAAAAGCAGTGAGGAACCTAGACGGCAAATAAAAAAGCAGAGGCGTCACTGCCAACAAAGGTCCGTACAGTCAAAGCTACGGTTTTTCCAGCGTCATGTATGGGTGTCAGCAGGACCATAAAGAAGGCTGAGCGCCCCAGAAATTGATGTTTCTGAACTGTGGAGCTGGAGAAGACTCTTGAGAGTCCCTTGGAATGCAAGGAGATAAAACCAGTCAGTCCTAAAGGAAATCAACCCTGAATACTCGCTGGAAGGACTGAAGCTTGAATACTTTGACCACCTGATGCGAAGAGCCAACTCACCGGAAAGACCCTGATGCTGGGAAAGGCTGAAGGCCGACAGAGGATGAGATGGTTGGACAGCATCACTGACTCAATAGACAGGAGTTTGAGCAAGCTCCGGGAGCTAGTGGAGGACAGGGACCTGGCGTGCTGCAGTCCACGGCGTCACAAAGAGTCAGACCCGACTTAGTGAGTGAACAACAACAAATAGACCCTCTACTTTTACGCCTCAAGGAGCCAGAAAAGCACAAACAAAGCCCAAAGCAAGGAAGCACCAGAAACCAGAGCAGAAAGAGAGACAGAAGCCATCAGTGAAACAGAGCTGGAGTTTATTGGCAAAACATGAGCCAAATTCACCAGGACAGAGAGAGAGGACTCAATAAACAGAATCAGGGACGAAAGAGAGAGTTACAGCTGATAGCACAGGAGCACAGAGGACCACAAACAGCTACCGCAAGCAGTCGTGATGCCAAGTTGGACAATTTAAAAAACGGTAAGTTCGTACAAACACACAACCCACCAAGACTGAACCATGAAAACATAGAAATCTGAACAGACTAATTACTACGTAAAAGGCTGAATCAGTCATCAAAGCCTCCCAGCACCACATGACTTCACTGGTGAATTTTTACTAAGTGTTCAGAGAAGATGTAACATCTATTATTCTCAAACTTTCAAAAAACTGAAGACGAGGGAACACTACAACACTCACTTTACAAAACTACCCCGATACCAAAACTAGACAAGGATGCCGCAAGGAAGCGGCAGGCCAGCGTTTCTCGTGAAACAGATGCAAAAGTCCTCAATGAAATCTTAGCAAGAGGAAGCCAACAACACATTAAAATCATCCTATGCCACAGTGGAGTGGGATTATTCCAGGGACGCAAGGATGGCTCCCATCTTCAAGTCAATCAACGTGATACACGTCAATAAATGATGAATGAAAGGCATGTGAGATCTCAGCAGATGCAGAAGACACATCTGCCAGAACGCAACGTCCGTTTATGATCAGAGCTCTCAGCACAGTGGGTGCAGGAGGAACACGTGTCAGCAAACTGACGGCCACGTACGGCAAGCCCACGGGTGCATCACACGGCAGTGAGAGCCCACAGGTACATCACACGGCGGTGAGAGCCCACAGTTACATCACACAGCAGTGAGAGCCCACGGGTGCATCACACGGCGGTGAGAGCCCACGGGTACATCACACGGCAGTGAGAGCCCACAGTTACATCACACAGCAGTGAGAGCCCACGGGTGCATCACACGGCGGTGAGAGCCCACAGGGGCATCACACAGCAGTGAGAGCCCACAGTTACATCACACAGCAGTGAGAGCCCACAGTTAACCTCACACGGCGGTGAGAGCCCACAGGTGCATCACACAGCAGTGAGAGCCCACGGTTACATCACACAGCAGTGAGAGCCCACGGGTACATCACATGGCAGTGATGAGCTGGAAGCTTTTCCTTTATTTAAGACCAGGAAGAAGACGAAGATGCCCACCCCTGCTTCTTTTATTCAGTGAGGCATTCAAAGTCCTCCGCAGAGCAATCAGGTGAAAGAAGAAAAGGCACCCAGATCGGAGAGGAAGGGGTAAAGCCGCCACCATCTGCCGATGACACTTTATTTGCACAAAACCCTTAAGACGCCTTGAAAAGCCGTGAGCACACACACCCAAGCTGGTAAAGCTGCGATAAACAAAAACGCCGTGTTTCTATCCGCTGATAACAGGAGGCCATCCCGCGCATCACCACGCCAAGGACAGAACAGCCAGGAACACGTCCATCCAAGGAGACGAAAGACGCACGCGGAAAGCTGTAAGACACAGAGGAGAGAAACCGAACAGTGAGCAGACGGAAACGACACTCCACACTCGCGGATTCGCAAGAACCGGCACTGTGAAAATGCCCACTCCACCCAACCTACAGGTCCAGCGGAACCCTCTCAAATGTCTAATGGTAGTATTCACAGAAATATAACGAACACTCCGAAATGTGCATGGAACCACAAAACACCCCAAATAGCCACAGCAATCTCAAAAAAACAGAGGAGCAGAGCTGGAAGCATCACACTTCAGGATTTCAAACTAGATTACAGAGCTCTAGTGATCAAAACAGCATGGCACTGACAGACACACAGATCAACCGAGCAGAATACGGGGCCCAGAAATGAACCCCACACACGGCCAGTTCGTGAGAGAAGAGCCGAGATATGCCATGCGGGAAAGGACAGTCTCTTCCGTGAACAGTGGGAACACGGAATAACCTTATGCAAAAAACGGAAAGGGAACTGAACCACTGACTGGCACCATACACAAAGACCCACTCAAAACAGACTAAAGACTTGACTAAGCACGAGGCCACAGCGCTCCAGGAGGAAACACAGGCGTTCCGTTCCTCAGCACTCGCTGGCGATGAGCTTTCGGATTCGACACCAAAAGCAAAGGCGATAAAGGAAAATACGTAAGTGCGACTAGATCAAACTAAACAGCTTCTGCACATGTGAGGGAGCCATCAACAAGAGTAGGCAACCTACCAAATGGGAGAAAATATTATAGATCATGTGTCTGATAGGGGTTAACATTCCCTTATTTATATACAAAGGACTCATACAACTCAACAGCAAAAAAAAAAAAAAAATCTTTTAAAAAATCTTAAAAAAGATTTTAAAGTAGGCAGACAATATGAATAGATATTTTCCCAAACAAGACACAGACGTCCAGAGGTTCCGCGTTACTAACCATCAGGGAAACACAGACCAAGCCCACAGGGAGCGGCCGCCTCACGCCTGCCCCACGGCTGTCACCAGGGACGCGGACGCGCTGAGATGCGGGTGCGAGGGGCCGTGCGCACCGCTGGCAGAAACGCAGCCTGGGGCGGCCACCGCGGAAAGCAGCGCGGTGAGGAAAAGGACTAGCAGGTGACCCAGCAATCCCACTTCTGGGCAAATACCCAGATAAAATGAAAACACTAGCTCTACACGGTTACCCATCAAGGTCGGTGCAGCGTAATTTACAGTAGTCGAGGCACGGAAGCGACCCAAGTGTCCAGCGATAGATGAGTGAATAAAAAACCTATACACACACACACAGAGGACTGGTACTCAGCCTTTAAAAAGAGGGACTCCTGGCCGTGTGCAACAGAATGGGTGGATTTGATGTCCCTGTGCTAAGGGGGTCCAAGAGGGACAAGCACCGCAGGATCGTACGTGTGGAATCGCCACCTCACGGAGAACAGACTGATGCGGCTGGGCGTACACAGGCCAGGGGCGGAGGGGCTCAAAAGGCACAAACTTCCAGGTGCAAAATACGTGAGTCCTGGGGTGTGATGCACGGCCCGTGACTGCTGTGACTAGGACCGCACCGCCATGTGAAAGCTGCTGGCAGGGAAATCTTAAGGTTCCCGTCACAAGAAAAACGCCTGTAACTGCGTGTGCTGGACGTCAGGTGTGATTCTTCTGCTATGTATATAAACAGCGAATCACTGCTGTACGCCTGAAACTAATATAATGGTAATTGTATCTTAATAAAATCTCTTTCAGCCCACACTCTTTTTCTGGAACTCTGCTGACACAAATATGAGACCTGTTGTTATTGCTCCACAGATCCCTGAGTCGGCCCATTTACTTCCAGCCTGCTCTCTCCCGTTCAGACCGGGTACTTTCAGGGTGTGTCTTTAAGTCTCCTGCTTTCTTCTCTCTGCCCGGCTTGCCCGGTGAACGTCAGCGTTTGCTCCTGCGGTTCCAGCTCTCTTGATTCTTGATTCTGTTCCGTATCATCTGTGTCTTGGTTGACACTTTCTTGTTCACTCGTTTCAAGGCTCTGCAGCCTTACAGCTGCCACTTTGAAACGTCTGTGAGGCGATTCTGATGCCTGTGGGGAGCTGCCCGCGTTGGGTCCGAGCTGTGGCGGGGCCTCCTGCTCAGACCGCGTGGATCTCAGGCCCGTCTTCTGCTCGCTGGGGGAACAGCCCCGCGCAGCCACCAGTGTGGGAGCCAGGGGCTGCGCTAGAAGCCCCTCGATACTTGCAGCAGAGCCCCCGCCCGCCCGCTCCGCGCCAGCCCTGTGGCTCCTGTCTGCAGACCCGGTCACCACGCCCGCGCCCGTCCCGCGCCCAGTGAATGCCCATCTCTTCCCCGTGCGCCCCGGGCAGCGTCCTGGAGACCAGCCCTCCTCCTGCACCCGGGACGGGGCCCTCGTCATCGGCCAGGGGTGAGCCAGCTTCAGGCCCGCGTCATTCACGTCTGCAGACCCACCTCCGGAAGACGAGCGTTAGGCTGGTTTTCTAGAAGCAGAGCCTGAAAGGGGAACTCTTGGCAAGGAATCAAGGGTGCTCCCAGCATAAGCCTGGGGGCGGCGGGCGTGGGCAGTGGAGGCAGGATGCGGTACCCCTGAGTTGCGGCCCGGCCATGCCCGCAGGGGCCTGGAAGCAGAAACCGGGGCAGGAGGCTCCGCCCGTCCCAGGACACGGAGCAGGGAGGCTGAGCCCGAGTCTCTCAGGAACCGCCGCCTCTGCAGGGGGAGGGCCGCACTCGGGGGTCCCCAGGGCAAGGCTGCCTGCGGGGGCAGGAAGGATGGAGGCCTCTGGGCGCCTGCGGCATCGGCCGCCCCGCGCACGTGCCGCCGTCACAGGGCCGCGCGAGGTTTATTGCGACTCAGGAGCCTCCGAACGCTTCCTCGGCAAAATGCATCCATCTTTTCTTCTTCATACATCCTGGTATTTTCACAGGAATATTTACCCCGAGGGCCCACCGACAGAAGGGGTGAGCTGAGCTCACTGGGAAGCAGGCGCGCTGCTCGCGCCGCGGGGCGGCGGTTCCGGGCCCAGGACAGCGCGCCCGCGCCCGCGGGCGGAGGAGCCGGGAATCCCAGCCCCGCAGTAATGAGGGGCACCCCCGTGCGTCCTTTTAGCTTTTATTGTATCTTTGGTCTTAAGTATTTAATACTCTGGAGTGTACTTTGGTCTGGCACGTGAGGCAGGGTCTCAGACAATTTCTTCCAGGTAGAGGCCCGCTGCCCCACACTATGACTGCCTAACCCACCCTGGGGCCGCGGCCGCCCTCACGTCTGCTTGGAAGCCGGGTCCTCGCCCTCGGCTGGTCGGTCCGTCCCCTCTGGAGCCCCGCGGCGTCGGTCAGCGGCGCATGCGGGGTGGGGGTGCTGCCGGCCGCCCCGCGTTATCCCCTCGTGTTTCCACGTTCTTCTTGGCTGTCTTCACACACGTTCTCGTCCAGAGGAACATGAGAACCGCTATGCCACAGTCCAGAAGTCGTGCTGGGCTTTTGTACGGAATTGCTTTAAATTTATAGACTAACTTGGAGCCAAATTACATCTCACAGTATCGGGTCTTCTGACGCAGTGACACCGTAATTCTCTCCTTTAATTCAGGCTTTTTCACGCCCTGGTGTCAGAGCCGCTGCAGGGGAGGAGCCCTGGGGAGGAGCTGGGCGGAGCATGCAGTGAGGGGGGGGTCTGCTTGCTGCCACTCCCACCCCCTCTGGCCCGACGGCCCCCTCCTGAGCAAGACTCAGGGGCTGGTCCCCACCAAAGGGATGGATGCTGTGAGCCGATGGCCAGGCAGCTGCCCGCCGACCGCCCCCCCGCACTGGCTGCAGCGAGGGGGCCACTGCTCAGGGCAGAGCCATCGGGCCCATCCAGGTCTGGCATCTGGACGCCAGGGTGCGGGGGTCACCCACTGTGAGGACTCCCCGGGCTGGGCATGACACACAGGCCACGCACCAGGCGCTGTCCCAGGTCTGTCTAGAAGTGGCTCCCGTGAGGGGCACAAGGGCCCTGGGCAACGGACAGGGCGAGTCCAGGCATTTAATGACGGCCTGACGAGAAAGGCGGGCCTCCCGAGGGGTGGGCACCGGCCCGGCCAGCTCAGGGGCACAGGGCGTCCACTTGGCTGCTCTGGCCTGCATGGCGGGGCCATCCTCACCCTGGGGAACGGCCGTCACTACCAGGACCCTCGGTGTCCTCTGGGTCCAGGGGGCTTGCTGTGCAAGGGGGACCCCGCCGAGGCCTGCGCCCCCCAAACTGCACCCCCGCTGTGAGGGTGCGGCTGGGGCCCCCCGCCAAGGCACGCGGGCACCTCTAGGAGATCAAAGGCCGGGAGACGGGTTCTCCTGCGGCCTCTGGCGACACAGCCCAGCCCCGTGGGACCCGGTCCAGGTGGACTGCCCACGGCCCCGGGGTGAGTCCGTCATGTTGAGCCACGGATTGTGTGCCATCTGCTGCGGCAGCAATGAGCGTGCAGCCTCTGCTCTCAGGACTCAGAGCGAACTTGTTTAAAGCCCGCAGGGGAGGGCGCGAACTGTGGCCCGCTGTGGACTCGGGGTCTGGGCACCCCGGAGGGGTTCCCGGAATCCACTTCGGGCAGAAGACCCAGGGGCTGAAGCCGCACAGACTCCTTTCTGTATCCGGAGAAAGGGCAAAGGAAGCCCCGCCCGGCCCGCCCGAGAGTGGGTGTCGGCAGCGTGGGTCCCCCAGGCCGTGAGGGGCTCCGTCCAGGGCTCCCCCCGCGCTCCCGGGCGCAGGCACTCCCCCCACCCCTGCCCCCATCTTCCCACAGGCCTCTCCCTGCACCCGAAGGTCCCCTTCCTGTAGGGACCCCGGTCAGCTCACCTGTGACATCCGAGAGCCCTCTTCTCAATCCCGCACGTTCACAGGCAGTGGAGGCGGGACGCAACCTCCCTGCTCAACCCACGACACGCCTGGGAAGTTCAGGCAGCCGGAGGCAGAGACTGCGGAGAACTGAGACCCAGAGAGAGCCCAGCCCCGGGGCGGGGAGGGTGTCGGGGGTGTTGCTGGAGCAGCCAGGGCCCGGAGGCCAGGAAAGCAGACGGACCCTAACCGGCTTTGCTGTCGACCTGAAATCCTCCGCAGAGCACACGCCATGCGCTCTGCAGCGCCTGGTGCCCAGGTTCCCTGCGCAGTGCCGGGCGGTGGACCCGCCAGTGCCCCCAGGAGGGCTGCTGCTGCCAGGGGAGGTCGGGGGTGGGGGCGCCTCCTGGAATGGACCTCGGTGCCGGCTGTGTCCTCCCGGTGCTGATGCCGCTATTCCACCGTGCAGACGCATCCAGCCTGCCCACCTCTTCACCGGCTGATGGGTATGGGCGCAGCTTTCTGCTTTGTGTGGTTAAGAATGAAGCCTCCCAACAGAGGAACGGATAAAGCAGCTGGGGCGCACACACAGCGGAATGTTACGCAGCCACGAAAAAGGGCGAAAGAAAGCCATCTGCAACGACAGGGATGCGACCAGAGATTACGGTTCCCAGTCAGTCAGAAAGGCGAGCGTGACACGCTGTCGCCTGTATATGGCGTCTAAAGGATGACCCAGAGGAACCCAGGAAGCAGAGAGGAACTCCCGGAAACAGAGAACAGGCTGGCGGTTGCCAAGTGGCGGGAAGGGAGTGGGGAGGAAGGGCTGGGGGCTCGGGGTCTGCAGATGCAAGCCAGTGTATGTGTGTGGACAAGCAACCGGCTCCTGGCCTGTAAACGGGAGCGTCTTCAATACCCCGCGATAAACCACGACGGAAAGGAATGTGAGGAGGACACACAGGCCTGACTGAGCTGCTCTGCTGCACAGCAGGGACTGGCCGGACCCTGCAAGGCAACCGTCGCCAATAAAGTCTAAAGGGACGCAGCCTGCCGTCTCGGTGCCCCCGCTCTGCCTCACAGGTCCCGGACGGCTGCGCTTCACACGCTCTCGGGAGTTTCTCATTGCAGTTGATGAGACAGACAGATAAACCGCAGCTCGATCGACAGTGCCGGCGAAACTCGGGACGCACTGTCTGATCGGCTACCTTACGGGATCTCCTGAGTTCCCAAATCTTTTTCTTCCTCCTTTAAGGCTTCCTGACACACGCAACAGAAAACGCACGTGTACCGTTTGCCCGCGGAGCCCGGCACCCAGCCCTGCCCCCGCCCCCCGCCCCGGGGCGCCAGTCGGGGCTCATCTCTATTTTCATCACAACCATCTCTCCTCACGGTTGTGATGCTTTCGGGTGTACCCTCAAGACAGTATTTAAAGTTGTTTTTAGACATAAAATGATGTCACAGTATGTTGGTTCTTTGACAACTTTTTTACTCCACTTTTAAGACTCGTCCACTGACGTGTCTGGCTGAGCTCCACTTACCCTGACTCCTGTGTTGGGGTCCGCGGCACAAACGCACATCAAGAAGCTGCCTCACTCTTCTCGTCACCCCTTCTGCCCAGGACTGTCTGGCTCCTCCCGCCCCGTGACTTTCACCCAAGTTCCAAGAAAACCCCAAGTATGCCTCCGGTGAGTTCCACCGCTAGGGACGCCAAGGTTCTGGGTGCAGGAAACTGTTTCTAAGGGTTTTGCCATGGATGGCCATTCCTCTCCGTCCTAAACGCCTTCCCTTCGCCTACTGAGGTGGGCGGAGTCTTCTCTTTGCGCGTCATGGAGAAGGGCAGAGACCACCTTCCAGGGTCAAAGCTGCCTCTCACCGCAGGGAGGAGCCCACTTTGGTGATGACGTGCGACAGGGTTTTCAAGCTGAGAATTCGCTGGAGAGCGTCCTTGGGCCTCCTCCCCTCACTGTCCTCTCCACCTGGGCATAAAGGGTTTCTAACCTCACACATCAGCCAGGGAGTGACTGCGTTTCCTCTCCGGTCCCAGGGACCAGGAATCAGACTGGAATCATCTGTGCCTTGAAGGTTTTGCTAGAACTTGCCCATAAAACAGGCCGCGCCTCATTCTTATATTATGGGAAGATTTCTGAAATCCTGATTCAATTTTCGTTGTTATTAGAGCACAGTTCAGGTGGCAGCTTTTGAATCTGTTTGGTAATACTCATTTTCCTGGAAACTTGTCATTTCATCTACATTTTAAAATTTATTTGCAAAAAGATGTTCATAATATTCCCTTATTAGCTTTTAAATCTCTCCTGCCATCTGCAGTAATATCCCTTCCCGAGTCTAATAGCTTTATTGGTGTTTTTCATCTTTGTGAAAGTTGATCAGTCTCATAAGTAGTTATCAGCTGTATTAGTCTTTAAAAAAACAATTTCATCTTTGTCATTTCTGTCATTTCTCCCCCTTCCATTTTCATTTTCTGGTTCATTAAATTCTTTTTTTTTAAACTTTCCCTTCCATTCTCTTCGGATTTACTTTGTTTTTTTCTTCTTTTTGGCCATGTCATGCTACTTATGGTATCTCAGTTCCCAGGCCTGGCGGTGGAAGGGTGGGGTCCTAAGCACTGAACTGGCAGGAAACCACCACTGTTGGCTAACTTCCCAAGTCAGACACTTAATTCATTAATTTTCAGACTTTTTGTTCCAACATCTGCATTTATGGTCACAGACCACACTCCAAGCAGCACACAGGATCACACTCATTACCGCCTTTTGGTTTTTTCATTCTTATTTAGCCCTAAGTATTTTAAAATTTCCATTATGAGACTTTCTTTTTAACCCATGTGCCATTAGAAGTATGCTTTTTAAATTTCCAGATGATTTTCAGGAATGAGAGCCCCCTAATTTTCACTAGTTTCCTGCCTACTTAGTGTGATCTTACTTCCCTGGCCGCTCAGAGGATAAAGCATCTGCCTGCAATGCAGGAGACCCAGGTTTGATCCCTGGGTTGGGAAGATCCCCTGGAGAAGGAAACGGCAGCCCACTCCAGTATTCTTGCCTGGAGAATCCCGTGGACAGAGGAGCCTGGCGGCTACAGTCCACGGGGTCGCACAGAGTCAGACACGACTGAGGTACTCACACTATGGTGCTTCCTGCGCTTCAGCCCTTCTGTCTGCTGAGACTGGATTTATGGCCTAATGCGGCCAATTCTATAGTGCTCCTTGCGCAGTTAAAGGAAAGCATATTCCCCAATCACTGCATGCAGAGTTCTATAAAAGTCCCGTAGATCAAATTCGCCCCTTTTGTCGCCCGCATCTTCTAAACCCTCACTGACACTTATCTGCGTGCTCTGTCCATTACGCCGCTGGGTTGGTCAGTCACCCCGTGTAGCTCTGGAACTTATTTTCTTGATGTGAATAAAATGCGTCATGCTAACAGGCACATTCCAGTTCAGAATCTCCGTGTATTTTAAAACCGAGTTCCCAAACTGCACTCCTCTGCCGAGTTTACGATTAACCCTTCCGTCCAAAACGTTGCTCCCTTTCTTGCTCCACACCTGTTCCCTCTGGATGGAGGATCAGGAGGGGAAAAGGGGGGACTGAAGCCGAGCAGGACGCTATGGGCCTTCCTGGGACAGCCCCCGGCCCAGTCCTCTGCCTGCTGCTTGTTTGCAGGCGAGCTGTGGTCTCCCAGGCCTGCCCAGGTCTCAGACGGCGGCTGGACAGGTAATGACCGGGGATCGTGCAGGTGCAGAAGCAAGGCCGGGCTGCTGGGCCCGGGGCCGGCGACCGCTGAGACGACACGCCAGCCGGAGCCTCCGAGCCGCCAGGCCCCTGAGAGGCACGGGCAGAAGTCAGACACGTCCCTGAGTTGTCTTTATAGGAAGCAGAACTGGCCCCTGTGTACAAACTGCTGGCCACAAGCACGGAGACCCCATGAGACCAGACGATGGGTGGACGCCAAGCAGCCCGAGACTCATGTGGGAGGCGCCCTGGGGCCACGGCCTCTGCACGGCGGTCCTGGAGACCTGTCTCCTGCCCTCGGACAGCAGGCCTCCGTCTGTCTTCCCGGGTCACCAGCCTCCGGAGTAAAGCGACGTGTCCCTTCCACCAACACCCGTGTCTTTATGGACCGAGTTCTATTTGTTATTTGGGGTTTTCCTTCCTTGGATGCTTTGTGACTTTAAAGATCCACACGGTCACCTGTATCTTATATAAGCACATGCTTGACACTGAGTGTGGAAATTCTCCGCGGCCTGGTGTGGGGGTGCTCCTTCAGAGGTGTGCTTGCTTCAGGCGGGCCCCTGGGGCACTCCAGGGCCACTCCAGACACCATCTGGCCCTTTGCCATCTGGCGTCCTGCAGAGCGTACAGCTCTGAGGTCCAACCCCAAGGCACAGCCGGCCCGTGCCGCCGGGTCCCAGGCCGTTCCCAGGCCTGAGGCTTGGGAGAGGGCAGCCCCGGCTGCATCCTGACGTCACGCGGGGCTCTGACCCACCCCACCCGCGTCCCGGGCTTGGTGCCCTGCCCCTCTGGTCACAGGACAGCCGTGTCGGAGCCTTTCGGCCCCGGGGGCCTGCACCCCTCCACTCTCGCGCCTGTGTTTCCCGGGTCCCAGGACCCCTCTCACTACAGGCTTGCCCTCACCTTGCCCGGCAGGGAGTCAGCTCAGGTCTCAAGCAGCACCTCCGGGGAGGCTCTCTGCGTTAGAGCCCCGGCCCGGAGCCTCCCTCATCCCATTTCCATCAGGGCCTCAACTGAGACCCGCGCGGCTCCCGCACGGACCGCACCTGGAGTGCGGCCCCTCCCGGCGTCCCTGGACTCCCGAGACACAGCTCACAGCTGCTGGGGCGGCGGGGGCCTGCCTGCGGCTTCCAGCCAGGCCGAGGTGCCCGCCCTGACGGACGGCGGCACAGAGGCCTGCAGACCCTGCCCGGGCACAGGCCGGGCCGCCCCGTTAGAGCGCAGACACCGCCTTCGCGCGCCTGCCGGCTTCCAAACACCAGCTTCGGGGCCTACACGTGCCACTGATGATCTTAACGTGACTTGCTTCCCACTTATTCTTGCTCTCTTTTCTAGGTGTGTTTAGATGCCTTTCCAAGCTCTTGGCTTTCAATATTTCTTGTTCAACAATGGAATCCTCTGATCCTATAGCGTTTCTCCCCTCACAGTCTTAGCTGAATCTCATAATTACACACCTGACGCTCTCGTCATCATTATAGAATTTAAGCGCAGTTTTTTATTTCCTTTTTGGCTCAAAGCTTATTTAAGAATATTTCAAAAGTCTAATTATGAAATGCTCATTAAACAGAAGTTATATACCGCACGGCATTTTGAGAATACAGTCCAGATACAAATACTGATATTCTTTGCTGTGTTTCAACAGACTGTCAATCTTTCTAAATGCCACATAGGACTGAAGAATTCTCTTCTCTGCCTGGATGAAAAGTGGTGAGAACATACCTGTCTCCTCAGCAAACCCCAGTCATCACAGCGTCTCCTCGAGTGAGCCCCGAGCCCCCAGCTTTCTGCCTCCAGAGGGGGTCCAGCCCGTGACGCTGGACGGCCAGGCAGTCAGAGCGGGGAAGCACAGACGCCAAGGGCACCCGCCGCTCCCGGCTCCCCAGGGCCTGTGTGGCCGCCCAGACCGCCCCCGAGGGGGCTGGGGCCACATGCCCCAGGCCTGCCCGGCTGCCCACTGCCCAGAGCGCTGCTCTGCTTTCCAGGGGCCGTGAAGAAGACCTTGCCCAGAAAACCACCCAACTCTCCATCCCCGTGGGGAGCCCCACCTTCCTCAGGGAGGCCTGAGCCCCCAGTCTGCCCTGCTCCGGAGCCCTCGGGCCCCCCGAGCTCTCTCCCCGCCTGGGCAGAGCCTCCCCTGGCCTCTCTACTCTTTCTGCGTCACACTTCTCCTGCTCAGACCGCGGTGCGGTTTCTGTCTGGTTGGATCCACATCAGAACTGAAAAATGAAAGCAAATTAACCCCAAAGCAAGCGGCAGGAAGCAAAAATTTTTTTTAAAGAGCCGAAATGAGCGAAGGTGAACAGAACGTGAACAGCACGTGAACAGAGAAAAACAACAGAGAAAAGTCAATGGAATGAAAACCTGGTTCTTTGAAAAAGGTCAATAAAGTTAACAAATCTTTAGCCTGAGGAGGAGGAGGAGAAACAGCTAAGTTTCCAACATCATAAAGGAGGGGGGGCCGCCGTCACAGCCCTGCAGACTTCTAAGGGGACATTGCACGCTGCTTTACCCTCGTCAACTCTGTAACCGAGACGACCACACTTCCCGAGAGACACAAACCACCAAAGCTCATTCCAGGGAACATAAACCGGACAGTCCTGTGTCTGGTAAAGAAACGCAACTCACCCTAAATGACACGGCGGAGGCGAGACCCAGGCCTCGACGGCTTCCCTGGTGAATTCCACCGAACATTCAAGGGGGCAGTAACCCCCGTCTACAGGCTCAGAGGTAACGAATCCACCTGCAATGCAGGCGACGCCGGCTCGATCCCTGGGTGGGGAAGAGCCTCCACAGGAGCACACGGCAGCCCACGCCAGCATTCTCGCCTGGAGAATCCCACGGACAGAGGAGCCTGGCGGGCCACCGTCCACGGGGTCACAGAGTCAGACGCGACTGAGTGTAAGATGCTTTTCTTCCCACACACTTTCAGAAGCAGGAAGAGCAGGAATCACTTCACACTTGTATTATGAAGTTGCTGTTACTCTGATAACAAAATCAGACACCCGTGAAAATTTCAGAATATGCCTCGTTAAGGTAGAGTCAAAAATCCTCTTTAAAAAAGTGCAGCAAGCTGAATGCAGGGATGTCTCAAAATGTCTAGTATATCATGACCAAGTGGGCTGACCCCAGGAATCAAAGGTTGCTTCAACACTTAAAAAAAAAAAAGTTATTTACCATATCAACAGGGCAGAAGAGGAATGCCATATGGTTACCTGAACAGAAATGAAAAAAGAGCAACTTTTCATGATAAAACGCTCCGAAAATCACGGATAGCACAATACTTTCTTAAGTCAAACAAGGGTATCAAAGTAACTTACAGGTAACATCATATCAACGGTGATCTGCTGCCCACCTTATAAACAAAGCAAGGTCACCCACAGCCACCGTTCCTACTGAATGCCTCGCAGTAGGTCCTGGCTAGTGCAATGAGGCAAGCCAGAGCGAAAGGGATGAAAATCAGATACGAGGGAGGGAACTGTCTTTATTTGAGGACACAGCTGTGAGAATAGCAAATCCAAAACAATCCACGAATTATTAGAATCGATAATGAATTTAGTGAAACTTACTAGACACCTCATCTCAAGGCTTTACAGAGATGTGCAGCGATTCAGAGCGTGTGGAACCGGGGATCAGTAGGGCAGGCAGAGCCCCTGGCCGACGGCACAGGCAGAGGCGGGGGACGTACTTTCCAGGCAGGGGTTCCAAAGCAACGGGCCTTCAACCAAAGACATGAATCCCAACCCCACACCATACATAAACCTGAACTGAGGCAGGCCGTATGTCCGAGCGTAAAAGCTAAATCACAAGGTCTCTAGAACATAGAGAAGAAGGTCCCATTCCCTTGGGCTAGACAAAGCTGGCTGAAGAAGATGCAGAAAGCACTACCATTAAAAAATGATAAACGGGATAATTAAAACTGCAAGCTTTTGTTCATCAGGAGACATTAAGAAAATAAATAGGCAAGCCCACAGTCTGGGAGACATTATTTGTGACACATGTCTGACAAGGAATTCACACTCAGAAGGTCCCACAAACCAGTAAGAAAAAGGAAAACCACCGGATTTGAAAACGGGCAGGAAGACAACTCTCGAGTTCGTCCTAGAGTCGCCACTGTCCCGTGACGAGCAGACACCAGCACCTCCCAGAGCGGAGGCCGCCGGACAGACGCCAGCCCAGCGCAGAGCGTCACAACTCAGCACGGAGAAAGCCTAACCCTTCCCCGGCTGCCGGGCTGGGCAGGGAGCCCGGGCTGCAGCTGACCCGTCCGCAGGGTGGAGACTCCAGGGTCCCCGTCCCGGGTCCCCACACTGTGGGAGCCCCTCCAGCTCCTCGAAGTGAATGTCAGCTAAGACCCCCTTCTGCTTCCTGCCGGGTGTCGGGGATAGAACCCTCCAGAACCCTTAACAAGGCCGCAGTCAGACAGCGCTCGTCAGGATAAAAGGGGCAAAGAGGCCGGACACCTGGGGCCCGGGAGCTGGACTAAGGCCGAGTCCAGGTGCCCAGGACCTGTAGGCGTCAGATACATCCCAATAAAGTGGCCAAACCAGGGAGCTGCTGCCTCTGGGGAACGAGGAGGAGGCTGGCCGAGAAGGGGAAGCAGGGATGTTCTGGAACCACGCAGAACCACGGCTTCACACGTGTACACAGTCGTCACTGAAGGGTGACGTTTCAGGGGCGAACCTGACTTTGGAGAAAAGATACTGCAGACACGGAGGGAACCTGGTTAACCTCGCAGACGCTGAACTATCCGGCGAGAAGGGTGCTGACGTCTGTGCTTTACTCTCAGGCGCATCAAGAGGGACGGACGGCTGGAACGGTGGATGCGTGCAGATGTCACAGACCAAACCCCGAAAACGTCAGTGGCAGAGTCAGGGCCGTGAGTCTAGCGCTTGCCGTGAAACGCTTTCATCTCCACGAAACGCTTCTCCGTAGAAGCAGCTGGGAAAAGGAAGCCCTGGTAGCAACCTAGTCGGGCGTGTTAAACCCGAGGCTGGGCAGAAGCCAGACGCCGAGGAACGCCGCTCAAGTTCAGGAGCAGGCAAGCCGGCGGCAGGTGCGGGAGGTCACTTCGGGGGGTGGGGGGCCACGACTGGGAGCAGGCCCACGATGGTTTCTGATGTCCTGGCGGCGTTCGTGTGGGGGCTGGAAACCTGGGGAATTCAGTGAATTTACTGAGCATCCATTTGTGCGTCCTTGTTCGTATTTGTTATGCTTCATTAAAAATGTCCATGACAAAATCTCCCAGGGAAAGGGGGAGAGACTGGAACTTTCTATTCCTGCAGAAAGGCTCTGTAACTGCGGTTGTCCGTGTACAACCCCGTGTTACGTAACGTGTGAATCTGTGTGATTATGTGCAGTAGGTAATGAACACAGGCACGAGTTTATTCAGTGTGTAAGAAAAAACATACACGCAGCAAAAAGAAATGTTCTCTTTTAAGAAACCAAAAGCTTACTACAAGAACACAGAAGGCCCCTTACGGCCCCTTCCATCCCCTGACCTTGCTGTGTGAGGAGTTCAGTAATTAAGACACTTTGGCATTAATCCTGCGATAGACTTTGTGAGCCAGGAGAAGAGGCGAAGCCCAGGGGCAGGCCTACTGGTTCATGGGACCTGGTTTATGACAGCGGAGGCGGGGGGAAGACCCTGCACGAGAGGAGACCATTTAACAGATGCTACCAAGACAATTAGTTATTCATGCGGAAAAAATGAAATTGGATTTCTGTCTCAAGCCATAAATAAAACTCAGCTGTGGAAGACAAAGTGGGGGATTACCTTCACGACCTCACCTAGGCGGGAAGCCTGCGGAAGCAAGACACAGACACGCCGGGCGCCGAAGAGCAGCTTCATAAACGCAGCTGCGCTGACACGCGGGCCCTGCTCATCAGGACCAGAGGCGATGAAAGCCAGCAGCGGAGTGGGAGGGGTGCTGCTGGGCACACACCAGCAAAGGGGTAGCATCAGGGCATAAAAACTGGTAAGGGAAAGAGCCACAGAAAAACAGGAGGGACGGAAGCCAGCTTCTCAGCGACAGGCACCGGCGAGGATGCCCACTCCCCTTCAGCTAGAGGAAACGCGCGTGAAGACCCCCGAGCTGCCACACCCGTGGGACCACCGCTGGGGATGCGGTTGTCTTGCTGGTGGAATGCAAATGGCTCCAGGCTCCTTGGAAAATAATTAGGCTTCATCTTGTAAACTGAGCGTTTGCAGACGCCATGACCCCGCAGCTCCGCTTCTCGTTAAATTCTAAAGAAATGTTTGCTTCTGAGCCCAAGGAGACGAGCCGGCTTCTTCACAGCACGTTGCTTTTAGAAGCAAATCACTGGAAACGGTCCAAACGTCCGTTTGACGGGTGAATGGAAAAGTACATTTTCGGGGTGTATTTATGCAATGGAATTTTACAGACAACACAGACGAACCTTAGAAACACTGTGTCGAGTGGGGAAAGCTGCGTCGATCACCAGTAGGCACGAAAGCAAGCAACACCAAACCACACGTCGTGCAGCGTGACGTGAGCCGTGCAGCGTGACGTGAGCCGTGCAGCGTGACGTGAGCCGTGCAGCGTGACGTGAGCCGTGCAGCGTGACGTGAGTGGCGGACAGAGCGAGCCGACGGATGCGCTCCAAACCCAGGGCGCAGGGCAGGGGGCCGGGGCGCTGCCCAGCAGCACCGTGCGCATGGGGGGCGGGGTCCCCGAGGCGCACGCCCCCACAACCTATTTCCTGGCTTGTCCCACCTACTGCATGGCCAAATTAATGACACACACAAGTGGAACCTTGCACACACCCAAGAATCGCGAATACCGCGTGCCTCGTGCGTTCACTTTCAAGGGGAACGGTTAATGTTCGTTCAGTGTAGACTGAAGGCGGGAGGAGAAGGGGCGACAGAGGGCGAGATGGTTGGGTGGCATCACCCACTCGATGGACAGGAGTCTGAGCAAGCTCTGGGAGCTGGCGATGGACGGGGAAGCCTGGTGGCCGCGGTCCACGGGGTCACAAAGAGTTGGACGTGGCTGAGCGACTGGACTGAGCGTAATACACAGACTTACCGAAACACGTGGCTCCACTTAAGCCAACCTGGGTGCTTACTGCTGCCGTTCCCTGTGGAGTCCAGTTTGCCGGGCCTCCGCGGAGGACTCTAAGGTGGGCGGGCTTTCTGAGCACCAGCAACCTGGGGGTGTTTGCTGTGCTTTACGGTACAAAACCCCACTCCATGAACTCGAACTCCCAGCTCAGAACCGTCCTCCTCTCCAGCCCTGGGTTTGGTCTGCTGCCTCCTGGCATCGGGTTTCCCCCCATGGGGCCCACCTTCTGGCCTAGGTGCTCCAGGAAACTGTGGGTGTGGGTTCCGCCTGGGAGCCGGCCGTGTCCCCAGGACGGCCAGGACGTCCCCTCATCCCCAGGGTCTCCCCCAGGGGGCCCTCACCCGCCCCCTCAGGGCCTCGCTGCCTGTTCCGGGTCTCCCCTCCCGCCTCCAGCAGCGACCCTGACCTGAAGCCCGACCTCTCCCAGTCCTTCTACAGCCCCTCCTGTCCCCCTTGAGCAGCAGGCTGCCTGCGACTGGGGTCCTGAAGCTAGAAGAGCGCTCCCGGGAGCCCTCGGGGGGGCCGAGCTCCAGCGCCGCCCACGGAGGAGCCTGTCCTGTCCCGGCTCCGCCCTTCGTGGGTGGCCAGGGACCAACTCGCTAATCTTAGCAATCTATTCAGCATCTTTCCCTAAATATTTAAACACTCGTGCAATTAATGAATCCCCATTAAAAAATTAACCAAGAAAGCTTGCCAGATATTTAGGTATTGATTATAAACTTTAATCAAACGTGTCTAAATGTTTAATGAAAACCAGACGCTAAATATACAGATCTGCTTAGACTGCTTCGTGCGCCTTCCTAACTAGGTACGCCCTACCGCGGTGGCTGCACGACCCCAAACGCGGACGTCCTCACCCACACAGGCCTTCAGCGGGTGGCTGAGGTGAAGCAGCTCCCGTGGGTGGGAGGCCTGGCCTTCCGAGAAGCTGGGGGACACAGGGGCCGGGCAGCCTCAACCAGCCCCGCCGGCACCAGCTCTGGGGGAAACCGGCGTCTGCTTGAGCCGCGCCGTCTGCGGGGTGTTGTTAGGGCGCAAGGGCTTCAGAGCGGGGGGCCTGGGGGGCGGTGGGCGCTCGGCCCGCGCCGCAAGCCGAGAGCCCGGCGGGCAAACACGCCCGGGCAGGAAGGAGGGAGCCCGCGGTGCGCCCACGCGGCTCCCGGCCTGCCCGCGGCCCTGCCTGCGGTCACTCGCGCCCGTCCGAGTCCTCCGCGCGCCCCCGCGGCCTCGCGGCAGTCGGGGCTCTCGCAGGCCGCTGCTGCCGCGTGTCCACCACCCCCCGAAGCGGGACGCGGGCACGACTGGGCCCCCTCACCCGGGACTACCTGCTGCCTCTCCGCACGTCGTCGTTTGCGGGCTGGGCTCCGGCTCCTGTCCGGCGTCATCCGTCCTGAGGGACACGCGGGCACGCGGCCGCGGTGGAAGCGCGAGGAGGCGCCCCCGGCGGGCGAGGAGGCCGAGAGGCGCGCGCACTGACGACCCACGCAGCACGCCACGCACACCGCGCACGCACACGTGCACCAGGCACGCACACCGTGCGCGCAGACATGTACACCATGCAGGCACACGCCCCGCACACTGCATCTGCACACGCACACCGCGCACACGCACGCAGACGCACTCCAAGCGCGCACACGCACACCGCGCACACGCACGCCCGCGGGGGCGGGCCAGAAGACAGCTGTCAGCCTTGTACAGGGACTGCCTCTGCGTGATGGGTAGTGACTTTCAGTTTCTTCCCGGACTTTCCCACATTCTCCAAATATTTGACAATGACTGGCTGTGAATGTTACGAGAAAAAGAAAACACTCAGATGTGTGTGTTTTTAAGTAAAACCTACCAGCTACGTCTTCGGGGTGGCTGCTGTGAAGGCCGTGGGCCGGACCCACGCGCGGACCTCTGGTCTCGGGACACGTGGCGCCAGGAAGTGGCTCAGCGGCGGGTCTTGGGCCACCTGCCCCGCCAGGTTGGGCCCCTCTGGGCCCTCCCAGCCTCGGGCCAGCGTGGAAGGGGTTAAGATGCTCCACCAATGCAAATTAGGTTTAATTAATCCTTTTCATCAGTTGCAAATATACCTTCTGAACCCTATTAAAAACATGAATATGCAAATGAAGACCTTTTTTAATTCTCATTTTCAAGGACTTGGTGTTGGGCTTTGATTAAGTGAATTCCGTTAACAGCCTGTAAACCTGGTGCAAAAGTAAATTTCCATTTTAAGTTTGAAACAAAGAAAAAAGCCACGAAGGCTGCTGGTAATTGAGCTAATTTGAGTGTCACACTACAGGCCACACATGGAGCCCGCGAGGGGAGGGGTGCTGGGGGCAGCTCTCAGGGACCCACAGCTGGTTGTGCTATCGGGCCATTTTCCCCACGTGGAGACTGAGGCTCAGGTAGGGGCAGAGCCTGGAGTCCAGGCCAGGGAGTGTGCGCTGCCTGGGCCTGGCTCATGGGGAAGCGGAGCGCCCCGGTGGGGAGCCCTGAGGGAGCCCGGACCCAGGTGTGCACTGCGATCGTGGGGGGGGCCGAGCCCCACGGCTCTGGCGACGTCTCCAGGAGCTCCCGGTGACCTGCTGGGACAGCCACTTTTCTCATCCGTCGGACACCATGGCTCCTTGGCAGTACCGCCAGGGGCCCGGGACCCTCCCCGCCCGGGCCCTGTCCGCGGTGCTGGAGAGCCGCGGCGGGGCGGGGCGGGGTGCCGGACTGGTGGCCTTTGCGCATGCGCTGCTGAGACCACGGCTGGTAGGAACCCAGGTGGGCTGCAAGGGTAAAGCACGAGCTGGGTTTCCAGACTCGGTGCCAAGAGACGATCAAGTGACTCTCACTAATTTCTATGCATTTAGAGAGAGAACTCGTATTTTAAAGTTAAGATATAACTGACATATTGGTTTCAACGACAGGATGATTCAATGTTCATATACACTGCAAAACTAAGTTTCACACTGACTCCACGTTGAAATAAAACTTTGGATATATTAGGTTAAATACATTCACCAAAATCTCACCTGCTTTTTAAATGTGGTCACTAAGAATTTCAAGTTACATACACATGTGGCTTGCGTGCTATTCCTGTCATCAGGACGGCTCTACAAGTTCTTGAGGAGGCACCGACACAGATGGAGAGGTGTATACATGTAACACGCATACACTGTACGCGAGACACGCAGAAGGAAGTGTCAGGCGGCGGTATCAAGCGCCTGGGAAGGGTACAGAGGCTCGGCCCGAATCGGCTCGGGGCCCCCTGCCGGCCCCCATAACAACGAACCACAGCCTGGGTGGCTTCGGCATCAGGCAGTTTCCTCATAGTCCCGGAGGCTGGGCACCTGAGATCCAGGTGTGGGGCAGGGCTGGCTCCTCCGGAAGCCTCTGTCCACGGCGTGCCGACGGCCGACTTCTCCTCACCCCTCACGTGGTCGTCCCCGGTGGCTCTGCGTCCCCTCCTCTCCTCTTGCAAGGACACCAGCCCTACGGGGTTAGGGCCCAGCCTAAACCCTGGCTTAACCCGGTCGCCTCTGGAAAGGCTGAGTCCCCAAGCAGCCACACTGTGAGGCACAGAGGTAGGAACTCAGCAGATGAGTCTGGGGACAGCTCCGCCCACAAGGGAGGACCAGGTGGCGAGATTCCGGGAAGAAAGCCCCACTGGGCGGATGCTGGGGAGGGGAAGACCAGGGCTGGCGTGTCCGAGACTTGCCATGGGGTCCAGTTCTCAGAAATATTAACCAGTTGGGAAAAACCCCAAACCTTCTGCTCACTCTGGAAAATCTGGGGCCATGAACAGGGTGGGGACTGGAACCACGAGGAAAAGGACTACAGGCAAGGGTTGCTAATTTGGACCTGGAAATTCGTTTTTGTTTGTTTTGGCATTCGCTTGCTTTTAAATGACCAACATGGCTCAGAAGTATGGAAGTTCTGAGAGATGCTGTCGATTTCACTTTAAAATGAGAATCTGGTGTTTCTGCAGTTTATTGCTTTCAATAAAACTCCTTAAGTGTTTTGGAAATAACAACAAAAAAATCCAGTGAAATACATCAGTCGATGCTTTTATGGAGAATTTCCAAGACAATTGTTAAGTGAGAAAAAAAAAGCCCAAGCTGCAGAACCCAGTTACTCTAAAAGCACAGAGAAGCCCGGCGAGACGGACGCCGCACTGTGTGAGGTGCGGCCGCCGCAGGCGGATGAGCTAGGCGGGGCCGGGGGCTCTTACACTTGACCTTTCTGCTGCCAAGGGTGTTTCTTTACGCACTGCGAGTCCGTCAGCGTCGTGCAGCTGAAGACACAGAGAACGAGGAGAAAACGGGAACCACAGCAGACAGGCCACAGGGCACTGGCCCCCCGCGCTGTGTGACCTTGGGTGAGGCCCTGCCCCTCTCTGGGCCCGAAGCGGGAATTTAAGCAGCTTGGTAAAGCCACCGGTCCTCACCATGCGCGCACGCAGGTGCACACACATTACCCAGCCCTCCACGCACAGGGCACACGTGACGGTCACACGCACACACGCCCACTCACGCAGTCCTGCACGTGGGCCCGTGCACACACCGCTGCCTGTCCTGCTCTGGACCTCTGAGTCGCCCCTCTGAGGCTGCCTGGGGACAGACGCGGGCCCTTCATCTGGCCCTGGCGTCCTGAGGGACGAGGGAAGCAGGCCACGTTTGACCCAGAAGCGGGGGTCTCGAGGGCAGCTGACCCTGCCGGGAGGGCCAGGCCTGAAGGACGTGCATGTAGCCTGAGGCGGGTTCAGGCCCTTTCCAAACCTCCGCCTCCTCCTTTGATGAGGTCCAGCCTGCAGGGTCACTGTGGGATGGGAGTCAGCTCACAGGCTGGACAGAGCGTTGCACACTGGGTGTCCCCATCGGGGGGAGAGGGGGGAGAGCCTACCAGACTCCAGTGGGGTCAGTCACACGCTGATTCTGACCCAGCGGGCCCCGGTGTTTCCAACCGCCTCCCGGGTGATGCGCTGGTTGTGGTCCACACTGGGGCTGTGCTCATCTCCAGAGCCTGAACCAGGCGAACGCGGGGCACGGAGGGACAGGGACCACGCTGCATCCTGGTGAGCTGAGCTGGCAGCCCTGATGCCCGGTGCACGGGGAGGCGGGGTCCCGGGGGTCCCCAGGGGCCAGGCAGGTGGCGCCCTCCTCCTGGGAGCGCAGGGGCCGCTGGAAGGAGCCTGGGGCACACCAAACCCCATTCTGTCCTGGCAATTACAGCTTATTGCTGCCACACTAATCCCTTAAAATTAGTCATTAGCGGCTTAACAACCCCTTGGCATAGGTGCCCACTAATGAGCTGGTGGCAGAGGGGGTCTGCCAGAATGAGACCCTTCTGGAGTCCGGCTCCCCACGCGAGTGCACTCGGAGCCCCTGGCCAGCGGTGGGGCAGGGAGTGGGCAAGCTTGGTGGCTGGTGACCCAGTCGACCAGGAGGATACCAGAGGCCTCTGTGCCCCGTCCTGCTCAGACACATCCCTGGGGGTGGGTCAGTTCCTGCCTTTCTTCAGGGACAGAAGTCTCGTAACTGAGCATAATCACTGTCAACCTGGGGCTGGCTCCGAGCTGGCGCTGGGTGGGTGGCCCGGGCCCGGAGTGGGTTTCCCACCTGGAGGTGGTCTCGGGGACCTTCTCACTGTGGACAAAGGCGGGGAGCCTGGGGCAGCGGGGAGCCCAGGGCCGGGTGCTCACAGGAGGCTGGACTCGGGGAGGCTTAGCTGCTGGGTACGCCCTGTCCTGCGGAGACGTGGCCAGTCCTGGCTCCACCGGGAGACACTCTCCCCGGGGCCGGCTCTTGGGAGGTGACAGCAGGCGGGGACGAGTGGTGCCGGGCGACCCAGGGCACGAGGCACAGGCTGGGGCTGAGCAGGCCCCTGGCCTGGGGGCCCAGTACGAGCGTGGCCCCAGCCTCCCAGCCTGACTCACAGGCCCCCAGCCCTCCAGCGCCTTTTCCGCCGAGACTGCGGGAGCTTAGCTCTGGCCATGTGATGGAGACGACCACCCTGGAGGGGGGGCGCCCACCTGGCTTGCACACCCCGTGTTGGCCCGTGGTGACCCCCGGGCACAGGCCAAGCGCCTCAGCCCTGGCCGGCGTTTCGGGACCGTCTGGCCAGCATGACCCTCTTCCTGCCCCTGCCCCGCGGGGGAGCTAGCCCTAGTGAGCGCCCTCCGCAGGCAGGGATGTGCTGGTGCACACGGGGGCCTCGCGGGGCATTTTAGGGGCTGACGATTGTGTGTCAGGTTCCGACTTGAGCATTTTATTACTGTTGGTACCATGTGGCCTCAGTAATTTCACCCGGGAGGGAGGTCAGGCCCAGGCCTCAGCCTCTCCCACGCCTGGGCTCAGCCCAGCTCTCCAGGGAGCTCTCCATGGGGCGAGGGGGCGAGGGACAGGACAGAGTCAGAGCCTGGTCCCCAGAGCCCCCCGTGGGACCTTGCCCCCGTGAAGTGGCAGGAAGTCAGCATCGAGGGTTTGGGGCTCCTGAGGGGAGGCAGGAGGGGGCCCACAGGCCTTGGAACCCCAGCCCAGCTGCCTGAGGAGGGCTGCAGAGCCCAGGGGGCACCAGGTGCTGTGCTGATGCGTCCGAGGCCCCAGGGAGCCGGGGGTGTGGGGAGCGGAACCCCTTGGATGTCTGCCAGCCTCGCTACGCAGGGGCCCCGCCCCCCGACAGCTCAGCAGTGCTGCTTCCGTCCCAGCGCTTTGACCACAGTCGGGCACAAAGCCGTGCTCCCCACCCCCCCGAGCTGGCGCTGGGGCGCCCGGCTGTGTGTAAGGCACCCAGAGCGTCTGACGGGAGGGGGAGCGGCACGCCCCAGCTGGACGAGAGTCCAGTTCAGAGCAGCCGGGGGCCCTGGGAAGCCAGTCCACATGCCAGACCGCGGCCTTCTCATCTAAGAGGGAATGGCAACCCCCAGGCTGCAGTGCGGCTGGACCAGCTGGGGGCTCCGGATTCCAGCAGGAGGGCCTGGGCTGACCTCACGGTGACCCTGGGCAGGGCCGGGCCGCGTCTGTCCGAGACACACAGTCAAGGTCTGAGCTCCAGAGCCGACAGTGATGGGCTGGAGCGCAGAGCAGGGTCGGGGGCGGCCCCAGCTCCACCGGCCCCGCCCGCCTCCCCAGAGGTGACCTGGGAACCCGCCGTGGGCTGTGCCCGAGGTGAGTCTGTGGTCACGGGCTGGCCCATAGGGCAGAGGGCCCCAGCCCTGGGGTTCAGGCGCACACACAGCTGGGGTGCTGAGGGGACCTTTATTTCAAGAGAGCTGGGACTTCACAGGCACCCAGGCTCACTAGCCAGGCCGGGCTGGAGCAGGCTGTGGTGAGAGGGCACCGTGGGGAGGGGCGGGGAGCTGGCCACGGAACCGCCCCCCCACCACCTGCACTGCAGGACAGGGGGCGAGGAGGTGGGCGAGGAGGTGGGTCTGGCCTGCAGAGCGGGCGTGGGCTCAGGGCTTGGGGAGGGGGCCACCCCAAGCTGCTTAACCACCCCTAACCCGGCCAGAGGTGCGCCCCTGGGCCCTGAGCTCGGGCAGGGCGCCCGGCGGGGTGCAGGGTGATGCTCAGGAGTCCCCACCAGGCCGGGAGGCTCGAGGCCCCATCGGGGCAGAGGCTGGGCCAGGCCTGGGGGGCCGGGCAGCGGTGGGTGGGGCCTGCCGGCCGGCGGGGGCTGGGACCCCAAGGAACAGACAGCGGGGCTCCTGCCAGCTGCCCACTCCCCACTCCGAGGCGGGGGGCCGGGGGCTAGGCCAGCGTCTGGCGGCTGAAGAGGTCGAGGGTCAGGGCGCTGAGGAAGGCAGGGATGCTGTCCTGCTGCAGCAGATGCAGTTCGATGAGCCCCGGCACCGTCCGCGAGAACGCCGTCTCCAGCAGCTGCATCCTGGTGCCCGAGGGGCCCGCGGCCTGTGGGGGCACGGAGACGCGTCAGGAGGTGTGGGCCCGGGCAGACACCCCACCCCCCCCGGCAAGGCCCCAGGCCCAGACACAGACAGGCAGCCTGGCCACTGCCCATGTCCAGGCGCGTCCCCGCCGGCGAGGCTGAGCCTCAGGCCTCACAGGCAGGGTCTCACCCCTTCTCTAGCGTCCAGAAGCAGATGGGCATGTGGGTTCCAGCTCGCCAGCTCCCCGAGATCAGCCCACCCGGCACCCCCACTCTCAGCCCCCGCCCTCGTGAGAACACTCGGAGCCGGGCGTGAGGGCCCTGTGCTGGCCACACACAGTCTGAGGCAGGTCTTACTCACGGGCTGTGCCCGGTGAGGAGGGGGCACCCGAGGGGCCTTGGAGCAAGGGCCTCCCTCACCCACCGCCCTCGGGCTGGCCACACGGCAACGGTGGGGTCTCTGCAGGGCCGCCTCTGGTGCCCACCCGCCCAACCGTCCAGGCTCAGATCCTGTCCTTTCTGGCTGTGAGGCTTCAGGCAGGAGCATACCCTTCAGCTGAGGGTATGCTGGGGGCCACCCCCTCCTGGAGGGCTTCCTACAGGTGGCAGGTGGGGGCCAGGCATCCTGGAGAACCCAAGGTTGATTCCTTCCACGCTTCTTTATATTAACGTCAGCTGAAGTTGCGGAAGTGCCAGGAAGGAAGACGGGCCCCCTCTAAACACCGGGTGCCACAGGGCAGGGTCCCCCAGACTAGCCGGTCAGCCCCTCACATGTGAGCTCGGAGACGTCTCGGGGCTAGCTGGGGTCACCAGGCAGGTCTGAGCAGAGCCAAGCCCGGGTGCTCGGCTACTGGGGGTGGATGGAGGCCCAAAGGTGCCTGAACACTCGGGCAGGGCTCACGTGACCATGCCTTCCCGTGGGCAGCACCCAGGGGCAGGCGGAGGCTGCCTGCTGGGGACTGGGAGAGCTGGGGGCGCAGGCCTGGGCAGAGGCCATCAAGGATCAGACAGGATCCTGTGGCCTGAAGCCCTGTTCCTCCCGCCAGCGGAGCGGCCACCTGCCCAGCCAGCCACCTGACCCAGTCAGCTCCACCCCTGCCCAGAGGACGCCAGACGCCACTCCATCTGGAGAATCCTGGGCTGGGATACCCTGGTGACATGTACCCCTCTAGAGACCCCTCCTTCCAAGGCAGCTCCTTCTGACCCCAAACCCGCCTGCCAGCCGAACCCCAGCTCTGCCTCGGTCTGTGGGCGCCCACCCCACCAGTCCTGTGACGGCCACTAGGAAGCTGCCTGGGGCCCACGTGCACGCCTCCTAGCCGCGGAGACCCTGCAACACGCCCCCGCCCAGGCCAGGTGTCTGTTACAGGACCACGTGCAGCACACACCTGCGACTCTTCCAACCAACGAGAAAAAGACAAGCGACCCAACGGGAAAGTAGTGGAAAGTAGCGGAACGGTCTGAACCCACGCTCCCTCAGAACACAGACCAACGGCCACAGCGCCGTCTGTCTTCAGGGAAGTGCAGGTGAAGGCCTTGTGAGACCTGCCCCAGGCCTGCAGGGACCGTGCGGCTGGCCCGAGGGCGGTGGGTGAGGGAGGCCCTGCTCCGCGGCCCCTCGGCCACCCCCTCCTCACCGGACGCTGTGCTGACCGCCCGGTGGTTCCTCAGGAGAGAACCTTGCGGCCCACGACGCCACTCCTGGGCACGTGCCCGAGAGAGTGAGACCAGGCCCACACGGGAGCTGGCTTGGAAGGGTCCACGGCAGCAGCGTTCAGCACGGCAGCAAGACACGGACGGCCACCGACAAGCCAACAGGCCCACGCTGCGGCCACGGACGGACCCGATCCAGACGCGGGAGGAGCGAGAGGCGCTCTGTGCACAGCGACACGGGCGGCTCGCGGGGAGCGCTCCGCGGGAGCCGCCACGGCGAGGCGTGCGGAGCAGAATGGCCTGGGCAGCGCCAGCTCCTCCCAAGACGCCCCACCCTCCCTGGGGCCCCAGGGTCCCCGACGGCCCACGTGGGCCTGCGCCGCCTTGGCCTCTGCTGTGCAGGCCCCGCCCGCGCCCCCTCGAGCGCCTGGTTGCCTGTGCAGCTCAGGTCCTCTCGGAGCGTCCGTCGCCGACGCGGACAGGCTTCCCTCTAAACACTGGGCGCCACAGGGCAGGGGCCCCCAAAACTAGCTCTCATCCCCCGCAGAGGCTGTGCCCCCTGCCCTCGCTGCCCTTGGACGCCCCCCCCAGTCCCCTGAGTGCCGACTCGGCCGCGGGCACCTCCTCCCACCACGCGGCCCCGCCGGGCGGCCGGCCCTGTTCTGCTGGCCACTCAGCCCTGTCAGAGCTCACACAGACTGGTTTTACACAAAAATACGGGAAACCACTCTGACCTTTACAGAGAAAATCCTTTCATTTCTGCCTTCTGCTCTCGACTCCGAGTCTCCCCTAAATGTCGGAGGGTGGTTCTCCTGTGGCTGTGGGCCCAGCGCAGGCTGCGGGTGGGTGGAGGACGGAAGGGCAGCTGCCTCTGCCTGGCCAGGGGCGGGGCAGGGGCAGACCCCGCCGTCCCTCCTCCCAGCCTGGCCCCCGTCTCCCCGCCCCCGGGGCAGCCCTTCCGCTCTGACTGAACTGGGGCTCCTCCAGGCGCCTCCCCAGGCCCCGGTGGGCTGTGGGCTCCTGACTGCCCTTCACATGCAGACGTGTCTCGCGGCGTCCACAGTGGGGCCATGTGGGGCCGCTCGCCCAGCCACCAGGCGCTCCTTCTGTGCCCAGGGACATCGCGATATCCATGTGCCCTCTGTGCTCGGGGATGTCGGGACTCCCATGTGCCCTCAGGGCCCAGGGACCTTGGGACAGGTCAGTCGGTCCGGGGGTGGCCCGCCCCAGGCCCAGCCCGCTGCCTGCTCTCCGAGGTGATGGCCGCCGCGGACACGGTTCTCTGCCGGGGTCAGGCTTTCAGACGCTCCTGTCTGCAGAACAGAGCCAGGGCTCCAGCCAGGATCTCACACGCTCCAGGTGCTTTCACGTGCTCCCAGGCTGATCTGGGGCGGCTGCACCGCCAGGGCCCTGCCCCAGGAGCCCCCCGCTTCCACGCCTGCGCGGCACTCCCACCGACAGCGAGGAAGAGGCTGCTAGAAGGGGCGGCGGAGCAGGGATGCCGGCCGGCTGCTCATGGGGCCAGGGTGAAAGGTGGTTCACCACGGTTTCCTGCATTCTCCAGGGTTTTTACTGTGACTACACCTTATATTTGTGATCAGAAAAAACAATACCTAAATTATATCCACGAGAGCCGACAGCTCAGAGAACAGGCTAATACACAGACACACACACACCCCACGCCTAATGCAGACGTGTCACCAGCCCCCAGCTGCTGACGTCCGTGTCGCCAGCCCCCAGGCCCGGGCCAGGTAGGGCCTGCGGTGGGGACAGGGCATCCGGGGCCAGGCCTTGCCGGACAGCCTGCCCTGGGGCCCTGTGACCACCGTCAGCCTCCGGGGCTGCTGTGAGCGCGGCTGGGGACCGGGGTGGGGGGGGGGCTGGGCTGGCGACACCTGGCTGCTTCCCCCAGATCTGAGCCGCCCTCCACCGTGGCGGGGGGCGCCTCCTGGGATGACCCCCTGCCCACGAGCGCTCCGTNCTGCGGTGGGGACAGGGCATCCGGGGCCAGGCCTCCCCGGACAGCCTGCCCTGGGGCCCTGTGACCACCGTCAGCCTCCGGGGCTGCTGTGAGCGCGGCTGGGGACCGGGGTGGGGGGGGGGGCTGGGCTGGCGACACCTGGCTGCTTCCCCCAGATCTGAGCCGCCCTCCACCGTGGCGGGGGGCGCCTCCTGGGATGACCCCCTGCCCACGAGCGCTCCGTGGGAAGAGACATGCACACAGCCCCCGGGCTCCCCGAGAACCTGGGTGTGTGGAGCGCCCCCACCCCCGTCCACGCCCGCTGCTCTCCCCTTGCCTTGGAGCAAAGGCCTGAGGTCCACACAGACTCCCCAGCCCTCCGAGGGCCTGCGGGCACCGCCTCGCCACCCCCGAGGCCCGGCGCCCTCCCTTGTCAGCAGGAAATGCTGTCAATCCTGCGAGGCCGCCAGGCGTGGCTGCCTGGACCAGGGCACCTGGGGGCTGGCCGCATGTCTGGGCCCCGGAGGCCCCTGGGAGCCCCAGGCAGACGCTGCTGTGCACGAACAGAGAGGCCGCGGAGGCAAGTGGGTCAGGACAGCTTGGCCAGGAGCTGAGCGCACTGTCCCGGCACCAAGTTCCAGGGAACGAACGGAAGCTGGCGAGGAAGCATGTCCAGCACGCGGAAAATAGCTCACCCAATTATCCCCACTTAATTGCACTGAAAAGCGTCTAAATACTGCAAGTGCTAATTACACCAGCGTTACTGGAATTCACCGTCCCCGGCGAGGGGTGACCTTTCCCAAGAGCGATTGTTGGGGGGGGCAAGGCCAGGCACCCCAACAGTTGCAGACCGATCTCAAACCCACAATTATTATTATTATTCTATTTATACAGCCCTCCATCTCTCAGATGCTCCGTTTTAGATCCACACGCAGCTGTTTCTGAAGCCTCACGAGGGGGAGGGTGCACACGGGGCGGCAAGGCCCTGGGAGGTCACATCCAGGAGCCCCGCCCGGCACAGGCAGGCACCCAGGCCGCCTCCTGGTCCCAGCGGCAGAGGCCCGTGGTCGGGGGCAGAGGCGGGTAAGGGGGGCAGGCGGGCAGAGGCGAGTAGGGCAGGCACCGCAGGGCTGACCGCGTCCTTCCCCTGCTCTCAACGGGCAGAGAGGACTCTGGAGGCCCGGCCCCCAGGCTCCGGGAGAGTCTGGGTCCCTCTGTCTCTGCCCGGGACCGCCTGCCCCCGCAGCCGTCATCCGGGAGGCCTGCCCCTCCTCGCCTCCCCATTCAGACAGCCTGAGAGTGGCTGAGGAGCCCGCGGGGCCGTCTGAGGGGCAGGGTGCTTGGGGGACGGCCCTGACGCAGACGCAGGAGCTGGGGTCCACGCGGGCCGCTCTGCTAGGCGCTTCGTGATGGCGGGCTCCACGCTTCACTGCTCTGAGCTGGACTTCCCTGTTTCAGGGGAGGGTTGCGGGTGGGCTCAGATGCTAACACCTGTCCAAACACTCAGCTCTGGGAGAAAGAGGGAGACTGCTTGCCAGCCTGAAACAACCGGAAAGATGGGACACAGAAAAGCAAGGACGCTTGTAGGTCCTGGGAGGTGAGGGGGCGAGGGGGCGGCCCCAGGAGACGGGAGGGGAGCCCGGGACAGCCCCGTCCTCCTGAGACGCTTTCTGGGCACAGGGGGACACTCTGAGTGGAGGGTCAGCTGAGAGCCGGGGAGGCCCGGGGGCCAGAGGGTGTAGGGCAGCGTGCCTGAGACGGGAGCGGCAGCTGGAAGCAGGACCAAGCAGACTGCCCCTGAGCACCTCGCAGAGAGCCGATCGGCACACAAGCAGGGAAGCGCCCAAGAGCAGGCAAAGTCCCCACAGCGGTGCAGAGCAGACATCGCCACCACAGCAGCTCGCACCGCCGGGTCCCGCCCGCCCCCCGGCCACGCCAGGAAAGCGCCACAGGGCACAGGGAGGGCTCCCCTCAGGGCCAGCAGTCACCCTTGACCACCCGCTGCTCTGGTCCCGCTCAGAAGGCTTTTTCTGCTGCGCCACTTGGCATGCAGAGTCTTAATTCCCCTGACTGAACCCACATGCCCTGCGGTGGAAGCACGGAGCCTCAACCACTGGTTCACCAGGGCCATCCCTGGCTCACACATCTTAACTAAGACCTGAAAGACTGTTTCCAAGTAAGCTTATGACCAACCTAGACAGCATATTGAAAAGCAGAGACTTGACTTTGCCAACAAAGGTCTGGCTAGTCAAGGCTATGGTTTTTCCTGTGGTCATGTATGGATGTGAGAATTGGACTGTGAAGAAGGCTGAGCACTGAAGAATTGATGCTTTTGAACTGAGGTGTTGGAGAAGACTCTTGAGAGTCCCTTGGACTGCAAGGAGATCCAACCAGTCCATTCTAAAGGAGATCAACCCTGGGATTTCTTTGGAAGGAATGATGCTGAAGCTGAAACTCCAGTACTTTGGCCACCTCATGCGAAGAGTTGACTCATTGGAAAAGACTCTGATGCTGGGAGGGATTGGGGGCAGGAGGAGAAGGGGGCGACAGAGGATGAGATGGCTGGATGGCCTCACTGACTCAATGGACGCGAGTCTGAGTGAACTCCGGGAGATGGTGATGGACAGGGAGGCCTGGCGTGCTGCGATTCATGGGGTTGCAAAGAGTCGGACACGACTGAGCGACTGAACTGAACTGAACAGTGCTTCTGAGCAAAGCCTGGGTGGGAGCAGTTTCAGGAAGACAAAAACACCTAGCCCCCACCAGGGGGAAATTCACCACCCATCAAAGATGACGGGCTGTGCAAAACCCAGAAGAGTGTGATTCACAGTGAAGAGGAAAAGCAGCCGATGGAAACTCATCCGGAACCGACACTGACGCCAGAATCAGCAGGTGATGCAGCTGTCGAACGCATTCCACGTGTTCAGAAAGCTGATGACACAAGAGGGACACACTGGGCTTCTGCAGGTGAATCTACGGCGCTGGGGACGAGTGTCCCGGGGGGGTTAGCGGCAGACTGGACGTTGTGGAAAAAAGTCCAGTGAACTTGCAAATGCAGCAACACAGACCGATCAGAATGGAAAGAAAAGTACATGTGTGAGCGGGCCGCGGTGCCCTGGAGGGACGCACCACACGCGCGCGCCGCTGGAGAGGCCCGCAGGAGCGCAGCGTGGCTTCTGAAAGGCTCCCAGTGACCCCGCCTCCAGGCATTAGCATCCGATGCAACCCACAGAAGAATGAGGAAAAAGATGCTCCACCCTAGCAGAAGCTGAAAGCTGGAGTGACCGCGTTAATACCAAACAGAGCAGACTTCAGAGCAAAGAGTATTACCGAGGAAAATGGCCATTTGAAAACAATGAAGGGATTCATTTACACGTGAAATAAGAGCCACCAGAAACGCAAGGAGGGACAGGCAAATCTAACACCTCTATCCACTGACCGGAGAGGAAGGCAGGAAACGAGCACAGGTTCAGAAGCTCTGGCGAGCCTGCCAAACCCGCCTCACGTACTTACAGTGTCCATGCAGAAGGCAAACTATCTTAAGTATTACGCACTTAGACAACATTCTGGACCCTAACACAGATTTAAACAAATTTAAAAATGAGGGATCAGAATTTGTAGAGTGCTGGTAAAGCGAGCCTTAGGGGAAGGTGTGTAGCACCAAGCGTCTACAGGAGAAAAGAGCACGGAGTCAAACAGAGGCTTTAGCTTCACAGGGAGCTCAGTGGACAAGGCTCCACACTCCCACTGCAGGGGGCAAGCGTTTGATTCCTGGTTGGGGAACTAAGATCCTGCAAGCCGTGGGGCACAGCCAAGAAAACATTTTTAAAAAAAATAATTAAAATAAAAGGGGCAAAGTCGACACAAAGCAAGCAGAAGAAAAGGAAAAAAGATCAAAGCAGAGACCACGAAGTAGAAAAAGGACTAGAAAAAAACGAGACCCAAAGTGACTTTTTCAGAACATTAATAAAGTCGATAAACTGGTCAGACGAATCAGGAATAACAGAAAACACAAACTGCTATTAATAGCACCACGAACAGGCGAGATGACAGCACTAGGAATTCTGCAGATTTTCAAAAGGACGGCAAGAAAACATTATAAACAACTTTTTGCCAATGAATACAACTGACATCAAATGGACAAAGTTTTCTGAAAGACACCAAACGGCCAAAGCTCACCACAAAGGAAGGCGATAACCCGAGCAGTCCTGCCTCTTCTCAAGGAAATGAGATCGCAGTGAAAGCCTTCTCACATGGAAGTCTCCAAGGCGGGATGGCTCTGCTGCTGCTGCTAAGTCGCTTCACTCGTGTCCGACTCTGTGCGACCCCATAGATGGCAGCCCACCAGGCTCCCCCGTCCCTGGGGTTCTCCAGGCGAGAATACCGGAGTGGGTTGCCATTTCCTTCTCCAATGCACGAAAGTGAAAAGTGAAAGTGAAGTCGCTCAGTCGTGTCCGACTCCTAGCGACCCCATGGACTGCAGCCCACCAGGCTCCTCCATCCATGGGATTTTCCAGGCAAGAGGACTAGAGTGGGGTGCCATTGCCTTCTCCGGGCTCTCCTGCTAAATTCTATCAAATATTTAAGGAACTATACCAGCTCTACATAAACTGTTTACAGAAATGGAAGAGGAGAAATGCTCTCCAGCTCACCCTCTGAGTCAGCTGTCACCAGAACACCACGGTCGGATGAAGGCATCACGAAGGAGAAAGCATAGTCCGATAATCCTCAGGAACACAGACGCAGAAATTCTGAGCAAAGCAGGAAGCAATGCACGTCCGGTAACACAGGTACTAAGGGTAACACAAGTCTACCTCAGGAGGCCTTCCCAGGGGGCTCGGACGATAAAGAACCCACCTGCCAAGCAGGAGACGCAGGAGACCCGGGTTCGATCCCTGGGTCAGGAAGGTCCCCTGGAGAAGGAAATGGCAACTCACTCCAGTACTCTTGCCTGGGAAAGCCCACAGACAGAGGAGCCTGGGGGCTGCAGTCTATGGGGTCGGACAGGGCTGAGTTCACCCACCACACCGCTCTGCCAGGAATGCAAGGCTGGTTTAAAGCTATAAAGAGTAATTCAACGTGTTAACAAAGTAAAGAAAGAAAACCACGATATCTCAATAGATGCAGAGAAAGCATCTGACCACACCCAACACGGGTTCCTCAAAAACATTCCTCCGTGGACGAGACCAGGCTGGCACGTCCTCAGCCTGAAAACGGGCATCTCCAACTGCCCCACAGCTGACCCTACACTCAGTGGCTCCAGCTGAATGCGTCCCTTCAGGGTGAATGTGGGACAGGAAAGCTCCTGCTCCCGCTCCTACTCAATGATGCTGTGGGGGGCCCGGCCAGGGACACAAGGCGGGAAAAAGAGACGAGCCCCTCCAGCCTGGAGGCAGAAGCAGCCGTCACTGCTCACAGACTCCACCACCGTCTCTGCAGGATATACCACACAACAGGGTAAAAGGCTACTGGAGCTCATACGTGAGTTCAGCAAGGCTGCAAAATAAAAGGTCCCTTTTATAAAAAACGAACTATTTGTATATACTAGCAACAAAGCGAAGTGAAGTGAAGTCGCTCAGTCGTGTCCGACTCTTTGTGACCCCATGGACTGTAGCCCATCAGGCTCCTCCTCCATGGGATTCTCCAGGCAAGAATACTGGAGTGGGTTGCTACAAAGCGAAATTAAAAGTAAAACCCAGTTTATAACAGCATCAGAACACGAAACACTTAGAGATAAACCCGACAGAAAGACAGGAGGCTGTGCCCTGGACACGGGAAGACAGAGCAGAGAGGCTGCTCTCGGGCTGAAGGCGTGAGCGACACGGCTGCGGGGCAGTTCTCCTCCGGCTGCAGTGCGGTCCTAACTGCACCTCAGTAGGCTTCCCCTGGAGAGGTCGACGAGCTGGGTCTAAAACGAATATGGAAATGCTGAGAACCAGAACCCCCCAAACTCTGCAGAAGAACAAAACTGAGGCCAAGACCGAGCCTTGAAGATGGCAGAGAAAAGAGGGGCTGGCTCACCACCACGGCCCCTCGGCCTCTCCTGACCCCGCTCCTCCCAGACGCCTGCCCGTCCCCCACACACAGACGCTCACTCTCTTGTACATACACACACACACACTTTTGCACTCTTGTACACACACTCTCCTGCACACTCACTCTCGCACACTCACACACTCTTGCACACACACAATACTTACACATACAATCTCTTGTATACAAACATGCATGCTCTCTCTCACACACACATACACACCCTGAAGTCCTGATGCAGACACGCCAGGAGCCTCCTTGCCGCCCCTACGTGGACCCTGACACTTGTGCGACGCGCTCCTGTTTTCACGCCAGGCTGTACAAGCATGTCCGGCACAAACATTCGACACGATGACCCAGCAGCCACAGTCTCCCTCCATCAACAGAGCATCGTGGGCGGGAGGAGAGGGCTCTCTCCTCTCACCCGAGCTGCCTCCTCCGCCGCTACCGCTGGATGCAGGCACACGGACGGTGGGACAGGGCCTGACTGCGAGGGCACGCCCACTGCAGGACGAGGTCTCCATGTTTGGAACAGGTGCTAGGAAGCCTGCCCGGCCGGCGCTGGGAGAACCACAGGTACACGGGTGACGTCCGGAGGCCCCGCCGAGCCCATGTGTGCGGGCCAGAGCCGACCACCCCTCACCCCGCACCAGACCGGCTGCACCGGCCTTGTTTTCCATCTCTGGCAGGGATGAGGATCTGATCTCCAGACAGAATTTTCTCTCTTCCTTTTTAATTAGTACTTGGTAACATCACCAAGCTGTGAGTTTATGGCTTTGTAGATCTTGTGTTTTTGACACTAATTACTCACAAAGGCTTTTTAAGCTCCATTTCAACTCTGCAACTGACACGCTGGTAATTAAACGAGGGAGGAAGTGGCAACAGACTTTACCCCCGCCCTTCCCACCTGAGCGCTGGGCTTCCACGTGGCTGCGGGCCCCGCGGCCCCGAGGCTTCAGCCCAGAGGCGGAGGTGGTCCGTCCAGGGTGCCGCTGCAGGCTTCCCTGCTCAGGGTCTGGCCCTGCTGTCCATTCTGGAGCTAGATTGCATGTCCTTGAAGTGGGAAAGGAGCCGGAAGTGGATGCTTCCCCAAGGATCCCGAGGGTCCAAACCCGTGGGGTGCCCGGTGCCCCCAGGACAGGCTGGCCCCCTCCTCGGGGCTCCCATGCCACACGGCCCCTCGACCAGTCCTCAGTCGGACGCGTGCCGGGCACTGGTGCGTGCAGCTGCAGAGCTGACCCTTCCTCCCCGGCTTCCCCTGCAGAGCAACGGAGTCAGGGGCCGGGAGGGCAGGGCAGGGGGTGTGAGGGTTATGAGGAGTGGCCAGTGCTGTCCTCCTCTCAGGATGGAAGCAGACTGGGGGGCCGGGACCAGTGTGTCTGAGCCCCAGGCTGGAGGATGGGCTGCGGGGGTGGGGGGGGCTGGAGTAAGACGTCACCGGCTGGCCAATCTCGGGGTTTCTGGAGTCGACGGGGCCCCCTCGAGCCCCCAGGGGGCAGGGTGGCTGCAAGGGGGACCTGCTCACTCCTCAGGACCACGCAGGAGCTCCAGTGACCGCCTAGACCCACTGCAGCCAAGGCCGGCTCCCCACACCCCTGTACAGCCGGTCCTCTCCCCGTGTCCTGACGGGGAGGTGGCCTCCTCTCTTCCTGGTAGAACCCAGAGGCTCTCTGACAGACGATAAATCAACCCAACAGGGTCTAGCCCTCCCCTCGTTTCCAACCCGGGCAGTGCCCACCCAGCGTGACGGAGCTGGACCCGGGGAGTGGGCCGGCTTCATTAGTCTGCCCGCCTCTGACCGTGCTGGGACTCCCTTAAATACAATTGGTTAGTCACAGTTTAAGGTTCTTTATTGCAATTCTATTTTAAGATGCAATTAAAACATCTCATTGTTGAAGTGCACGGTTCCTACTGGGCTTTTCTGCTACAGAGTCAAAGCCAAAGGTGGGGGTGGAGACCGGGCCAAGACTCGTTTCCAAGGCCGTGGGTTTGGTCAGGATTCATCTCCCATGGAGAAGCCCCCACCCTGTGAGCCGCCTTCCCCGACATAAGTCAGGGCCCGGGGCCCCCCGAGCTCCGCACCGTGCCCTGTCCAGGCACTGCCGCCCCACTGGCCCGAGCACAGGTGGGGCGGGGCTGTCCTTTGCTCTGGCTGGACGGCGCCTTGCTGCCAGGATGGACGACGCAGAAGCCACCAAGGGAAGCCCACCCCGAGGGCGCCCGTCTGACGAGTCACCCGGGGCATCTGCCCAGTGCTAGGACCCACGGGGCGTCAGGCGTAGGATGCGTGCCAGCCAGTGACGACCCGGATCGGCGGGGTGGAAGCAAAGGGTCCCGGCCCCTCAGCCCCTGGCCGGCCCAGTGGGAGACGCTGCCTGTGCTCCGGCGTTCGCCCTCGGGCGCCCCCCGCCCACTGCCGACAGTGGGAGCAAAAGGGAGGAAGGGCTTCTCTCTCCGCACAGACGCCTGGGGATGCAGGCTGTGTGTGCACGACGTGTGTTTGCGTTTTCTGTTCCATCAGCACCTCGGCCTGCGGGCGGCTACGCTCGGCTTCCAGGCGCGCTTCGGGGCTTTTCTCATCCTGCTGACAGCGCTGTGTTGGCATTGACCACATTCATTTAAAAAAGAAATTTCCAAACACGTCCTGCAGCTGAATTTGCTCTTTGGCCCCAAGAATGGAATACAGATAATCTCCTCACTTCTTGCACGTATCTTCCTGTGATTTAATTTCAGAAATGGTTTTTGCAAAGGCTGCTCACGTTCGCATCTGTCCGGGGAGAGGAAATTACTCTCTTTGGGGAGTTGGAAGACCACAGACTGTTCCCAACTTCGCCGGCCTTTTCTGCCGAGTAAGCACCAGCTTTGTGTCAGGACACGGGACCCAGGACTCCATGCGCTGCAGCCTTGGGACAGAGAGCCGGGCACAGGCGGCGGGCAGAGGCCAAGCTCAGTGAGCCCGGAGGGTGCACGGCGGTTCAGTGCGACCCTGCAGAGCCGGTCCTGCAGGAAGGCTTGAGCGCCCCCGCTTCGGCCTCCCTGAGCCGACGTGACTCCGGGGAATCGGTCAGGGCTCTGACGCCCACCGCTCCCGCGAGGCAGAGTGTTCCCGTCCACACTGCCTTCCCCGCAGCCTACTCACGGCTAAAAGGGCTCCTGGGGCTCGGGTCCAGCAGGGCTGGGAGGGTGCACGAGGGGAGGCCTGGGAGGGGTTGCTGGCCCTTCTGCTCTCCGGTAGCAGGAGAGCGTGCAGGCCGGTTCCGCACGGGGAGACGGGGTCCCACACACTGCCGCCCTTCCCTCCAGGAAGGACGGCCACCAGCTTAGGAAAACACTGCTCAGTCGCCCGGCAGGGCACGACTGTGAGGGGGAGTCTCCTCTCCCGAGTAGCCTGGCCGGGCCTCTGTCTGAACACGGCTCGGGCTCGGCAGTCTGAGCGGCTTCCCTGGGCCTCGCTCCGGGGCCAAAGCTCCTGGGGCTGCGACGCCGCCTCGGGTTTCCAGGGTGCCGGGCAGGGGCGAGGGGCACGTGGCCACCGCAGCAGAGCCGGGGCCTCAGGCCACAGCGAGGAGCCCAAATCCCACCTGAGAGGGGCAGGGGCCTCGCCAGGGCGGGCATGTCGGGCGGCTCACAGTCCCCAAGCCCGGCCGAGAGCCAGCACCTGAGGGCGGTCCAATGACATCATGTGATTTGAAAGTTAATTAGACGGAGGGGGACAAAGTATAACAGCCCCAGGTGTTTATTTCCAAGCAGCGTTTGGAAGGAAAGGGGGATATCTAATAAGCAGCTCTGTGAGGTGCTGCGTTAGGAGTAATCGTGTCACTGAATCACCTGGCGTTCACGGTGGGGCTCCCCGCTGCTCAGGCGCCCCTCTTGGCCTGGCATCCGCAGGTGGAGCCAGGGTGGGGGCTCCGAGCCCAGGGGCCCCAGCTGCCCAGAAGGAGCACCCCCAGGTGCAGGCGGGCCTCTCGGTCCAGGTGTGGGCGCCCCTGCGGATAGAGGGAGGAGAGGCCTGGGGGCCAGGGCCTTACCGCGGCCAGGACCCACTGGATGGACACTCACTGGAGTCAGCCCCTCTGGGGGGCTCCCCCAGCATCTGGTAGGGGGAGCGCGGCAGGAGCTCAGCGGGGCTGGGGGCCTCAGTGCTTCCCGTCCCCTGCAACCTCCTTCAGGCTGAACCAAGCGAGCCCCCTTCATCCTCTGCAATCCCCGGGCACCCTGCCATCCAGGGACCTCTGTACAGCCCTCCTGCTGGCCTCCCAGGCACCATGTGGCCGGGCAGGTTGGGGGGCTGGGCAGGTGGCAGGGGAAGGCAGGCGGGGGGCCGCCCTGGAGCCTGCGTCCAGCCCCGGGAAAGGTCTGCTTGGAGCTGGCTGAGCCGCTCCTGTGAGTCACCAGGTAACAAACGGCCTCCCCAGCTCCCGCGGGGGCGCTCTGGCGAGGGCCACGATTGATGGCCCTCACGGTGAAGTGTAATTACCAGCTCACTCCCCAAGCACCAAGCACATCCATCCACGTGCCCACTGAGGCCCTCGTCACTGAGTGGGCGGCCCTGCGCCGCCTCTGCTCCTGCACGGCCTCTGCGTCTCCTGGTCCTGACGCCCGAGCTCCTCTGGGGCCTTGGGCCCCACGAGCCGGCTCTGAACCTTCGGGGCACACCTTGTGCCCCGCCCACAGCTGCCCACAGGCCCCCCTGCTCACAGGGCAGACCAGAGGCAACCCTAGTCCCTCAGCAGACATGGAGGGGCGGAGACATAGAGGAACCCCCACCTGATGACAGCCCACAGGACCCTGGAGGGACCCGGGCCCTGGCCCCCGCCCGTCCTGGAGGGCCTGGCATCCTCCTGGGAGACGGCTGGCACTGCCGGGGGGGAGCTCACCCGAGGGAAGCCCCATCAGCAATGTCACCAGCCCCCGTGCCCCGAGAGGCCAGGGCAGCTGCCCCGCCTGGGCAAGTAGGGTAGGGGCGAGGGGAGACCCACCCCTGGCACCGGCGGGACCCCGTCAGGGCCGGGCTGCTGGGCTGGCCACCGCTCTTCTCTCCCGGATCAGGGGTCGAGCCTGCGTCTCCCGCGCTGGCAGGCAGGTTCCTCACCACTTAGCCACCAGGGAAGCTTCGTGACTTACAGCTCTGTCTGGATACAGGCCCTGCTGGGCGGCTGGAGGGTCACAGCGTGGCTCCATCTTCGGTTTTCTGAGGAACCTCCAGAGCGCTGGCCGCAGCGGCTGCACCAGCTCATGCTCCTGCCGACGAGTACGGGGCCCCTGGGGGGAAGAGGCGGAGCCCTCCTAAGACTGGGAACCCCTTACCCCTGTGGCGCAGGGACTCGTCCCACCCCTGTTGTCCCGAGGCGACTGCGGTCCACAGAGGCGTCTCCCAGACTTCAGGGGGGTCCTGGCCGTCGCCCTCGTCCTAGACGACCTGGTCATGCACCTGTGCCAGTTGTTGGCGTCGCTGTAGTAACTGAAGGACCTACTCCTGGCCGAATCCACTCTCCCGGGTCCCCCCAGGTCCACTCCCCCAAGGTCCCCCACAGGGTCCACATCCCCCAGGTCCACTCCCCCCGAGTCCTGGAGGGGAAGGCTAGTCGGCCTCCTCTGGGTGGGACACGTAAAGCGTCCCCCCCGGGCTCCGTCTCCCACCCGGGACGGTCCGTCGGGCCGAGGGTCCCAGAGGGGATCACTTCGGGGACCACGTGGGGCCGGGAAGGCCAGGGCCCGGTGACAGGGCCCAGGACGGCCCGGCTCTCCGCCCCTGAACGCGTCCCGTCCTCTCCCACCAAGGCACCACACCGGGCGCCCGTCCGCCGCACTCCCGCGGCGTGGGGGCGGCGGCGCACGGGAGTGCCGGCGAGGCAAAGTCCCTCGTCCTCCTCCTGCTCCACGACGCCTCGTACTAGGTCTTCGACCCACTGGCCCCCGAGGCCGCGTCCCCCGCCCCCGCCCCCGCCCCGGGCCCTGCCCCCGCCCCGGACACCCTCCCCGCCCCGGGCCCCGCCCGGCCGGACGTCCCGGCGTCTCCGCACCCCAGTCCTTCCGAGTGGCTCCTCACTCATGGGCCCCGAACTCCCCGGGGCACCAGCCCCGCTCCCCTCCGGAGCAGGGGGTCTGCGCGGGTCGGGCCGCCCACGAGAGGTCCGTCCGCCAGCCGCGCTGGGGACTCCTCCCGAGACGACCCCGGGCCCTCCGGGGCGCCCACCCTCCGGCACCCCTCGGCCGGAGGTCCACCCGCTCGCTCCGGGGACACAGGCGGGGGTCTGGACGTCTCCTCGCCGCTCCTCGTCTCCTTCTTCGGGGCCAAGGCGAACAGGTCGTAGACCAGGGGGTTCTCGGCCTCGTCCTGGGGGCTCATCGGCGAACCGCCGCGACGTCTTGGGAGCAGACGCCCGGCCCACCCTGGGTGCGACGGGGTGACGCCCCAGCCCCGCGGAGTTATTTCTTTGACTGCGCACCGGACCCGAGGCACAGGGAAGGCCGGGGCTCGAGGACCGTCGGGTCTCCAGAGTCGGTGGGAGGTGGAGACGGCGGCACACCTGTCCGGACACCGGAGCCCGCGAACGTCGGAGAGACCGGGACGACCGACGAAGGACCGGACCGGAGCGGCTGTCCGATCTACACTCGGAAGTCCTCGGTCCCGTCCCGCCCTAGAGACGTTTGGCGTGGTCCACGACCGGGGGTGGGGGGAGCACCCCCAGGGACAGATCTAACACTGAAACTGGAAACTCCACTTCCGGCTGACCCGGGGACACCCGCCACAAGGACCGCAGGTCGTTCCCTCGACCCGCGGCGGGACGGGCTGCGACCCACTCCCCCGGGGCCAGGGCGTTCCGTCCGGACTCCCTCGTCTCGAAGGAGCGCCGGGTCTGGACGCAGGAGTCGCCGAGGTCGGGCCCGGGGACCTGACGTCAGTGTGAGGGTCCCGAGTCGGAGGGTCGGCCCACAGAAGGACTCCCCAGACGTCGGTGGCACCTCGGGTGGAACTACCAGGGCGGGGTCCCTGGGAGCCGTTATCGTTTCGTGACTGTGGGGGGGGGCGGACCACTGTCCGCCGCAGTCCTGGGGCACCCACGGGTACCCCCACCCTCGGGGACCGACTCACACGACCCGGGTGGCCGAGAGTCGAGACAGGAGTGCCCGACACCCCCAGAGGCGACCCCAGACCCCTGGGCGTCAGTCCACTCCCCGACCAGGGGCCGACACGACGAGTCGGTACACCGGAATCCGGCCCCGGGACGGGAGGGACTCGGAGACCATCGCTACCCGACGCACAAGGGACACTCCAACTACCCCAGTGCCCCGACTCGGACCGGGTCGTCACCCACCTCCCCGAGTCTCTGGAGGACGGTGGGGAACCTAGTGTCGGTCTAGGGCGACCTCCCGCCTCACTGTCCCCCGATACCTGTCGGGACCCGCCAGTCACCCCGGACCCGGGACGTCCCTGAGCCGGTCCATCCCGTCGGACTGCAGGAAGACGTCCGCGACCCGTGCCACCACCGAGACTGGTCTCCGGGTCCCGGGAGCGCACAATCCTCCTCCTACCCCTTCCCGGGACCCCGACAGTCGGACTGGGAGGGACTCGAGGTCGGGGGTGTGGTCGGAGGGTGCACCCGGGGACACCGTCACGTCGGAGAAGTTGTGGTCCCCCTCCGTCTCCCGGTGAGTCGTCTCGGCTATCGACGTAAAATGACTGTTCCTCTGCCCCCGAGTCTCTTCACGCCGGTCGGGGGGTCTCAGTGTGTCGTTCGATCCACACCGGACCCCGACCTTGGATGCCGGGCCGAGGTCGTGGGGACACCGTCACGGGAGATGCACCGGGCCCTCGGGCCCACCCGTCCACGTGTCCCGTAGAGCTCTACCCCACCCTTCCTAAGGAGGGTCGCACACACTCTAACAGGTCGGACAATCCCCTACCGGAACCACCCCTGTGCGTGGAGTCCCCGTGGGGGGGCCCCTCTCTCCCGACGGGAGGTAGGAACCCCGGGACCTCCGGGGGGACTCCCACGACCCCCCGAGTTCCATCGTCTCGGGGACGACCGCCAGTGTGGGGTCCCAGACTCGATGACCGTCCGACACGAACGACATGTGGGCCCCCGGTCGCGGGCCAGTGCCGTCCAGTTCGTACCGCCACAGGAACCCCCGGCTCCTCAACGGTCCAGTATGTTGTACGTAAGGTAGCCCCCGTCCCGTCCTCCCCCACGTCCCTGGTGGGAGCTCCGTACATCCACCCCGGGCCGAAGTGACGCCGGGGGTTGAACCTCCTCTTCGTCCACCACGAGGGCAGGGTTCCCTGGGGTTGCTGACGCTCCCCGGGCGTCGGGTCTACCCTCGCCCGTGCCGTCACACGTCACCCGAACTCTGGGTGGACACGTAGGTCCTCCGCGAGTCATGCCGGAAAGAGAAGGGTCTGCACCGGGCCCCCTTGGCACGACGGCAACGACCTGTGCCACCACCCGACACACGAGCCTCTCCCGACAAGGGGCCCCCGGGAGGACCCCGGGTGCGTGCCCGGACCCCGGAGTGGCCGTCTGAAAGTCCCGTCTCCGCTTGGAGCCTGGTTCCGGACCGACACACCTCCCAGGCCCCACACTCCCCTCGAATCCCACCCCTCACCCGGCCGTACCGACACCCTCCTTGCCCCTCCACTGGGTCGTCCCGAAGACAGACGGCCCGGGACACGGGTGGTCCTCGGAGGATGGGCCGGAGGAGGGGAACGACGGCGGCCTCGGAGGTGACGGGGTCGGAGGGGCGGGGAGCCCGTCTGCACACCGTTCGGGACTGGCGGGGAGCGGACCTCGGGGCGGGAGGTGTTCGGACCGAGGTTCTGTCCCGAGAGGAACTTCTCCGAGAGACTCGGGGACCGACGGGTGGTGGGCCCGGGTACACCCCGGGAACCTCCAGTGGGACCAAATCCGTAAAACAGAGATCCCGCAAGGCGCAGGAGCTCAGTCCCTCGACCCGGCACAGGGTTTGAGTCCTGGTAGGGACCGAGCGTTTACTCGGCTCGTGTGCACCCCACTCACTCACTCACTCCGGGCGGAGCCCTACACTGACCGGATGAGTGGCGGGAAGGACCCGGACTCGAAAGAATGGGTCGTTCCCCGAGCCCTACGACGACCCCCAGGGGACCGGAAGTCTGTCCCGGCCGGACTCGGGGCCCCACCGCGTCTTGACGGAACCCCCGCCCCCGTGACGGGCCCCGACCTCTCGATGTACCCGAGTCCACCCGTCTCGCGGGTGCCCCACCCACCGGGGAGGATGGGACGAGCCTGGACTGCCTCGGTCCCTCCCCAGTTCCGGAACCCCAAAGACCCAATAGAGTCCCGACCACCGGGGTGGAGAGCCCGGGTCTCCCGCGAGTCGGACCCCTCGGGGCCCGGGGGACCTCACAGTCTCCAAGAGGGAGACCCCTGGGGGAGGGTCGTGTCGGGCACGCGACCTCAACGCCTGTTCGTGCGTGTACTCCGGGGTCATCGACATTTGTCGTCGCCGGAGTCGCCCCGGGACGCCGGAGGAAGCGGGGGCGTTGGGGGTGACCGACCAGACCGGGAAAGGTGTCTACTGGGCCCGAGGGACACGGGTGGGGGGTCGGTAGAGGTGAGGGTGGGATCTCCCCCATCCCCGGGGGGACCCAGTCTCCGTCCTCCTCCTCCCCAGTTGTCTCGGTAGGAACCGACCCGCCTCGACCGCCGTCCCCCACAGGCTGGCACCCCCGGTCCCACGTCCGCACCGGAGCCCTTCGTCCGGGCAGAACCCCCGACTCCTCAGTCCACTCGTCGTGGCGGAAACGGTCCTTCCACCACCCAGGGTCTCCTCCCGGTCCAGCGTGCCGTCCGCACCACCCCGGACCTGAGACCACAGGAATCGGAGGTAGACCCTCCACGCTCCCCGTCTCGGACCCGGGGCAGGTCCGGGGGAGGACAGACCCTGAGTGACCCTCCCCCTCCCCGGACAGACCCTGAGTGACCCTCCCCCTCCCCGGACAGACCCTGAGTGACCCGTCCCTCCCGGGGGCCAAACCGTCCTCGACGTCAGCGGGGTGGCTGCTCAGAGACACCAGTGCAAGAGTGGAGAGTCGTAGAGCCCCCAGGACCCTTCTTTCCCGACGGGTCCGGAGATCTCCTGTGTGCGTCCCACACTGGGCCGAAGACGGTCGGGTGGGCTCAAGGGGGACCCGGTGACTGGGGTCCCGACCGGCTCCGGGAAGGACCACCTCAGTCACACTTCCGCGGTCTCCAACCCGGCCCAGACGAGTCCCCTCCCCGGAGGGTCTCGGGTACCCGGTACGAGAAGAGAGGGGGGGCCCCGGACAGGACGGGACCCTCCCCAGAGGAACGGGCACCATCTGCGTCCCCACCCGGATCCTCGTACGTGTGATCACGTACCCCCGAGCACTCCTGGGGGCCCCCCCCACAGTCTGGAACCGACATTCCAGCGTCGTGAGACCTCGGGCCCCTGGGCCTCCCACGACGCACCCGTCACCTGCACTCGAGTCCCACCTGTGGGGGAGTCGGGTGTCCGAGGGTCGGGGCGTCCTCCCGACACCGCCCTTCTGCCCCAGGACCGGGAGGAGGACGGGGCACGCAGACACCGCGACGGAAAGGGACGTTCACCCCGGAGGACGGGAGGTTCCGACGTCACCGAGGGTGAGTGGGGTTCCTGTCTCGAGACTGAGGCCCCGGAGGGGTACGGCGGAGGGTGGGGAGGGTCGTCTCCGGCCGCGGGCCCGCGGACCCCCGGACCCTTGGGGAGACGTCCAGGTCGGTCCGAGGAGAGGGTCGGCAGGACAGGGCCTCAGGGTCCAAGACACGACTGCCGGAGAGGGTCCTGGGACTACTCCCGCCTACCGTGCCGGCGGCCGAGCAATACGACGAACATTTCTTACAGGGGGGCTGTGTGTGGAGTGGACGTCGGCGACTGCGGAGGGTTTCAGGCACTCCTACCTTAGGCTAGCCTTGCGTTAGAGGTCCTGTAGAATAGAGTAGTGTTTAACTTTAATATAGCATAATTTAATTTTTCGACTTTGGCACGCCAAGCGAGAGCGTGCCGATACACTTCGAAGTAGTCACTAAAATTCTTGCACTGTGAAGGCATACCCGGTAGAGAGGAGAGTAAATAACTCCGTCCTCCTGGACGACCCCTCCCCTCCGCTCGCCGGCCGAGACCCCGACCGGGGCCCCCACCTGGGCGGGGAGAGACGCTCATTCCCCGACCCTAGTCCCAGGCTCCGAGGTGCCCCCCTGTCCCCGCAGAATCGTCCTTTTACGACAGAGATCCTGTCGACCCCTCTCCGTCCTTGACCACCCTGGTACTCCCTGTTCGACTCGTCGACCTCCACGTCGCCCCCTTCCTTCAGGGAGCCTCGACGCCCAACCTCCCGCCCGTCCATCCGCTCGTCGTCCACACTCGGACTCACACCGACCCGAAGGAGCCCTGTCTTCTTCGACCCGACGTCGGAATTCAAGGCCATCTCGGGGGGTGAGTGGTCAGCGGTCAGCCCCCTCTCCCCGCGAGTCTACCGGACACCCTCCCCCGCAGCACATGGACGACACGCCGGTCAGGGCCCCTTCCGAGCGGGGGTCCCACTCTCCGACCGCCCGAAAGGGTGTGCCGCGGGCGCCCTTCCTGTCCTGGCGGGCAAGTCTCGTAAAATACAACTAGTGCACATCTTTACCTCTGTAAAGTGTGTATCGCCAAGTTAGTCAGAGAGCGACCGAAAAAATCGCGTCCACGATCCCTTAAGCGGTGACGCGCGGGCCGGGAGCGCCGGTGCCGGACTTGAGACAGGGCGCCAGTCCCGACGACGGGGCAGTCGCCGAGCGATACTGGGGCGGACGGGCGACCCCAGCAGGCGGACGCGGCCGAGCCGCAGGGAGATAAGGGCGGGTGGAGGCCCCCACGCCTGTGGCGGGCACGGGTGGTGGGGGCGGAGACGGGAGGAAGCTCTGGGGCGGAGGGGAGAATAGCGTCCCGGTCGCCGCGAGACGTGCTCGGCCCGACTCACCGGCGACAGGTCAGGGGAGTCCCCCGGGCAAGGGTGGGCGACAGGGGGTCTCCGGGGTGGCGCAGGGGACGCGACGAGTGAGGGTCCCGGGACGCACACGAACTCTCGTCTGGGACGACCGAAGGGGTAAAGTAGACCTACAGGGGGAGGTCCCATCTGTCGAGTGGACATAGGAATCGAGTCCGATCTGTCGGGGGTGGGGTTGGGATCCTTTACTCAGTATGAATCATGTTCGGTTAGTACTGGCAAGAGTAAGGGTTATTTCCTCCGAGACCCTCCGAGTCTGCCATTTCTTGGGCGGGCGTTGCGTCCTCTGGTCCCAAGTTAGGGACCCACTCCTTCTAGGGGACCTCCTCCCGTACCGTTGGGTGAGGTCAGGAGACCGGACCTCTTAGGGGTACCTGTGTCCTCGGACCACCCGACGTCAGGTGCCCCAGTGTTTTCTCAGATTGTCCTGACTCTCAGAACCATATGTGCGTCTTGGAGACATAGAAACCTAAAGAGTACCACATCCTTAAAGGATCCCGACGCTTTTGTCTCATGGTGATTGAACGACCGAACTTTTTGTCTTTAGACCTCTAAGGGACCGTCGGGCCGCCAATCCTGACACGCGAGAGTAACGGCTCCCGGGCCTGCGTTGGGGCCGAGTCCCTCGATTCTAGGGTGTTCGGCGCACCACGTCCGTCTTTCATGGGCCAAGACCTTGGTTCCACAGACACCCGACCGAGGGACTCCGACCCTCCTTCCGGACGAGACCCGGAGAGGGGTCGAGGACCACAACGGTTGCTAGGGGCCGCAAGACCGCGCCGACGCAGTTAGGTCACAAGGACGTCGGAGACGGGCGACACGTCCAGACCCAGGTCTGCGGGGGAAAGTGTTCCCAGTCCCGGGGGTGACTACTGGGGTAAAGGTTTATTTCAGCGTGACACTCCAAGGACCACCTGTACTGTAAAATCCCCTGTTCGATGAGACACACCCTTTTCACAGGGTAAAAACAAAATGAGTCTAAAAGACCATAAATATCTGCTGACCCTTGAATAAAGGACCTCACCTCCACACCGGGGATCGTCTTGGAGTCTACACCTGGACAGACGCCCTCCCGACCACCCGTCGCCCGTCACTCCGGACCGCGAGACCAACCTCTCAACCACTAGGATTACTGCTTGAGCACCTTTTAATCTACGTCGACAATGGGACACGACGGAATCGAAGGTCTGGTGTCTAAGTAGTTTCGACCCCTTTATAATCCTTCTGTGAGTCTTATGGTCACGATTGACTGACGGAGAACACCAGAAACTATCCAGAATACTCCCTCCACCCAAACCCCACTTCCCTCGGTTGGGTTTTCGATCTCCTTCCTGTGACTCCTAAACGACTGTCTCGTGACGGTAGGTCCGACTACTTCGGCAGGTGCCTCCTCGAGACAACACCCTTCTTTCGGTCAAGAGTTCCAGGTTCGATTTCGAGAACGGTTTTCGTCTTTCCTTCATCTATCCGAGTAGCCCTCCTTTCGAGGGCAAAGATCCGGAGGGACGTTTGTAGGGTAATTCTGTCGGTATGCTAATACACTCTGCGGTGGCGGGAGGGTAGAAACGACCTGCGGTGGACCCCACACCACCCTGAACCCCGAGTGTCACGGTGTCGTCGGTCAAACCCCGGTACTCCCTTCTATGCCAGTGGTGTGTCTCTGACCGTCCGGTCTTTGTCACTTCCGAGGGCCCACAAACGATTGTAGGACACCGACAACGGAACGGGACTTAATCGACTAGATCTTGGAAGAATACACGTCTGAAGAACAAGATTCCCTATTATCTCGTCCTAGCAAACTCGGAGACGGAACGCACAAGACTATCGGTTCAGCTCGGGGGATTCCTACGGGTCGATGCGTGCACACGTCGGGAAGGGGAACGGACACACACGGGGTGGGTCTGACACTCGGGTGCCGGTACTGCTGGAGCGGACCGGTGCGCCAGTGTACGAGGGAGTCCCGGACGAGCCCCTTGCTTCCCCGCCGGGGGGCAGACACCGTCGCACCGGGCCCGGAGCCTCGGGCAGGAGGACTCGAGGGACGGGAGGGACGTCGGACGCCGCCCAGGCGCCGTGCTGGACCTCGTCCCGGGACCGAGGGACTCTCACCTCCGGGACCACGGCCGCAGTGCGGCACGACGCGACACCGCCCGCCGGAAGACGTGACAGGCGAGCAGCCCCCGACGCCGGGCGCCCAGGCCCTCGCCCCGGCCCCCCTGGAGTCGTCGGGGGGAAAGGAGACCGGAGTCCAGGTGGACGGTATCTCCCACCCGTCGGGAGTGGGAACCCTCCCAACCTCGTCTCAGTCTCTTCGAGAGGTTCGGGTCGAGGTGGGCGACTGCCTGCAGCTCCTCGACCCGCGTGTCAGGGCGGGGGTGGACGGGGGTGCCAGAGGTCAGAAAGAGGCGGCGAGCCCTATGAGACACGACTGAAGGTCGTCCGGGTCCTTCAGGGGAGAAGATGGACGGGCAACGTCTCCGACCCCACGACGGGCCCGTGCAGTCGGGCACCCGAACCTACGCCCCGACCCTCCCGACGGGAGGAGGCGACCGAACGAGTCCGACTGGAACCTCACTGGGGTCCGGGTCACGGGGCGGACCCCCACCGACAGTGGAGTTGTCCTCCTCACCCCTCCTCCCCCCCCGCCCCGCCCTGGTCGAACGTCGTGAACCGCCCCGAGGTCCGGCGTCGGTCCATTGGCCGACGGACGGAGGGAGGGGACCTTCACCCCCCGGGGGGTCCCCTGGGGGCATAGTGCACTGGGCAGTCGACTGTTTTGTCCTACTGAGTCGGCCGTCGACAGCCGGGGACTTTATTACTGTTTTTGTTAATCGTTAGGTTCGTCATCGGAAAGGAATTAATAGAGGAGGCTCAAATTAATTGATCGATTTAATAGTCGTCATTACATCCGTAATTAATACAGTTTAATGTCACATTTTGAGTGTTTCACACCTTTTACAGTTAAGTCGAACCGAGTGGACGGTTCGCCCCCACCGCCACACGCGCACCATGGACGCGCAGTTGGACGCCCGACTCCGGTACCCCCGGGGCCCGGGCCGCCCGACCGCCCCGCACCGCCGGTGTCCTGACCTGCGAGCTTCCACGCCCCGGGCCCCTCGGCCCGGGGTCCCTGTGCCTACCGCGCCACCCCTGCGAGGACACTCCTGGCTCCCTCCCTTCCCTCGGCGAGGGCCTGGTCTACCGGTCCTACGACTTAATAATTTAATACTTATAATTATGTTTAGTCTGTGTTTTCTCCATTATTAACACGACGGGATGTCTTTATTAATTGTATTAAAACTATTTAATGTACTATTCTCTTAGAGTTTTAACTCCATCTAAATAGAATTAATTATAGAACCTGGCCGAGACTTTCCATTTAACAAGGAACCCCCGACCCCGTCCCACTCAGGTACCACCCGGCGTCGGGGGCCGGGTCCGCGGCAAAACAGAGCTCCGGCCCCCCTGCACCGCCCTTCTACCCCGTGACAGACCGGGTCCACGTGACCCCGCAGCACCCTCGGCCGGACGAGGCCCGGTCAAAGGGAAAGACCTTCGGGTCGACCACCTGGGTCGACCGGAGCATCCCGGAAATCGAGACGGACCGTGAAACTGCCCAAGAGGGTAGTCTTGTAAGCCGACGCGGGACAGTGCGGACGGGTCGTCCACTCGGTCCGTGGACGGACGGATGGACATGTGTGGACCGGCCCTTTCGTCCCCGAGGTCCTCGATCGGGGTCGCCGACCAAGACTCAGAGGGGACTCGGAGTCGAAGGGAAACCATACTACCCTCAACCCGGGCCTGAGACTTCTGACAGCCGGTGGGGAAGACGGTCGGGGGTAAAGGGACGGTCAGGACACTACCCGCCACCGCCCCCCTGTCAGTGATTTGGTCTCCCTCTGAAGACTTCTGTCACCTGTTCGGACCACGACAACCGCGGGCCCTGTAGGTCCCGGGTGGTCGGCCGGTCGGGAGTCTGGGGCCGTCGGACCGGGACACTCTGGACCCTGGTACCCGCAGGGTGGCCCCCCGAACAGTGGATCCTCCGGGACCAGAGGAGCTCCGGGGGGTGAGACGACGTCGGCGCGACCGGAGAGACGACAAGAGTTTGTCTCGTCTCCTCGCGGGCGGAGTCCCGGAGACGCGGACGAGGGCGGCCGGCCACTACGAAAAGGGACTCAGCAACGGACTGAGGGAGAGGACGAGTGCCTCCAGAACCAAAGCGTCCCCCGGAGGATCCCCCGAGGGGGAAGTGGCGGCACTGAAGGGTCGGGGGACGGGCGGACGTAAGAAGTCTTTGGAGGTCAGTCATGTCACACGAGGACGAATACGTGACGGTCCGCGGGGGGGCGGGCCTTGTGTTCGGGGTGGTCCCTGGACTTAGTGACGACAACATTTGAGTCCCGAACCGTGTGTCGTCCACGGGTCATTTTAAGATACCACAGGAAGTGGACTCCCAACTCTCCATTGTCCCGGGTCTTATGTTCCCGGGGTTCTCAGGAAGGTGGGTCCCACCGGAACACCCGGGCCTTTGTGAAGTGTCCACCCTTTGGTCCCGGTCCTTCCGTCGCTCCACCTTTCGCGACCAGGTGCCCTGTCTGAGACCGGAGATCGGGTGTGGGGAGATTAGTGACCCGCCGGAGCCGGAGGGTAGACACTTTACCCTCTTCTTCCGGACGGAGTGTCCACGGGGTCCGGACCCGAACCCCCATCCCTCTCGAAGTGCGTGGTGTCGGTCACTACAGGTCACTCCACCGGGGAGTCCCCGACCCTTAGACACTGTTTCCGACCTAGACGGTCTCGACGTCCGTCCGTCGGACCAGGTCCCTTTTACCTTCCGCAAAGAGGGACACACTGTACCTCCGGTTGACGACCCCTAATCGGTCCGGAGCTCACTGTTGTCTCCCGTTTCGGGATCCCTAACCGCTCCGGAACACACTGCAGTCTCCCGTTCTGGGATCCCTAACCGGTCCGGAGCATACTGCAGTGTCCCGTTCTGGGATCCCTAACCGGTCCGGAGTTCACTGCAGTCCCATTTCACCACCCACCCTCTCCGGACCCGTCAGAACACCTCCTCTAATGCTTAAAACGTGAATTAGGATTTCAAATTCCCCCAGAAACCCCCCACACAGTCCGGACTCATTACATAATCTAAACCCAAACAAAAAAGAATTTACAAATTAATACTCTGTAAAGTTTGTGTGTCTTTTGTTATATTGTCTATGGTCGACGGAGTGGTGGTTCTGACACTCGAGTCAGTGCCTCAGCACGGGCTGAGACGTTAGGGCACCTGACACCGGACGGTCCGAGGAGACAGGCACCCTAAGAGGTCCGTTCTTATGACCTCGCCGGACGGCAGAGGAGGAGGTCCCCCTAGAAGGGCCGGTCCTGGCTTGGGCGCAGAGGGTGGAGACGCCGTGACCACCTGCCCGAGAAACCAAGCAATGGTGATCGTGGTGGACCCTTGGGGGTGAGGGTTGGTTCTAATTTGTCGACACTTGTCAAGTGGTGAAATTAGCCTGGGACCGTGCGTGGGAGTAGAGTGTGCCCAAAACAAGCCCCGATCAAATCCAAATGTCTCGTCCACGTCTCCGCCGTGCCTCCCGAGGACCCACGTGTGTCCGGTGGGGGTGGAGGACGTTGTGGAGTGGAGCAGACCACCCGACACCCGCGACCGTCTCTGTGGATCCGGCCATGGAAGGACCATCGAGTGGGGTGTGAACTGAGTCTAAAGGAACAAAGGTGATTAGGGGAAAGGACAAGGCCCTAGGGTGCACTGTAAGTCAGGGACGCAGAGGAAACAAAACACTGACTGGAACGAAGACTCCCGGAACCGCCCAGACTCCCTGAGATCCATCCGTAAAACGTCCCGTGGGGAAGCAAACCCAAATAGGCTTCGAAAAGAGCCCGAATCCGACCCCAAGACCCAAAGACCTCCTTCTCAGGGCAGCAGTCTACACTCAAAACTCTGGTACTCAGACTGACGGACCTTCCACCACCTCCCCGACGTAGGTCCGGGGAGTCCCACCCGGCCTGTCCTGAGCCCCCACCCCCACCCCCCGAACCCTCTCCCGACCCTCGAGTCCTGTCATTCCCTCCCCGTCCACCCGCCGAGTCCTCAACTCAGAACTCACCCCGGTCCTCCTGGGGACAGAGACCGGAACCACGGACCCACCCGCCGACTATCTCGACCCCTACCTTACCCCGGACAGCCCCACCCCCCCACTCACCCTAGACGAGAAAATCTTACAGCGGGGGTGAAGCGTCGAGTCCCGGTGGTAACGTGTGACCCGCCGCCCCTCCTCTTGCTCCCCAGACACAGGACCACCACCTAAGTAGTCCGGGGCACGACCCCATAGACTACTGTGAGTTCACAAATTAATGTTCGAAGACTCATGGCACACGACACTTGCGACACCCACCCCTCTCAAGGCCCGAAGTAGGTCGACACGCGACGAAGACTCGGGGAGCCCAGACCGGGTCCACCCCTCCCCCCAGATCTCTCGGTCCACCCCGTCCAAGGGTCCGGTGACTCCGGACTGGACGTCCGGGTCCCCTCGTCCGCCTGGGGTCGTGTCCTGACACCCCCCACGACCTCGGCCACGGGCTCTAGGCGCAGTGAGTCCGGTCCGTCCGGGGAGGGACCTCTGACCCAGGACTCGTAGTGACTCTTGAGAGCACACTGGGGCACGGTCAGTTAAGGATGGAGAACGGAGACAAAGGAGTAGATATTTTACCCAAGCATCGTCCGGAATCTCATTGGGTAGAACTGGTCCTCTGTTACCCCTGCATGCGTCACGTGAGTCGAAGTCAGAGATGGGTCGACAGGCAGACGGGGAGGGAGGGACAGATAGGAAGGTAGGAAGGTCGTTGACGTCGCCTGTAAACAGACGGGTCGTAGACTTGTATTCTTTCGTCCGTACAAATCGACGAATCGGACTCGGATCGGGTGAACCGAGTCGGATGTCGGACGTCCGTGTAGACACGGCCCGCCCACCCGTCCACACTCGGACCCGTGTGGACGCACGTCGACACACGCGTACACACAGACACACCCCCCTGGTCCGTTTACCAATGTCGGACCTCCCTGTAGACAGGACCCGGGAACCAGAGTCCGGAGGAGTGAGACTCGGTCCCTAACTTGCGTTCCTACCTCCTTCAGTCCGGGGTGGGACTGACAAGAGACCCCGGGGTCTCCCCTCGGACAGTAGTCGCACCCCCACACCGGTGCCACACGACCCCGACACACACGGCGCACGGTACACCGACACCCAGGTCCATCGACAGGGCGGGTACCGTGTAGGGCGGACGCCACCAGAAGTCTCCGTGCGTGCGAGGTCCGAGGGGGTCGAGACGGGGTCGGAGTCCGACTGACATTCGACCCAACTTCCCGAGTCGTCGTGGTGTGGGGAACTCGACACATCTGCAGGAGGGGTGACCCCAGGGCTCAGGTCTGGGGTCCAGCCCGTCTCCACTGCCCCCCAGGACCGGACTCCTACCCACGCCGCTAGGTGAAGCTCGGGACAAATGTCGAAGGTACCCCTTCAACGTGACGGGCGCGGAGGTGACAGGGTGGACTTCTTGCTTCCGGGCGACCGGACCGACAGCCCGGCCGACAGACCTGTCTCACTTGGTCGTCACTGGTCGTAGACAGCGGTGCTGTAGGGTGTCATCCCAGAGGCTCCGACCAAGACCTGGGCGCGGTGTCGGTCTCGGTCGGGTCCGCAGTCGGGTAAAAGGTCTACTGTGGTGACTCCGAGTCTCTTCACTTCGCCGGACGGGTCTCGGGGTGTCGGTCAGTCCCCGGGTCACCCCACGTTTACCTCGACATACACCGACCCCCGGGTGTATCGACCACCCGTCCTTAAGCCTGTCGTCCCGGACCCCCGACCCTTTCCTCCCGACCGTCTCCCTGAGCGGGTTCCAGTCCCTGTAACGGGTCGGTCCGGTCGTCGACGGGGAGGGGGAGGGGGAAGTCCCAGAGGGACCGCACTGGGGGGGGTCCGCTTTCCGGACGGTATGTGAACCGTCTCCGAAAGGGTCGTCGTCCGAGAAGGGTCGAGGAGACCGCTGAAATTGACCCGACCGTGGGTCCGGCTGTGGTAGACGGGACGGTCGGGGAAGAAGAGGTTCTCCGGGGAGGGAACGTCGTCCTACCACCCGCACCCCCGGACCCGTCCGTCGCCGTGAGCCTGAAGGGTAGCCCCTGACCGTACCTGTGACCCTCCCTGGGGAGTCCTCCGATACGGCCTGCGATCTGGAGGTCTTGGTGGTCAGGGACCTGGACGAGTCAGGAAGTACCCAAGGACCGTAGGACGTGACGGAACGCCCCATCCCCCCCTCCGCTCGCCGTCCCTGTCCTGGACTCTTTTATGGAGAAGATCGGTGGGGGTTACCCCTTCCGTTACCGTGGGGTGAGGTCATGAGAGCGGACCTTTGAGGGTACCTACCTCCTCGGACCACCCGACGTCAGGTACCCCAACGTGTCTCAGTCTGTGTTGACTTGCTGAAGTGAAAGTAAAAAGGAAAGTACGTAACCTCTTCCTTTACCGTTGGGTGAGGTCACAAGAACGGACCTCTTAGGGTCCCTGCCCCTTCGGACCACCCGACGCCAGATACCCCAGCGTGTCTCAGCCTGTACTGACTTCGCTGAATCGTCGTCGTCGTCGTCGTCGACGGGGTTGTGACATACCGACCCTTTTCGGTCGGATACCCCCAGTTGGGATGGCTGGAACGAGACTTTAGGACTGGTAAAGGCGAGGGTAGGGTTTAAGGACGAGGACAGTCCGGGACCGTCATCGGGCCTTCCGTCCCACTGGGGACGGGCAGTGAAGGTGTACGTCCGTCCCGAGACGTGCTCGAGGACCTCGCCGACAGTCGTGTGGATAACGTTTCACCACGCTCCCGATTACCCAGCCACGAACATTTATTGACAATGAATTATCAATTGTTACGTAGAGTCAAACGACCAGCACCGACTTGCGTGTGACGTGAGTCTAAAGCGGGGGTGGGAGGTGGGGACACCTTGGAACCGCCCACTGCAAAAGGCGTAGACATTTTACCCCGGTATAGTCCCGCCACGCGACGCGGGAACCACGTGGAAATTAGGAGCGTTCCCAGGGGTAAAGTCGGCCCGGGGGTCTTCGAGTCTGGGCCCACGGGTGGAGAGGGTCCGCGGTCACCGAGTCTCAGGGTCCCGGCGGAGGACCCCGTGCGGAGTTTCCCGCCCCGGCCCCGGAGCCCCGCCCCGGCCCCGGAGCCCCGCCCCGGCCCCGGAGCCCCGCCCCGGCCCCGGAGCCCTCCTCCCCGACCCCGCCCCGGTGGCCCCGCCCCGGAGCGCAGGGCGGCGCGCGGGAGGCACGCCGGCCTCGCCCCGGTCGTCCACCGCGACGCCCCAAAGGATTCCGCGCGCCCGCCGCTCCGGCGCGGCGCGCGCCCCCCGTCCACGAGGCGCGTGTCTGTGCACGTGCCACGCGCACGTGGGCTAACACACGTGTGCATTCGGCGCACGGACGCGGAGGGAATATGTGTACGTGTGCGCCCGCGTGCGGGCGCGGCGCGCGCCGGTGCGACCAAGGGACGACGTCACTTAGGGTCCGAGTCCGACAGGCGTCTGGAAACAGGGGCGGCACAGGCGGAGGACCGGCCGGAGGAGGAGGACGGCGGGCCCCAAGACCTCAGAAAGGGGTGGGCCGGAAGCCGTCTGGAGCCGAGGCCAAAGGAGATGAGCCCCGACAGTCTCAGACCCCAGGTTGGACGTCTACCCCTCGGGTTTCCTTCGGGGGGTCGGACCTCACCCGGGGAGATAGACCGGGTGGCCGCCCGTCCGTCCAGGACTCGCGCCACCCCTCTCCCCCGTCGTCCCGACGGCTGGGACCTCGACCCTGTCACCGTCTCTCTTCCGTCGGGGTGACCCGCGACCCAGTCCGTCCCGACCGCCCGTCCAGTGAAACGACACTACGGGGTAGTTGGGACGGAGGGTCCCTTCATTGACTCCGGACTCACCCGGACCGCGACCGGTTCCAGTGGGCGTCTTCCCCGGTCCTAGTATCCACCTCCCACAGAGTTTCGACGGGACCTTGACTTCCTGTGAATAAAAGTCGGAGGCCCGACACCAGTCCTTCCTGAGTCCCGACGGGGGTCGGACGACACAGCGTCTGTTCGGGGACTGGAGAGACCCGGAACCAAAGGGACAGACAGGTCCTCTCTACTCAAAATGGACCCGGACGAAACTTCCAACCCGGTACACAGGAGTGGGTCCGGGTCGGGGGGTGGGGGGTCTACGTCCGAACAGACCGCAGGTCTCCGGAGAGTCTCAGCGGTAAGAGGTGGACTTGTGTCCGCAGAGTTCGGAGCCGAAGGAGTAGACACTATTCCCGACAATCCGGGTGGAGTTCTGTACCGTCCCTCCCCCGACGACTCTGTCCTCAGCGGACCGGTCCCTCCGGCGGAGGGCACATGGTCACGTAGACACACACACATGTGCATACGGGCACACATATGTGTCTTCATGTGCGTCTTTTGGCGACGTCACTAGTTGCGGGGGGTCACTTCTGCGGGGCGGCGACCGTGGGTCCCCGCTGTCCGCTCACCCACCGACCACGGCCCGTCTTTTCTCGTCGGCACACGGCGGGTGGGTGGCGGGGGTTTAGGACGCATTCGTGTCAAATAGAACGTCCAGTTGTAGAACGTAACAGACGAGGCGCCTTAACAAGGTTGTGGGGCCTACGCGTCTCTTGTGCGGAATTAATCTAAGACGTCTTGGGACTGTGTGGTTGTTTTCTATAATTATAGTTCGTGACGCCGAAGTTAGCGTCACATGTGTCTGGTCTCTTGTAAAGCCACGTTTCTCCAACACGCACACTGTCCAACAATGAAATGTTCAACCCCTGCACCCGCGGACTGTCCGGACCCCCCCTGTTCCTCCCCGCCGTCCCCGGTCCTCCCACCCGCTCCGTTCTCGAGTCCCCGCCCGGAAGGTCCTTCCGGCCCACTAGTCCCGTCGGTCCTGGGTGTCTGTCCGGTCCCTAGACCAACAGCGACGACAGCAAGGACACCTAATAAGCTCTCTAATAAGACCTCGGGTCGCCTCTCAACGCAGACGAGAAGGGTCTGACCGGTGAAGGGTCGGACTAAGTCCGAGGTACGGGGGATGTGACCCCATATTAAGAAAAGAAAGATAAAAAATTACAACTTTTGAAAGATCTTTTTTATTGAAGACAGGTATCCCAACGTTTCTCAGCCTGTGTTGAATCACCGATTTGTTGTTATTATTGACTCTATTAAGTGTTCACGCCACCCTACTTGACACTGGTGGGGGGGGGGTTGTTTCTACAGGATTGGAAGGCATGGACAAGTCAAGTCCAGTCAGTGAGTCAGCACCGGTTGAGAAACGCTGGGGTACCTGACGTCGTACGGTCCGGAGGGACAGGTAGTGTTTGAGGACTTCGAACGAGTTTGAGTACAGGTAGTTGAATCACTACGGTAGGTTGGTAGAGTAGGAGACAGTAGGGGAAGAGGAGGACGGAGGTTAGGGAGGGTCGTAGTCCCAGAAAAGGTGACTCAGTCGAGAAACGTAGTCCACCGGTTTCATAACCTCGAAGTCGAAGTCGTAGTCAGGAAGGTTACTTGTGGGTCCTGACTAGAGGGAATCCTACCTGACCAACCTAGAGGAACGTCAAGTTCCCTGAGAGTTCTCAGAAGAGGTTGTGGTGGCAAGTTTTCGTGTTTAAGAAGTCACGAGTCAAAAGAAATATCAGGTTGAGAGTGTAGGTATGCACTGGTGACCTTACTCCGGAATGGACCTTTATTCCAGAAACGTCTCCAGTAGGTTCACTCCCGAAATCCCACCCGGGACTAAGTTGCACTGACCACAGGAATGCTCTTCTCTTCAGTGCCCTTCTACCTCTGTCTCTAACCTCGTTACACCGGCGAGGTGGGGTCCTCGGTCCGGACCTCACAAGCCGTCGTGTGGGATCTCAGGAACCTCCCTCCGACCGGGACGGTTGTGGAACTGAAGACCGGAGGTCCTGGACACCAAGGCCGGTGGATCGAGCACCAGGAAACAAGGTCGTCGGCGCCCCTCGAGTGTGCGATCGGCGTGGTAAGAGAAAAGACTTCACATGTGAAGTCGCAAGAGTCACGTTCGGCGTCTCGCCACGCCGACAGTCGTGGTGGAGTAGGGTCTTGCCCCAGCAGTGGGGGTTTCTCTGGGGCGGGCGTGGTCGTCAGTGTCGGGTGCGAGGGGTCGGGGGTCGGGAGGGACAAAGATACGTACACACGCACGGTCCAGCGCAGTCAGCACAGGAGAGAGACGCTGGGATCCCTGGCGTCGGTAGGTCCGAGGAGACAGGNAGCAGTGGGGGTTTCTCTGGGGCGGGCGTGGTCGTCAGTGTCGGGTGCGAGGGGTCGGGGGTCGGGAGGGACAAAGATACGTACACACGCACGGTCCAGCGCAGTCAGCACAGGAGAGGGACGCTGGGATCCCTGGCGTCGGTAGGTCCGAGGAGACAGGTACCTAAGAGGTCCGTTCTGACGACCTCACCCAACGGGACGGTAGGAGGACCCCTAGAAGGGCTGGGCCCCTGTCTTAGGGGCGGAGCACACAGAGGACGTGACCGTCCAACCAAGAAATGGTGCTCGCTGCGGACCCTATGGGGAGACAAAGATCGCTAAACGAGTAAGGTCTGTAAAGAGTAGCTACCCTGTACGCAGGAGGCGCAACTGCAGAAGGTGAAAGCGCACACGCAGGAGTTCCGGGTAGGCACAACATCGCCCGAGCCACGGAGGAAGCAGAGACTCCGACGCGGGGTATGGGTACGAACAAGGGGGAGTAGGACACTACCCGCAGGTCCGACCGGGGTGTAAGACCGGCGACACTCAGTACGAAGACACTTATGGGTACATGTCAAAACACGTACCTCTTTCTAAGAGTCAAAAGAACGACCTGTGAATCTTCACGAACTTTAAAGAAACCTTTCTTTCATCGTGTTCGTGCACCACTTTTTGTACGAATCCCGTCGAGTGGCCCGACCTCGCTGTCCGTTCGAACGGATACTCACGTCTCGGGTCCGGCGGAGAACACGTCGGCCTTCCCGACACACCAACATGTTCCTGATTACAGCTGGCAGGGGGAGGGGTGTCACTGTCGTCATCAGGACACAGAACGACCGGGGTATCACCGGCCGCTTCCCGCGCACGGTAGGACCGGGGCTGGGTTGTACCGTGGGGGCGTCCCGTCTGCCCCAGTGGGTCTCTCGCCCGCGACTGCCTCGGGGCGACACGTGAACACGCATACCGGTCCCGGAACCACCGGACACTGTGTCTGGCCGTGCCGGAGGGTGCAGGTCGGGAAGGAGGAGGCTGTCGGGTCTCGGGTCGGGTCTTCCATGCCAGAGGTCCGACCGGAAGTGGTCTGGGACGGGCGGCGGGGGACGTGCTGGAGTCCGTTCGCCAGGGCGACCCGGAGTCGCAGGAGTGAACGTGAGCCCCTGTCGGAGGAGAGAGCCAGGGCTGCCTCTCGAGGCAACGGTCGTAGTGAACCTAAAGTAGTATAATTGACACAAAGGAATAAAAGACAGACAGACTAGGAGACTGTGAGCACCCCCGGACCGACTCCGTGGGGAGGGAGGCCCCAATCGGTTCAGGATCTCTGTCCATTTGAGTGGACGGTCCCACGCCAAAAGTGTGCGTTTGGTCGGTCACGTCTCGGACGGGTGGGGGAAGAGGTCCTCTACCGTGGGAGGACGGCACCGGACGGAAGCAGAGGACCGTCCAGGGTCTGGTGGTTCCCGTCGGGACCCGGGCGTCACGGGGAGTGAGCTGGAGAACGGGCTGGAACCCCGAAGGGACACACCGGGACGTCCTTACACTGTTATTGGGCTTGAAGGAAGTACTGTCCGTACAGGCTCAGACACAGGGAGTGTGGACTAATTTTCTCTAGGGCCATGATTCACACACACGAGACCCGACCCTCCGACTTCCGTCTCTAGGGGTTCGTCCTACGAGGGTCACCCGTGGTGTGCCTCCCGAAAAGTCCGTGATAGATAGCGGAAATTCGGAGTACGGCCGGGAAACCCCGTCTCCGAGAGTGCCTACTCTTTTGACTCCGAGTCTCTCCCGTCTGTCGATCGACCTCCAGTGTGTCGTTCTTCGAGTGGCGTCCCCGCCCGGGGTGTTGTCAGCCTAAGATTTCGTGGGCCATGGGCACCCACTCCACCAGCCCACCGGGTGTCCGGAGGGAGGAGGAGTCTTCCCGGTCATTCAAGAGTCGTCCTCGTACCGTCAGTCAACACTCCTCTCCCACGGGTACCAGGCCCTTCCCTTTTGTACTGACGAATCTTCTTTGACGGAGACTACCTAAGTTAATGTGCATTAAATATATTACCACCGACCTCAAACGTCGGTTTTATATTATTATTAGCGTTCTGAAAGGAAGGTCCCGGGGTCTCTGTTTAATTTTATTACGTCTCACTCGAGGATTAACCACACCCGACACCCTCGGACCTCCGGAGGTCCACACGTGGGCTGTGCGGTCGCGGACCGAGGGACTCCGGTCGACCGGCCGGGCGCACACGTGGACACACCCGCGTTTGCCGTGCCGGGTGCTCGTGGACCCGGAACTATGTCCTGTAGGGGGCCGGTTTCTTCGGGGGTCTGGGGTTCGACAGAAGCCTCCTACCTCCGGTTCCGCGTCAGTGTACCGACGGCGCAGATCGGTAGGTTAACCGGTCGAAACCGGGGCGGGGAAGAGGTGGGGGACGCCCGGGGTGTCGAGGAGGATGGGGATGTGGGGTGACAGGGGTGGGGTCCCTGAGACCCTGAGTGGGGACGAGTCCCTCCTCTTTCGAGCATCCTTGTGAACGACTCGTTTTGTTAGAAAAGAAAGACGACTCTTTATTGCAAGACCTTGGTGCCGGTTTTCACTGGTGAACGTAACCTCCCCCTGTGCTTCTCCCGGGCCCACTGGAGCTCGTCATAGGTGGGGACCGGGGGTCGGAGTGAGAGGAGTGGACATGGGACCTCGCTCCGGGGTCGGACCCCTGGAGTGCGAGGCCGGGGTCCCCTGTGCCGGGACGGACATGAGTATTCGTGACACACTACGGAGTAGGCACCCGAGCACCGGACCTACTGGAACCCACCACCGTCAGAGACGATCGGGACTTCAGCGACTCGGAAAAAAGGAACTCTCGTGTCAACGCTACGGGGGTAAAACGTCCGAACTTTCGTCTCCGGTTCCCCCACTCCGGACCGAGACCCTGAGAACTCCCCGGTGGGAGAACCCTGAGGTTGTCGGGGGGTGAAAGGAAGGTACATTGTAGACCGTGGGGGTGACTCGGTGGGGTGATTGGGTGTAGGACGGGGGGGTTTCGGTGGAGGGACCGACAGGAGACGGGGGTCACGTGTCCCCAAGGGTCCGGGGAGTAATCACGTGCGCAACCCCGAGTCGTGGGTCCTCGAGGGCCCTCGTCCCCTCACTGGCAGTGGAGCCAGGGGTCCCGTCCCACGGTGGTGCCCGCACGTCGAACGCCGGGCCGGGTGCCCAATTACTCTATCGCAGTGGGAGGAAGAGGAAACCTCGTTCCTACCTTTACTGAAATAAAATTTCGTTAGTTATGTAACTTTGTGTTTGTCTATCTCTTCACTTGTATGCGTGTTCCCCTTTTGTGGGTCCTTCACTCCTCCGGCCCCCGGTCGCGACCCCCTAGGACGTAGCCCCCCTCCCGTCGAACATCTGGCTACCCCGGACCGTCGGGGGACGGGGGCTGGGGTGGACACCAGGAGGACCCCTGGGGCGGGGTGGGAGGAGACCCTTCTCGACAAGAGAATCCCCCTACCCCACGGACCCCATCCCCCTGGACCAATCGTCCCCGACTAGTTAGTCGAGGAAGGAGGGACTTAACTAGTCTTTACTTGTTTTAGTAAGAACCGATTCCTCTGTCTTGAGAAGGGACATTTTCCCCCCTCCCACCCTCTGTCTACCCGCAGGGCCGGTACGGTGGGTGGACGGACCACGGGTGCCCCGTCGAGGAGGTCGGGGACGGACAACCGTGACTGACACACGTCGGGACCGGGTGAGGGTAGCGGGCCGAGACCCAGGACCCACGTCGGACGTACGGGTCGGGGGCTCCGCCTGATACAGGACAAAATGTATGCCCGGACGCCCCCGCGTCCGGAGGGGGGATCTGCCACGCCAGTCCCTTCGCCCCAAGACCCAGGTGTGCCCCACACACATACGGTGCACCAGGAGCCTCTCCGACGGTCCCCGGCCGGAAGGGTTCGGTGGAGACGGGAGGGAGTGGAAGAGACCGCCCTCGGGGAGGACGGGACGTGGACGGACCGGAGGAGGGCCAGAGTGAGACGGGGGCCGGTAAAGAGGTGAGGACAGGAGTGGAGAGAGGGTAGAGGTCGACGTTAATGTCGATTAGTCTATGGACTCACCGAACCTTCGATAATCGTCGAGAGGGACGGGCGACCCTTTAGTCGGCCCGACCTGTTAATCGAGAAATCAACGTTGAGTCTAAGACTACGTTCGTTATTTGTTGAGACGTGTGGAGGGGAGGGGACGGGAGCCGGAGGCGGTGCGGGGAGGAGGGAGAAGGGAGGGAGGGGATGGGGTAGAGCGGGGTGGGGTCCGTCTACGGGTCCCCGCCTCCCCCTCGGGAGGTCGACAGGGAGGGGGACTGACCGGACCAGGTCTGTGGACTGTGACAGGTGTCGTGGGTCGAACCGCGACCCCTCCGACTCGGAGGACCTCGGTCCTTCCCTCCGTCCTTTACTACTGGACCCGATGCACCCCCCCAGACGTCGAGGGTGGGGTGGGGGGTCCGGCCGGGTCCGACTTAAGAGGGACAGACGGCACACACGCACTCACGTGCGCACACACACACGCACACGCGGGTGGGCGCGTGCGCGGACAAACATTAATTCGTCAATTAACACGGCCAAGAACTAATCGAAACCCCCTACCATTACAAGCTCGCTCTACTCCACAACACATGTCAAGTCTTAGTAAATCTCTTTAACCTCGATTAAAACGACAGACGCGAATAATGACGTAATTAAATTAAACCCAACGAAAATCGAGTAATTGTGTAGATTAATTAAGCAACTGTAGTGATAATTCTACAGAGAAACTTTAACCGCAGAGGTCTATTAGTCCTACCTCTCCGACTGTGCAGCCCGCTCCTCGACGGACCCTTGCGCCCGCCCTCCCTCCTGGCCTGGTGATTACTTAAAAGGTAGTCTCGGCGAACCAAACAGTCCTCCACGCTCCCCGCCTCCCCTCGACTCTGTTTCCTTCCCCCTCGGGCGCTCGAGTCCGTCGCCGAGCGGCCCAGAATTTATAACTTAACCAATACTTTTGTTTGTCTGAGGCACCTCCTCGGTCCTCGGTCCTGCTTGGGACCTGTCCCGGAGACGGAGGACGGACGGACGACGGTGTAAGGGCCCCGACCCCGCGGGACCTGCCACGACCGGGCCGGTTGCAGTCCCAGTCGGACGTGCCTCCGCGCCCGGACCACCGCTCCTCCCGTGCCTCCCGTTTGGACGGTACGCCCCGACTCGCCCCCCTCCAGGGGTCCCGCACCCCTACTGGGCCCATCTTATCCACCCACCGGACGCCGGGTCGCGACCCTCACCACAGGGGACTCCAGAGCCCCGTCGAACTTCTGTGGGTCGACTGGACTCCGTGTCGAGTCCCCGGCCGCCCTCCCTCCGGGGTGGGCAGTGACCGTTCACCACTCTTCGGGGACGGGGGTGAGTGTGACAAGACAGAGGAACCTGGGGACAAGTCCCCTGTCTCTCGACTGGTGGGGGCCGAAAACTCCCGCCCCGGACACTCCCCCGCCCCGGAACTCTCCTACCCCGGATACTCCCCCGCCCCGGGGCTCTCCGCCCCGGATACTCTCCTACCCTGACACACTCCCGCCCCGGACACTCTCCTACCCCGGATACTCTCGCGCCCCGGATACGCCCCGGCCCCCGACGTCACATCCCCAGACGACACCCAGGACTAGACCCGGAGACGGAGACACCCCGCAGGACCCTAGGGGGACGGTCAGAACACTAAGCGGCGGAGTGAGCGAAAGGAGTGCACTCCGTCCATTTGGACACGTCTACAGGGGACGAGGTCCTTCTGGAGGCCCTAAGGGGACTCTGAGACCACCTGTCGTCCATGGGTACCGTCCCGGGGTTTGCCGGCGTACGAGGAACATGAATTGTTTCACTCCCGAGGAAGCAGACACACCGACACGGATCCTCGGGTCTCCCGACGCCCGCCCCCAGAACCAAGAAGAGGTACACCCCCGAGGAAGGGTCGTGTCACTGACCGACAATTCTCCTATGTCGCCGTCGTGGACCGTAAAAACACCGGAAGGGAAACTTCAACGAGACGTCGACCAACTTGTCGGTGACTCCAGGGGGGTCCAAGTTCCCCTCCCCTGTACCTGCGCTGGTGAACTACGTTCCAAGACCTTTTCGTACCCCCGTCGTCGGTAGGACGTCTTTACGGTAGTTGCCAAGATCATTCTCCTTTTGCATGCTACATACTCGTTCCTTTGTACTTGACACAGTAAACTACTAAAACGTATACTCAATTTATAGGAATATAAGAGTAAATTTCGACTGTAACATGTCACGTTTCCACTCACCATTTTAAGTACGATTATTAATTTTAAAATTTTTAATAAAAAAGGAATCTTACTACACTTTATTTATTTTGGGTGGTAGACCGAAAGGGTCACCGAGTCACTACTCCTTAGGTGGACATCACGTCCTCTGAGTCCTCTGTGTCCAACCTATGGACCCGCTTCTTCCACGGGTCCTTTGCCGTCGGGTGAGGTCTCAAGAACGACCCTCTCAGGGCACCTGTCTCCTCGGACCGCCCGATGTCCGGAACCACAAAGTCTCAGTCTGTGTCGACTCGTGAGTACCGTGGTTCCGATAAGTTGACCCTTTCTGTCAGGAAAGTTGTTTACCGAGACCCTTTTGACATTTAGGTGTGTGGTTCTTGCCTCTTAGGTGTGTGAAGATCTTACGTCCACTTAGGAACAGAGTATGGTGTATGTTTGTGACTGCGTTTCACCTAGTTTCTGGACTTGTCTTGTCGCTTCGATATTTCGAGAATCTTGTCTACCCCGGTGGAAACACGGCAATGTAGACCATCGTTGAAGAGCCTCCACTGCGGTTTTGTCCCCGTTGCTTTTCCTTTTGTCTGTTTACCTTAGTAGTTCTACTTTGTGAAAACACTGTTTCTTGTCTTAGGTACCTCACTTTCCGAGGGTGTCCTCCCTCTTTTGTAAACTTTTTAGTATTTGTACTATTCTCCAATTATAGGTCTTTATATAAATTTTTTAGTGTTGTCGTTACTTTTGAGTTGGGCTAATTGTTTACTTGTCATCTGTAAAGGCATAAGTACGAGTTACTGAATTTATGTCCGTACACAGGTTTCTCATGCGTTTGACTGTTCACGTACTCTACCACGAGTCGCAGTACTTAGCAATCTCTTTGCGTTTAGCTTTGACGTCACTCCATTGATGGTGAAATGTGGGCACTCCTGCCGATAAGATTCCTGCGTTTGTTTCACCCTTGGTCGTCCACAGCTACTCCTGGACCTCTCGGACCCTGTGAACGGGCACCCTTACATTTTACCACGTCGGTGGTGCCTGTTGTCATACTACGAGGAGTTTTTACTTTGCCTCAGTGGGGGAGAAGAGCCAGATATGTGTTTCTCAACTTTCGTCCCTGAGCTTCTCTATGAAGACACGAGTAGTGAGTGTCGTTGGCTTGTCACTTTGTTGGGCTCACGGGCAGCTACCCACCACCTATTTGTGTCCAACGAGGCAGGTGAGTGACGTGACACTAAGTCGGACTCGCCTTCCCTCGAGACTGGGACGGTCTCGCGCCTGCGAGTCACTTTATTCCTCCGTCGCTTCCTGTCCGTGGCCCGCTGAGGCGAAGACACGCCGGGGGCCCCCCAGTGCCAGTGCCTCTGTCCTTCATCCCCCACCCCCGGTCCCCGACCCCCCTGCCCCTCACTGACAGGTGCCCCTGTCTCAGAGCCAAACCCTTCTACTCTTGCAAGACCTCTACTACGACCGCTGTCACCGTGCCGTCGCGCCTACGAGAGTCACGGAGACTTGGCCCACGACTGTTCACGAACTGCACCACGCAAATGGAACGCACACGAAACGACGGGCTGGTACAAAACCGTAGAGAAGCGTCCCAGCACTCTGAAAGACGAGTCGTCCTCCCTCGGGCGTCTTCTCGTCCTCGTCGGAACCCCCCCGAAGAGGTCCCAGTGGAAAAGGTCGAAACCTTGTTCTCTGGCCGCAGAAGCTAAGTAAGGGCCGGGGCGGTCAGTGGGACCCAGGACCCTCTGTGAAGACGTCTGTTGAACAGTACCCGCCAGGTGTTACCCTGAAGGCTCCAAAAGACCTTTTAGGTACTTATTACCTTCACAAAGAATCAACTGTGGGAGTTCTTACCTGGGGGAGTGCGTCCGGGGACGAACGACAGGGGGACTTCCATATTATGAGTCACAGGACCTGGCCCCAGAACCGAGTTGGAAGTCGTGTTGGTGAACCCCACAAACAGGGTGGACGTCTAGGTCTGAACGAGGATGGACACACACGTCCCGCAAAGACCTTCCCGAGGGTCCCGTTGCAGCTGTGACTGACACTCTCCCCTCGAGCGACCCGACCTCTGTCTCACTCTGCTTTAGAAAAGAGACATTTGGGAAGAGACGAATTTTTTTATTCGGGGGTTTCGGTGCAAGGCGTTGCACGGAGGAGGGTCCGCTCGTCGAGTCACCTAGGTCGTCATGTCGGCCAGGACCCCGGGGACGCACCTCGGGGCACTCCGACGAAGTGAGTAGTAGCGCACGACTCTGGGTAGACACCGCACGTCCGTCGGGAACAAGAAAAGGTGACGACGCATCATGAGGTGACAAGTTTACGGGGTTCCGAATAAATAGGTAGGAGGATGCCTCCCTACGTAACAACGAGGGTCAAAGACCACCAATATCTTTGAAGTATCCATCTGAGACCGAAGAAACCCCACGTATGGATCGGGGGACAGAGGAAAATTTTAGAATTTGTAATCGATAAGTCGTTCATTTATTTGACTCTTTATAAGAACACATGGGACTCGGAAACCTTACCCGAAGCACTCCCAGTCCCTTCACCCCTCCTTCCACAACTCCGGGTAGGGTCGTCCGTCACACTTCCGGGAAAGGGCAGTGGAGTCAACCCTAGGCCCCCAGGAGACCGGGGGGTGGGACGTCTCGTCTTGGTGCACACCTGGGTCTCTCCCCGTCGACCCCGTCCTCCGACTCCCCGGACCAGCCCGGTCCAGAGTCGTAGCTCTCGACGCACCGAAGACCCCCGGCGCCCACCCACAAACAGACGTGCCCACCGACTGACCACGAGACACGGGGAGACGGACGAAAATTTAAATCCCCACAGGGTGGAGACGGAAGAAGGGCCCAAACCCCACAGGGTGACGTCCCTCTCCTTGCGAAAAGACAATTAGCACAGGAACCTCTGCCCGCGAAGTACTTTGCGTAATCAAATTGTGTGAATTCCCCGAGGGCACCAACCCCTCGTTTCCCGGAGTAGCTAATCGGGGCCCGAGAGGCCCCGTGTGTCTCCCCGCTCCCGGGGGCCCTTTCGCGTACAGGACGTCGATTTGAGGTCCGCGGCGTCCCGACCCGCAGGTGAGAGTCCGGTGTAACTGACCTGACCGCCGAGACCGACGCATTTGTCGGAGGGGCGGAGTACTCATTCAATCTCGACCAGAGACCCACTCCAGATTCCTCGCTCCGGTGACTCCCCCGGGGATGACGGCTGGGACCCCGGTCTCACCCCAGGAGACGCCCGTATCCTCCGGCTCCGGGTGGGAGCGCCAGGTGGGGTCCGTGTCGGAGGCGCCGAGGGCCCCGGACCAGGGCGAGGACGTGGGGGCGAGGAGCAGAAGGTCGGAGACCGGACAAGTGAGTCTCGGAGGAGGGGCGGGAGGGTCTCGGGCTGGGGTTGGACCTCCCCTCCCGGCCCGGGCCCCACTCATCTGACCCGACCTGCTCTCGCGTCCGGGAGGAGTCCCTGTCACGCGGGACCGGTCGGCACCCCTGGGGGGGCGGTTTGGGGTCCCTCTCTACGCTACCTGCACCGGTCTCTACGACCTGAGGGACAGGAATGCGGAGGTGCATCGGGGGAGGGTCCTACTTAGTCTCAGCCCCCTGCACGGCCGGACGCTGGGGACTACGTCCGGTACCTCCTGCGACCAGAAGACCCAACGACCGAGGTCCTCCGTTCGGTGTCCCGGAACTCCTGAGAGTCGAACACACCCCGACCCTCCGTCCTTGGCCCTGGGACCTGTAGCCGGTGGTCGGCGGATCTGTCCTCGGAGACCGGATGTCGCCCGGAAGTCCACTGGGTCGGGGTCGACTCAGGACTTCGTCGCCGTCCTCTGGGACTCGGTCTAGGGGTTGACTCGGCGAGATCGAAGGGACTGGGACCTTCGGACGGCACTTCGGTCGTAAGTGATAACGCCATTCGGTGCCCCGGGCCCTCGACGAGCGGTGCGCCTCTGTGAATTCACGCCGCGGTGGAAACGGTCGTCACTCGTGTGCGAGAGAAGTAGGAGGGCGTGGCGCCGATTCAATGATCGCCACAAAAAGAAAAAAAATTATTAACTCCCCTTTGGGTTCTAGTCTCTTCAATTCAGTGAAACGACCTCTGTGTGTCGTCCCGGGTTTAAACTAGACACTGGACACACTGGTGTTTCGGGCCCGGACAGGGGGACGGGGAGGGAGTCGGGGAGGTGGGACCCCGGTGGTCGTTCCCAGGATAAGAGGGGATTAGCCGAGACCACCTCCCTTTAAAGTTAGGTTATTACCTCTCGACGTTATTGACAATATTAATTAAATATGTTTTCTGTAATATTTTGATGGGAGATACGTAAGGTTAGGGTAGGCACTCCACATGGGCGAAGGGTCAATTCGATACCCCGGAGTACCTCTGTCTGTCCTTCTCCATAAAGTTATAAAGAATATTAAAATATAAGAGATTATAGAGAGTACGATTAAAGTAATACGTTGTCTCAGCCGTACCACTATATTAATAACTTTTCATTAAAACGTTATTTACCTAAATTTACACAACCTCAGGCGATATTTAAGTTAGAGCACCACTCCCACCGCGTACAACCCCCACCCCCCGCCGCTCGCCCGGCCCAGGACCCGCCTTAGCCTCTCCGGGACGCGCCGGGACCGGCCCTCATACGAATGTGGGCGGTCACTGGCTGGCCCCGCACGTTTGGGTTTCGTGTCGGGAGGGAGGGGGTGGCACCGGGACGGGTACGGTGTCAGCGACAGGTAGAGGGGACACTGTGGGTCCGGGAGAGAGTCGAGGTCGTCGTCCGGGGGGTTCCGTCGGTCACCTGCGGTCCGGTGTGGGGGACAGGGACACTTCTGGGGTCTCATTTTGGGTCTGGGACCAGAGTCGTCCGGAGGAGGAAGGACGACGGGGTCCGGACCGAGGGCGGTCGCGGGACGTGAAGACACCGGAGCGACGGGCACTCTCGGGCAGGGTCGGTGATCCGTGTGCCGGGCCGCACCTCTAGTGGGACGTAGGTGACACCCAGAGAGGAGTCCCGGCCGGGATGGCGGTCGGTCGGGATCCCGGCAGGGTCCCCGTGAGGGCCGGTCCTCCGCAGGTCCACTGGACTTGCGTCGTACCCTGACCCCCCGGGCCCGCCCCACCCCCGTCGTCTCCGCTCACCCCGGACACCCTCCCCTTCCGTCCTGTCCGAGGACTGTGCCAAGAGAGGAGGAGAAGGTCCCTCGGGAGGAACTAACTGGGTCCAGTGTCCCCGGAGCAGACTCCGGTTTAGAGGGACCCAGCCCACGATCCTCCGGGTGTTTCACCGCCCCTGTCTTTTACTCCCAGGGATACCGTGAACGTCCCAAACTCGCACACCTCGGCCCCCGGTGCGAGTCCGAGTGGTACGAGGGACCCGGACCGTGGGAACGGACACTTCTCCCCGTCTCCTGTGCATCAAACCTCTCACGTCGAGCCCTTTTTCGGGACGACTGGGGACTGCCGGCCCCCCTGCCGCCCGGGGTACCACCGGTTCCCGTTGAGCGGTGGGGGCGGTAGGGGACCCGGGAGGGCCGGACGTGTGCACTCTTGAATGAGCGAGGAGAGGGGCGCGGACGGAGGTGTCGTCGCCTCGTCTCATTCCCCACGGGCCGGCGGGGACGGGCGGTGGGCAGTCAGCCCTTGAGAGAGACGGGTCCGACCGTGGCCTCGGGAGAGGTGGCGTCCGGTCTGACCCAGACTCAAACAAGAACCCGCCGCACACTTAACCACGGAGTAACTAATAATTACTTCACGATTAACGAGAAACGTTGATTAAAGCTACGTCTACGTCGACCCCGACAACCATGTCAGGACGCCTGACCCTTAACGACTGGTGCACCCGGAGCGTCGCCGACCCTGGGCCTGGGGTCTACCCCTGTGTCCCACGAAAAGTCAAACGTTTCGGGGTAAGTGGGGCAGGGTCCGGCCACTTCTGTCTCGTGGGACTGACTGAGTCCTTCCCCGTCCGGCTCCCGGTGCGTCTGTAGAGGGGGGCGAAGGGCGACGGTCCCTTGCGACTTCCCTTCCGGGACTCGCGGCCCGACCTGGGGCGTCCGGACGGTCCCGGGATGTGCGGGACACCGACCCAGCTTCCGCGGGCGACAGCCCGGAGGTGACCTGAGGTCACCCTGTGAACTGACCACTCCGCCCCTCTTTGGCTCCTAGGTGTGGACGGGGGGTCTCTACCCTGAGTTCCGGCGACGACGAGACCCGCCCAGGTAGGACCGAGGGCCCGGGTTCCCGCAACCGCGTCACCTTTGTGCTCCCGGACCCACTCTAGTCCTACCGTCAACGGGACCGACGTGGTCCGCCAAGGACCCGTTGTCCGGAGTCCCTGCAGGGTCGTCACTCTCCCGTCGAGACCCCTGGTCGAGGGGCCTGTGTCCTTCACAATGGACCTCTTCTGAGACGTCCGGGTCTCTCTGCGAAGGAGCCTCGTTGTTCTCATCCCAGGACTGACCCGTCGGTGCCCTGGGGGTTTCGGGGGTGGAGGTCCTTCCACGGACCTCTGGGTCAACGTCCGTCCTACCGTGTTGGGAGGGTGGGTCGGGGAGTGGGTCGTCACGGGTCCCTCCTCCGAAGGGCTTCCCTCCCAGACTCACGTCCGACCCCCGTGAGTCTTGTTCTCCGACTTAAGACCTCAAAAGTCCGGCGACTCCGGCCCGGCTACCCACCAGCGAGGGGCCGCACCCGACACCCACCCACCAGAGTCTCCCGGGACGTCGGGACTGCCGTAGCGGGAAGTGGGTAGCGGGGACGCGGTCCGTCGCCCCTGTCCTCCTCCCACACTGCCCGTCTCCGGGCCCCGCCCCTGGGCCCCGTCACTGACGGCGTGGGGCCCCGCCCCTGGGCCCTGTCACTGACGACGTCGGGCCCCGCCCCTGGGCCCTGCCACTGACGACGTCGGGCCCCGACGTCCCGTAACACCCTTCTGGAGACCGACTCGAACGTAGGACCCGAGTGCAGAGGACACACTTCCCCGACCACGGCCGGGACGACGACGTAGGAGGGTCGGTCTGGGGAGAGGAGACCCGGTCCTCTCTCGGGTGCGTGGGGACGTTTATTGGTTGTTTATTCCGGCGTAGTAATTTACAGTTGTTTTGCAGACGGATCTCAGAACCTCCACCCCTGGGAGTCTGGGGTCAGTGTGTTGAGTCATCTCGCCGGGTCGGCACCTCAGACCCCCAGCTCCCTCGTCTCTCGTTCTCCCAGGGGTGTACCGAGTTGGACCAGGGGACTCCCCCCGCAAGTCGACCCTAGGTCCGACTTCGGGTCGAGTCGGCGGACTGCCGAGGGACCAGGCACCGTCGGTCCGGCACACCGACACCTTTGGTCAGGTCCTCCGTGCACCCGGACCCCACCCGACCCCTGGGGTCCTGGAGGAGAGGGAGTGGGAGCCACAGGACGGACGGGACCGAGACACCGTCCTTCCTGGGGGAGACGGGTCGGACCCACCCACACTGGAGGGAGATGGGTTCGGGGGACGGGACTGTGGGGGCAGTCGTACTCACAGGGACCCACGGGTGACGGTCCGGTAGTGGCGAGGGGCCGTCAGGTCTCGTGGGTGCTCGGTCGACCGCCCCATCCCGTCCTTCGTGCCCCCCGACTCCTGTCGAGACGGACCCCTGGTGGTGGAAGACTCGACGGCCCACCCGGCCCGCGGAGTGTCCAGGGCGCCCTCGGGGCACACATCTCCGCCCTGCACGCCCGTCACGGGCTCCCACGTCCGGCCACGGAACACTCGACCACTACGAACGGCCCCTCAGTCCCTTAAGTCCCTCGGGTAGAAGACCCACATTTAAATTAAGTGTCCTTAAGTCGATGTTTTACCCTCGACTCTCTCTCCTTCTCTCTCCTCTCTCCTCTCTCCTCTCTCTCTATCACCCGCTCGTCTCCCGTCCTGTCTCGGTCGGTCGACGGGCGACAGGGGACCCGCAGCCCCGGGGACAGAGTCGAGGTGACAGGGAGTTTAGGACACATAGACAGCGTTGGGTCGGGTCGGCGCGGGCACAGACGGCTTCCGGGTCCGGACTAACCCGAGACCCCGGTCCGACCCTGTCGGGGACCCTCGCGGTCCGACGTCACCCGCAGACTCCCACCTGCCCTGGGGTCCACTCCGGGGTCCGTGGCTCAATCGACCCGGTCCTACTGCCGTTCCACCCGTCCGGGTTGGTCCGTGGCTCCAGGTCACAAACTTGGTGAGTTCACTTTTGTTTCGACACAGACTTTTCTGTGAAGAGGAACCTTCCTTCAATACTGGACGGACCTACCGTGTAATCTTTCGTCTCTGTAATGAAACGGTTGTTTCCAGGCAGATCAGTTCCGATACCAAAAAGGTCACCAGTGCATACCTACACTCTCAACCTGACACTTCTTTCGACTCGCGGCTTCTTAACTACGAAAACTTGACACCACAACCTCTTCTGAGAACTCTCAGGGAACCTGACGTTCCTCTAGGTTGGTCGGGTAGCATTTCCTCTAGTCAGGACCCACAAGTAACCTCCCTGACTACAACTTCGACTTTGAGGTTATGCAACCGGTGGACTCCACTTCTCGACTGAGTAAACTTTTCTGGGACTACGACCCTTTCTAACTCCCGTCCTCCTCTTCCCCTACTGTCTCCTACTCTACCGACCTACCGTAGTGGCTGAGTCACCTGTACACAAACCCACCTGAGACCCTCAACCACTACCTGTCCCTCCGGACCGCACGACGCCAAGTACCCGAGTGTCTCAGCCTGTGCTGACTCGCTGACTTGACTTGACTTGACTAGAGGAAAACCGACATCCGACGTCACTCGTCCCGACTCCCCGGGTAGGGGGACGTCCGAGGGACTGCGACCGTCTCCCTTGGCTCCCGTGGAAACTCTGTAGAAAGAGTCGTCCGGAAGTCACTCCCCTTTCAGCGAGTCAGCACAGGTTGAGAAACACTGGGGTACCGGACATCGAGCGGTCCGAGGAGACAGGTGTCCGAAGAGGTCCGTTCCTGTGCTCACCCGCCGGTAAGGGTAGAGGTCCCCTAGAAGGGGTGAGTCCCCAGTTCGAACCCCGAGGCCGTCTCGTCCACCTAAGAAGTGACACCCCGGAATAACAGGCGTGCAGTCTGTGGGGGCCGGGGAGCGGGGGGTCTCAGCCCGCCGGCTACAGAGTGGCGCCCCAGTCGCCCCTGCTCGGAACCCGACGCCGGCGAGGAGTGGTGGACCGGGAGGCGTGGGGCGCGGACGCGACCCCAGTGGGGGCCCGGGGAGACCGGTGCACCGGACACGCAGGCTCGTGTGAGGGTCGGTGTGCAGCCCCCGACTGACACTCTTGTGCGTGACAGGGCACCCGCGACGGGGGCGTCCCTCTCGACCCGGACCTGGTCGACTCACGGCCCGGGGGTCCCCACTCCGGGAACATCCCCGTGTCTCGGGGTCGAGGACCCCTGTCCAGGACCGTCCGACTGGGCCACTGGGAGGGACCGGAACGGGAGGTGCACTACGGGGGGTCGGGGCGGAGAGGGTCGGAGGGACCGACAAGGAAGGCAGTAGTCTTTTGTCGCAGAGGTCGTCCACACCCCTGTCCACGTCCCTTTGCCCCCTGAAGTCGACCCCCTCCGTCTCAACCCCCCAGGTGTACCTCTCTGCCTCACCGGGGTCCAGGACCCGGGGTGTCCGGGAGTCCTCCACGGGTGAGAACCAGAGCCACCTGACCGCGAGAGACCCCCAGAGCCTACGGGGGAGTGGGGCCGGACACCGGAGACCCGGGCCCGTCCACGACAACCCCGGGGGTGCCGGAGACACTCACCGTCCCCTGTCGACTCTCAGGACCGGCACAGCTGCCCTTCCGTCTTTGGGTCTCCGACCCGGGTCTCGGGCCCCCGCAAAGACCTCGGCGGAACCAGGGACAGCGAGGGGCTACGCCGGCGGAGAGAGGGCTGGACACCAAAGGCCAGGGTCCACGGGCCCCAAGAGGGGGTGGAGGGAGGGGGGGCGTGGGGTGGTCGGTGCGACGCCAAGGACTCTCCACCCTTCCCCACAGGAACCTTAATTTTGGAACCCCCGGCCCTCCCCCGCTCCTCACCCCGACTACATAGACTTTATGTTACGTATGCTTTTGCAGTACTTACAAATTAAAATAAAATAATTCATGGTGTACCCACTACCGACTGTGAAATAATTTCACAGTTTCGCTCACAGGCTTGCCAGATTAATGAATAAGGTTGTTCCGCCCGCCGGGTCCGCCCGCCCCTCCACACCCGCCGTCGCGGGGTCGTTCAGTGTGGATAATTTGGTAATAAACGTGGGTCTCCGTTGAGTAATTATGGAGCCGGTCGCGGACGCGCGGCGGAGACGCCCGACTGGGGTCCGAGCACCCCTCGCCGTCGGCCTAAGGCGGGGGCCGTGTCGGAGGTCTGGTCGTTTCGGATATTTTAATTATTGCCGAGACGGTGGATTAACTTAAGGACTGTTTGTCACCCGGGCGGCGGCGCCCGTGGAACTAAGACCCTAAACCCCCGACCAGGGGTGGCTTAGGTGGGGTGCCCCCGAGACGGTCGTCCCTCCACGTCCAGCAGAGGGCGGGTCCCGACGGGTGTGCACGGAGACCCGGGAAGGCCGAGACGGAAGGAGGACGCGGTGGAGAGCCTCCACTGGACAGGGGCGTAAGGCATGGGGAGGTAGGGGGCCTGGGACAGGGGCGGTAGGGGGTGCGGGACAGGGAACGACACTCCCCGTGGGGGTGCCTGGGGCGTCCGTGACACCCCTTATTCTCCCTCTGCCCGTCCCCGGTCGAGTGTGGGGCCGGGCGGAGGACCCCGAAGGACTCCGGCGGACCACGACCCGAAACCGTCCTTCGGGGCGGACCGAGTCCGGGCGGAGCCGACCGGGGAGGAGGTGGGAGAACATGCCTCAACGACGAGGCGCTACTGGAGAGGGAGAAACTGGGTCCCCCGTCCTGTGATTGGGGTGGGAGAGAGGGCGGAGGTGGGAAGCGGGACCAGCAGGGGTGGAGGTTCGCACGGACCGCCACGTCCGTCTCGGGTCGCACAGGCCCCTCGGGAGGGACGGTCGTGGTGGGTGGTGGTGCGTAGGCGTCTAGGCAGGCAGTGCATCCCTGGTGAGTGGGTGGTCAGTCCGTAGACGACTGGACAGGGGTGGGGAGTAAGTGGGCAGACAGCTGCTATATAGTCAGTGGATGGTCAGCAGAGAGCAAAGAGGCAGATTGTGGAGGTGGATAGTAGACTTGGTAAAGACACAGCTAGCAATAGACGAACGTTCTTGTGCCCGAGTGGCATTTTTCGCTTCTTACGTTTCTTCAGTGCTTTCTTCAAGGTAGACGGCTGGCACAAGGACCGTCGCAGACTGACCTGCGGTCCCTCGCGCACACGGCGCTACGACACAGTTGTGTGCCCGGTGGAGGCTGGGGGCTCCATTCTTCCTGAGACTCCAGACTCGGTCCACACCGTGGGCTTGGTGCCGGGGCTCTCCGCAGGTGCAGGAGCTGGGTCCAGGACACTGGTCGAGTGACGTGTGCCGTCTTCCTTGCATCCCAGACACTCGTTCAATTCCGACGACTCCACTCGCTCCCTCGGACCTAACAGGTTCACCCAGACTGCCTCGGGTCCGCAGGAATCCCAGTCTTTTCGCTCTTCTCGCCCTTCCCTGGGGCTCGGTTCCGCAAGTCCGCCGACGTCTTCGACGTTTTCTTGTCCTTTGACGGTTCTCGGAGGTCCTCCTCGGCCGGGACGTGCGGGGAATCTGCAGACTGGAGGTCTTGACATTCCTTTGACGAAAGAGAGCCGAACAACGTAACAAGGTTCGATGATGCACACCCCCGCAAACCATGTCGTCATGATCCCCGGCCTACGTGGTCCAAACCGGTCTTTCCCACGCACCAGGCGGTCGCTGGAGACGGGACCCGAGCCCGACCGGGCGCCGTCCCGGATACGCACGATGTGGTGGGAAGTCTCCGAAAGAGACTCCACACGTGGGGGCGCCGTCTCCGAAAGAGACTCCACACGTGGGGACGTCGTCCTTGTTGTGAGTGTACCAACGCGGTTGTAAAGGTGGTAGGCAGAGGTCTTCAAAGAGTGAGAGGGGCTTCCTAGGAGACAGGGGTATCTGTGACTTGCGGGAAGGGTGGGGGTCGGACAGACCACGGGTCGGGTCTCGGGATCGAGGAGACTTGGAGTCACAAGAGGAGACTTTTCACCCCCATGGGAGGGGTGTAATGGTACTCCCACGGACTCCAGACCGTGTGACCCATGACTCAGTTTGGAACGAGGGGTGGAGGAGACGAGACCAGAACACCCGGGAAGAGGGAACTGTTTACGACCAGTTTAACTACAGACACCATACGGACCAAGGTCTCGAGTCACAACCTTTGCCTCCCCGTCGCCCGACTATTTCCTCCTTCTTAAGAGAGGTTTATTCTTACCTAAAAGATTTAGAGGTTTTACGGGTCTGATTGGGAAACCCGATGGAGACCCCCCATCACTAGAGGGGTAGTCATCCTCGTAAGTTCACCTTTGGTCAACACACAGACGTGGAGGTGTCGACCCGTCCCACCCACGACCCGAGAGGCCGGGGTAGGTCCACATCGACGAACCGACCGGACACGGACTGGGGGGCCACTCGGAACAGGAAGGACCGTGGGGTCCGGACGTGCCCTGCCTTCATGACCATGAACACGAGTCTACAGACATAGCCCCGACTCTCCCCCACGACCCGGGTGGCCGGGACGGGCCCGGGGTGCCACAGTGACGACCGAAGCCGCTGGTCACCCGCCAGAATCTGTTTCTGGCAAACCTTTACGAAACGCGTTTATGGGGTCTCTCTGGGGCATTGGGGGCACTTGTGGGAGGGACTCCGGGGAGAGAGGAGGAGCCGGCCCCTGGACAGAGCCGCAGACAGAGGTAGGAGACTGAGGCCCAAAGAGAGACAAGGGCTGTGGGACAGACTCTCAGACAGAGACAGCGACCCTTCTCCCCCGTCCCTTCCGGGGACCCGTCTCGGGGGTCGACTCCGACACGCCCCCAGAAACTGAATGGAGGGGAGAGGGATGGAGAGACTTGGACGCAGACACGCACCTCCCGGAGACGGTGCTCCGACCACCCCAGGGGGTGAGATGGGGTCTCGGGGGGTCCTGGAGAGGGGTGTAGTCGTCCACGTCACCTGTCCCAGGTCCTTCGGTTCGTCTCAGACGTGGTCCCGAGTACTTGGCCCCAGCGGGGGAGCGGGCAACCGGTGTGGGTCTGAGGCGACAGGAATGAGACGACTGGGGTGGCGGGACGGGTGACCCGGAGTCGCACGACTTGTTCACTGGTCCGGCGTCGAGTCTCGCCCTTCGCTGACCGGGGGTGACGCGACACGTGCGGGGGTCCCCGGGGAGGGGCCCGAGACGTGGATCCGGAGGGGTGGGGGGGCGCGTCCCGGAGCCGCAGGAGCGGACCCTTTACCCCAGCGCGTCGCCCGGCCGGCCCCGCCAAGGCGCGCGGCGGCGGTCCCCCGCCGGGACCGGTGAGGCCTCCGGTTCGCGCCCCTAGCGGGGCCTAAGCGAAGAAAAGCAGTGGGGACGCGCGGGTCGACGAGGACAGTTGTGGAAGAATGTCGCACATTAAGTAGCGGGGCGACTGTCGACCGAGGGAGGGCGTGCGCCGCGTGGACCCCGACCCGGACCTCCACCCGCAGAGGTGCCCCGACCCCAGACGCGGCTCTCTCCGCGGTCGTCCCCCAGACCCGGCCCGGCGGGAGGGGGAGGGGTGGGGCGGGACGGAGGACCGGGGGCCCACGGGGCCGGTCCCCATGTCAAGGCAGACGGTGGGGCGGGGGTTAAGGGAGCGGACCTAAAGAGTGGATCGAACCACCATAAGGTAGACGTGAGGGGAACTTGGGGGGGTCCGTCCGTCCTGGAGCCGACTACTTCCCTTTATGCGTGAGGGTGGCCCGTCCCCTCGTACCACCGGAGCCGGGAGCGGGCCCGGTCCCAGCCGCCCGACTGACGGGAACAAGGTCCGAACGGTCCGAGGCGGAGTCAAAGGAACTGACGGAACTCTTGAGTGTGGTCCCCTCGACCCGGCCCGCGACGGTGGACCTCCGGCGGGCCCTTCCCCCGGCCGACACTCGAGGGTGGACGACCGAGAGGAGTAGGTGTCGGTCGACTCAAGGGGCTAGACGGCCGGAGTCTCGACTCTCCTCCGGTCGTCCTCCAAACTCACATACGTACACGACTCAAAACGATGTTCTACGACACACCAAACCCCATTGAATGCACGGGAGAGACCCGGGGTCTTGTCCTCGTCCACCCCTCTCTACTCCCGACCCCGAGGACTGTGACCCTAGAGTCGAAAGGACGAACCAAAGTGGTTTCGACGGAGGGAAGGGACCCCCGTTCTTACTCTGGGACCCCTCTTCCTCTCTCGGTTTCGTCCGTCTAAACTTCCGTGTGGGTCTCCTCCCGGAGGGTCCGCCGCGATCACCATTTCTTGGACGGACACTCACGTCCTCTGAATTCTGTCCACCCGAGTTAGGGACCCAGCCCTCCCAGGGGACTTCCTCCCGTACCGCTAGGTGAGGGCATGAGAACGGACCTCTCGGGGTACCTGTCTCCTCGGTCCACCCACTATCAGGCACCCCAGCGTGTCTCAGCCTGCGTTGACGCCCCGAACGTCTGCGTGTGTCTTACCTACAAGGGGAGGGACCGGGAGAGGGCCGAGGGAGACCTCGACCACGTCAGTGTGTCTTCACCTGGCCCGTCAGGAAACAGGAAGACCCACGGTCCCCAGTCGGAGGGTACTCCTACGGACCCTCTGTGTCGGGGTGTCTGTGCACGGGCCGACCGTCCCCTTGACTGCCACACCTGCACACCTCCCTCTCTCGACACGGGTCGGGGCGGGGCCCGTCTCGCCACTCGTCCGGTCGCTCCTTCTCTAGGGTCGAAAGGTCCGGTGGAAGGGTGCGCGGAGTGGGGCCCCCGCTCTCACTGGAACGACGGAAGGTCGCGGGGCCGGGGTGGTACTAAATACTCCCAAAGTTCACAAACACAGAAGAACCTTTCGTTAAACCCCGACCTTCGAAACTAACACCTTAGACCTCAGACCCTTGGAGAGGCACTTCTTACTAGGTTTTTGGTGTGTAGCAGACCTCGCGTTTCTACAAGCCGCACCACAAATATTGGCGCTTCTTAGCGCGGGTCAGCGCCACAGGTTCCTCCGGGACCCCCGGCTGCTAGGAACTCGACCCTTGCCGGGGTCCCTTTGCGATTAGGACCCTGGTTCGCTCTCCCGTCCACCCGTGGGGTCAGGTGTACCCCTCGAGCCGGGTACCTCCGGGGTACGTGTCTGGCGCGTCCGCACTCGCCGGACCCCTCCGCGACCTGCGACCCGGCGGCCCCGCCCGAGGACGAGGGGCGAGGTAGTCGGACCTGACACGACTAGTATCCTCTTTGGTTGTAGTAAAGTTGTCGTCTAATAAATCTCGGGGTAAACATATGACTTCATAAATACTCACTTTACTATACCACAGACCCTAAACGAAGTTTTGAGTGACGTCTACATAAACCGGTAATGAACACGCTAATTGTTCCTTCAAATTATTTTTGGGTGGTACACACAAACCCTTCCAGACGGACCCGGACCCGTCCTGCCCCCCGTCCTCGACGGCGACCGTAGCGAAGTAGGGCTCGACCCAAACGTAGCCAATTCCTCAGACTGGGAGACCCGCTGTCAGAGCGAGGGGGTCTCGGACACACTACCCTACTCCGCCCTCCTCCCGACCTTGCCCCCTGCGCCCAACGTCGCAGGGTCGGCCACCCCAACCGCGGGCTCTACTCAGAACCGAAGCAGTCCTGACTCACCCCCGAGACCCGGGGCCTTTAAGACCGTGCGGACCCCGTGTACCTCTTTGTCTTCGGACCTGGCCTCTTTCGTAAACGCAGGACCGACGTCGGGGCCCTTCCGGGACCCGTCCTCCCGCCCACGGGACCCGACCGAGCCGAGGGTACCCTTGGGGTCCGAACAAATACGAGGCCCCCGGGGGTCCCTACACGAAGAAGAGCTTCGGACGTCGGACTATGACGGACGGGCGGACCAGGGACGACTCGTCCCGGCCGCACACACACGCACACACATCAGCGGGGTGCCGAATCCCCGACCCCGTGGAACTGGGTCTTGAGGACTGCCGTGCAGGGAGGGCGGCTCCGTCTCGTCCCGAGTTCCTGAGACCTCGGGCAACCGGCCCTGACTCGGTCGGGACGCCGCCCCACCAGGAGGGGCAAGGGACGTGGACAAAGGAACACCCCAGCTAACTCAAGGCCGTCAAGTGTGGACGTCGTCGGGGTCCCACCCCCCTGCCCTCCCCCCTCCCCAGGGCGCCAGTAGCAGTGTCGCCCTGGCGGCTCCGAGGTGAGTCCTGTGGTGTGGAACTCCCCGAAACCCCAGGGGAGTGGTGGACGGTCGCGATTGACCCAGGCCTCGGCCCCACAGGGGACGGACCACTGGAGACAGGTCGACCCAGAAACCCTGAAGTGTGTCCCGGTGGACTAACCCCCTAAATGGGGACGCCGCTCGCGGACCGACCACGAACCCCCAAACCCTGCGCTTAGACTCAGGACTAAGATCGGGTCGCCCAGAGTGACACACTGGGACTCGCAGACCCAGCGGAGAGACCCGGAGTCAGGGGTGGAGGGGGGACGTCCCGAGGCTGCTCGGGGACCCTGGGACGCCAGTGCGACACTCCCCGGGGACGTCGGCGGACCTCCACCGGCCCGGGCCCCGGTCTCCTAGCCTGCCGCCGACCGCCCCAGGGGTCTTTACACTCCCTTCTGCGGAGGGTCACCAGGGGTCCGTTCGGTGGGGGGCGAGGACTCCGAGACTCGAGTCCGGAGCTACTGCGACCCCGTCTCTGCCCGGTAGAGGAGACACGGGGCGGGCCTAAGGACTCAGGGCCTAGCCGTGGTTCCGTGCCCACGACCAGACAAACCCCTGGAACTGGGAGCCGAGGTCTACGAGGCGACCTGACAGTCGAGGCACGAAGACCGAAGGTCAGTGAACAACCAAGTTCGGACTAGATGGGAGCGACAGAGAGGACCGCCTACCGAACGAGACCCGTGTCCGGGACGGGTGAGTGGAAGAGGGGTCGTGATGACGCCGGGGGCCATATGTCATCCACGAGTTGTGTAAGCAAACTACACTTATATCAGGTACACTAAGGGACCACCGAGTCGACCATTTCTTGGGCGGACGTCACGTCCTGTGGGCCCAGGCTAGGGACCCAACCCTTCTAGGGGACCTCCCCCGTCAGGTGAGGTCATAAGAACGAACCTCTTAGGGGCACCTGTCGCCTCGGACCGCCCGACGTCAAGCACCCCAACGTCTCGCAGCCAGGGTTGACTCGCTGACTCGCGTCGCGCGCGTCGTCTCGGGCACCGGGCTACGCTTCGAGTGCACGTGGAAGACAGCCGGGGACAGCACACAAGGCACCGGAGACCAAACTTTCGGAGTTTTCGGCTGAGATCGTTGTCCTCGGTTTCTCTTAAGGGCTCTCCCGGTCCACCTCCAACCGCAACCTCTTCACCGTCCTCCGGTCTCCGGGTCGCACCCACCTCCTGCCCGTGGGGTTCGGGGCGTCCTCTGTCCTGTCGTCGTGGGCCCCGCCGAGGTCGCAGGTCGGGGACGAGGACCGAGGCCTACACTTCCGGGCCCCAGGGTACAGGACCCGGCGAGGACCGAGCGCTACACTTCCGGTCCCTTGGTCACAGGACTCGTGCCCGGGCCCGGGTCCGGGTCACCTCGGCAGCCCCGACTACAGTGATGAGGGTACATGTTACTCGTACCACCTGTGCTCAGGTGGGACAGGAGGACGTCCCCACTCGCCTCGACTCCGTCCCTGGTGGAACACTCGGACCCGTGCCACCCGTCTGGCCGAGCTCACCAGTCCCCCCCGAGGGGCTCCTCCGGACCCCGGAGGGACAGGACGATCGGACACGGGAGTCGGGGGCTCCCTGGGGCTCGAGGTCTGGACAGACGACAGGTAGGGGCCGCCAGGTCGACTCGGAGACTCCAGGGGAACCCCCAAGGCCCGGAACCTTGGGGGAGGGCGGAGGAGGGACGGGTGGGAGCCGGTGTCTCGAATCGGGACACTCGAATCGGGCCCTCCTCCCTGCGCGGTCGGAGGGGGCCCCTGTCCACCCGGGCTCGGGGGCTTAGGAGAAAATGACTAAAACAAGACCTCCTCCGGCTGTGGAGGGCGGACAGGTGTCGAGGACGTCTGTCGAGCGGGACCTTCCGTTATTGGACGAAGGGTAGTACATCCGGGACGAAGGACGAGTCTCCACTCGACCTTTTGGTCCTGCACGGGTACCCGTCACGCACCGGACCGGTCCCGTGGCACATTTACGGTCCGGCGCCCCTCGACCACTCCCACGGGCCTCGACCCTCCCTCTGGGGGGGGTGTCGCTCGACCCACCCTCCGTCGCCCACTCGTCCGGGTGGCTGTCTCCGTCCGGGGTCCGGGGCTCGTCCAGTGAGACCGGTCGCTCGGACCCCGGGTCGTACTTGGTGCCTCGAGAGGACCCCTTTACGGCCACGGGTCGTCCGTAGGTCGTGAAAACCCCGGGTCACGCGGGGACTGGGCGGTCCTTCCTCTCTCCCACCGGCCCCGTCGTCCACCAGTGGACCCTCAGTGGAGCGAGAAGAAAGGACCCCTGTCACGTCCCGCTTCCCGTCGAGAGGAGGGTCGCGGGTCGTCACAGAGATTGGCTAACTGGGAGGCGCCGGTGGTCGGGCGCGGAGGGGGAGTCGGGGCCCCTCTGTCCACCGCCCCGACCAGTGTGTCGTTCCACTGCCCGTAGTACGAGGACTCGACCTGGGAATTTTGGTCAGTCCTCCTATGAATGGACCACAGGTCCCCGATTCTGAGGTGTGAGGGTCACGGCCCCCGGCCCCAAGCTAGGGTGTACGGTGTTGGTTTCAGGGGTTTACGACATCGGTTCGCGGCCCCGCCGGTGTATGTGTTTGTAAACTTCTTTCGACAACCCTCCCACCTAAAGTACAGTCCGCGAAAATGGCGTTATGTGTGTTCACACCGTACATGGAACCGCCTAACCCCACGCTCTTGTGTGGGGACGTCGACCTCCCGACCCGGACGTCCTCCCCGTCGGGGCTTCGTTCCTAAGCTCCCCGGCCTCGACCTGGCCACAGGCCCCGTCCCGGTCGGGCCCGCTCCTGTCCTCCGGTCTCGGCCGCTCCCACAGCTCCTCTGGCCCACCCACTGGGACCGATCCCTCCGGGGGCTCCTCGGGACTCCACCCCCTCCAGACCTACCCGCACGGCGTGGGAAACAGACCTCTGGGGGGGAGGTCCTCTTCTGGGACCCCCACCAGTCTGGATTAAGCAATTATTCTGCCTCGTCCTTCCCGTACCCGACCGGTATAAGGATAATAATAAGTTTACCTAACTTACAAAATTAGGATATTATTTCACTGTTAAAGGTAAAAGGGTCCGTTAAGTAAAGGCATTTTACTGGTCCCAGCGCGGGGCGAACCACCCCTAGTCGGGAGGCCCTAATTTAGTGTCTGTGCCCTGCACAAGAGTGGCCCCGTATAACCCGAGGGTGACCGGGATCGACGTCTCGACCCCTCCCTCCCGGTGGGGCCCTGGCCGGCAGTCGGGGAGGGACTCCAGCGGAGGAACTCGTGGGGCCCTCGTGGGAAGGCGGAAGGGGCTTTCGGTGAGTCCAGATCGCGGCCACACGTCGGAGTCCGGGGCTCGGAGAGAGCCTGAGTCAAATGGACGGAGACATTTACCCCGCGGTCGCGACGGAGGGAGGACCCCCATTAATTACTTGCTCCTTTTGTACATTTCGGAGGTCACGAGTTAAGACAGCTGTCAAGGTGACTAACAGTAAAATTTACTTCTAAATAATAATAGTGGACCCGGGACGTACCCCGCACTGAAAGAAACCCCGACCCAGAGGTCCTCGAGGGAAGGGGAAGGCCGGGAGAGAACGCAGGGTTCAGCCACACTGAAGGTGGTGGACCGGGAATGTCCCCTAACCCAGGGACCCCACTTCGACCCGGGGAAGAGGGACCGGTCCTGGGGAAACCCCCGAGTCCGGGGAGGGGTCTACCCGCTCATAAAGGCCCCACGGACGGAGCCCGGACCACCCACACTGAGAAGAGCAGGGGCCCTTAGTCAGACCTGGCCACGGCTCCACGAACGTCGCTAGGAGAGAGAGTCAGTGATATTACCCGAAAATTTTTCAAAACAAATAAATAACCGGTTCGGCATGTCGTGCACCCTAGAATTAAGAGGCTGGTCGTCAGTTTGGACGCGGGGACGTCCTCCTCGAGTCCCAACATGGACGACCTGGAGGTCCCTGCGAGGACACAGTAAGTCTGAAGACTAAGAGTCGTAGATGCTAGTGATAGTGTGCATTTGGAGTGGGGCGGTGTCACTCCACCTATGAATGGGGGAAATCTGTCTCCTCCGTGGCTCCTCGAACCCCTCCGGGATCTAGTCGTCCACCTTCCGCCCCAGTCCTCTCTTCAGGTCGGGCAGGGGGAGGGGTTCTCGGGAGGGACCTCGGGGGAGTCCTGGGGCGTCTCACTCTGGCTCAGGCACGACAAGGTCCCCTTGGGTAAGTAGAGACGTCCAAGCCACAGGCTCAGAACCTCGACGGGTCCTGTCTCACCGGAGAGAGGGGAGCCGGCCTGGCTCCGGGACCTAGGGGCTCTCGACACACCTCGTCTCGGCGCAGGTGCCCCGACGGGAGACTCCGGGTCGGGCCAGGTCGGGGGGCGGGGAGGGCTGCGTCTCGACTCGGGGGTCCGTCGGGGCGCACCCACTCTTTATTCGGTCGCCCGACAGTCCTGGACCCTGGACCGCCAGAGAGGCTAGGGAAGTGTATGTTGTGCCGTGCCAGTGTAGGACCGGGTCTCGAGACACTGACACTGCCGACTCACTCCCAGTGACTCCGGGGTTCTACGTCGAGTCGCGGGTGCCCCAGGCCTGACCCGACCCACCTCCGGAAACGTCTGTACCGACTGGTCCCGGGGCCGACACCGTCCCTCCGACCGCGGGACGCCTTTCACTCCCAGAGGTCCTCCCGGGTCCCCCGGCTGGGAGGTCCCTCTATGCCAGGCTGAAGAGTCTCCTTCAAGGGGACTACCGACCCCTACCTAAGCCCCAACCCCCACGACGACCCGGCAGCTGTTTCGACCACCTCCGCCTGAACCCCCGAACTCTCCCTTTGGTCCCGGTGGTCCGACGTCCTGACCCGCCGACCCGTCAGTCACCCCTGGCCCGCCCCCGGCCCCTCACTCCACCCGGTCGCGTCTTGGTGGTCCGTCAGGTTGGTAGTCCGGCCGCGGCCTGGTTCACCATGACGGTGGGGTGGGGCCGCGTCCCTTGTGTCAACGGACCATTAAGAGGACTAGGGAAATAGGACACGAAATTATTTATTAAATGGACTTGATGAGTGTACCTTTAAAGTTGTAATAATTTTTAATTGATTGAATTTACTCAGGTACCATTTATCGACCGCACCGAGAAGGCTCCGCTCTTCGACGTCCGGCGTGTCCTGTCACCCAGTCCCGTCCGACACACCCTCAGGACAGGGGGCTCCGACTCGACGGAGAGACCCGGGGACCATACCGCCCTGGTGGGACGGACCGGGGGTCCTGTCGTCCCTCCTGGGTCCCCTCCCCTCCGTCGCACGCTCCCTGGGCCCCGACTCTCACACCGGCGTGCGAAGGACGGACCGAACCGGACCCTACCCCTCGAGGGTCCCGGCCCGCCCGACAGGACTGCTCGAGGGGAATCGACGTCCCGACCCCACGTCTCACACCTTCTCGTTCGTCTCCCAATCGCGTGCCCCAACGACTTGCACCAAGGTTCAGGGGGGTGACCGCAGAGACGGAACTCTGTCGTGTCATGGGATCAGTCCGTCGGTGGGGTTTGTTCCCAGGATGACCCAGAACAGATAAAAGTAATTTCCTACGGCCGCGTGGGACCCTACGACTCAAACGTCTTCACCAGGTCGAAGGATTCGCTTGACAGAAAATATTCGTCACAGAAGTGGTTTGTCTCTACACCGATGTGTGCCAAACCCCTCCACGGACACCTGTCCGGCCGACGTCCCCGTCGACTCTCGGGAAGTCCCTTCACTGTGTGGAGTCACGACGGGGGTGTGGGGGAGGGGATTAGGGGTTGTCCGGACCCGACGCCCGTGGTGACAGGATCCAGTGCTCGTCCTCCGAGTCCCTTCCCTTCCCTGTCCAACAGGGCGTTCCAGCCCCCCCGCCCCGTGTCACGAACCCAATCGTGGATCCCCAGGACGGGGGAGGGGGACGAGGGGAGACCCAGGTCACCCTTTACTTACGGTTCGGTCCCCGACTACTGGGGCACACTCGAGGTGTCCCCCCCAGACCCCGTTAGACTTTGTGCTAGGCCAGTCCGACGGACACCTTTAGCTGCATCACTAAGATGTCCAGTTCACCTTTACCCGTCCTAGCTCTTGTCGGTCCTGTCTGAAGTCGCCGACTCTGACACGATGGCTGTGTCCCGGGTCCAAGGTAGGGACCACCCCCTTGCTCTGGGGTGCACGGTGCCGATTTCTAGGGTGCGCGCCGTCGCTTCGAGCCTCCGGTGCACACGGCGTCGACCCCGGTAGACGAAGACTGAGCAGTAGTTTACCGTCACTAGTCCTGTCTCTCCGGGGCCGTGCTCTCTGTCTGTCTGTCTCGTTGCCTTGGGTCGTCTCTGGTCGCGACCTGTGCGTGCAGCGCTCGTCGTTCACGCGTCTCCTCCCGCCAGAAAGCCTTGTGTGTGTGTGCGGGGGTCTTTCTTAGTCGAACCCAGGGTTAGAGTGTGGTGTGTATTTTTCGTTAAGGCTTGCCTAGTGCCCGGTCCTCCCCGTTCTCCTCGGAAACCCCCACTACCGACCTACCATAGTGACTGAGTTTCCCGTATTCAGATTCCTTTGAGGCCCTCTATCACTTCCTGTCCCTCCGGACCGCACGACGCCAGGGACCCCAGCGTTTCTCAACTCTGCTGAATCTCGAGAGTGGGACGGACGTCTATTCTAGTTCCTTAGCAAAAGGAGATTGGGAGCGGGGGAGTAGAGGGTGGAAGACCTGGACTGCCCCCCGACGCCCCCTGTCTCCGGGTCCGTCGCTGGGACGACCGTAAGGACCGCACGCCTCGGGTGGGTCCCGGCCCCGGAGACGTCTGTTCAGTGGAGCTACAAGTCGGGGGTGCTGTTCGGGTCCTTCGTCGCAGAGACAGAGACAAAGTGTCTGCCCTCGTGCCCCGAGGCTCCCCATACCACGGGCCCAATCCCGACCTGGAGTCGCCGCCCCCATCCGACCCCACGGCCCTGGGACGAGACGTGGTCCGGACCGGCTGTCTTCGGAGTACGCCCGGGGACTACGGTAAAATTTGAAGGTCCACGCAAATCTTTCGTGACGTCTGTCCACTGCAGTTAAAGTTGTTATGCGACACAACTGAGTACAAGTTTGCAGTGGTAAGTTATCCACTAGTCATACCTTTAGTAATCACTCTATAAAACCACATAAAAAGAGGAGGATCCGATTCAGGACCTTTGCACGCAAAGTGCGTCTTCCGTGTCGAGTCGCCCCGGGTCAGTGGAGAGTTCACGAGCCCCGAGTGTTCCGGGCCCCGGGGCTCGACGTACCCCTGTCCCCGGGGCAGACCTGGCGCCTCGGTAAAGTGTTCTCGCGTCAACAGTTTTGAGTAACTTGGTAGACGACTCACACCCTCGCCGGATAGTGCACGTTTAATATGAAGTTATGTTAACTAATTAACATCTTAATTTATGTTAGCTAACTAAAACTAACTAATGGATGTTTTAACTAAGTAAATTTTTGGGTCCGGACGACAAGTCTCCGTCCACCCGCCCCCGCTACGCCTCTACTCCGCCCACCGCGGGCCCACCATCCTCGACGGCCCCCGGAGGACGACAGTGACCCGCCTCCGTCCCAAATTAATTTGGCCAGGTGTGGTGTGGACCTCGCCCTCTGGTCCGCAGGTCGGCCACGCCGGGTCGCCCTCCTTCCCGACGAATTGGACGGCGCCCGGGCTGAAACCAATTATTTTAGCGTAGGTTTCCTACTGGAGCCTCGAAGGAGACGAGAGGACTTCCGGTCCCGCTCCGGGGAGTATTTTCCAATAATTCCTTTCATTTATTGAGCCGACAACCCCCCTCCACCCAAAGACCGTCTCCGTAGGACCGGGGTCCTTCGATTCCCGGGTGGGCGTCTGTGTCGGTCCTCGCCCGCTCTCCGACTCGGGACGGTAAGTTAATAGGTAGCGACAGCCTTAGGGCGGACCTTTGAGGCAGTATTTACACCCCTCTCCTGACGTCCAACCTCGTTTGACCCCAAGAAGGTCCTCGGGACAAAAGGTAGGGCGACCCTGCGTCTTCGTTCGAATGGGCCTCTCTCCGGCCGATAGGTACACCCCTGTCTCCCCTCGGACGGGGGGTGAGTGGTTCACCCGACCAGTCCCAGACCTCCCGCTCCTCTCTGGGAGAGAGACGCAGCCCTGACCCCCGGGGCTCCGACGTCCGGCCGGACCCTAGACAAGGTGGCGACAGCGGGTTTCGCGGCGGACGCGACCGAAACTTCAGGCAGACGTCTTTCCACCGACGGTGCAGGGGCGGGAACTCGCACCCGACCTGAACACTGGACGGCGATTCCTCCTCGCCGCCGTCGTCCCTACCGCACACCCGAGGCCGCCGCCCCCACGGGAGTCGCTCCTCCGTGGTGTACCATTCCCTGCGGTCGTCGGGACCCCCGGTGTTCCGCCCCTCCGGCGCGGAAGACGGTCGTCGGCACCCCCCGCGGGGTCAGGAAGGGGGTGTGGGTTGTCGCGGAGGACTCTCTGGCGGGGTTCGGTCCGGGTGGGTCGAGTCGACGAGGGGTGAGGACTCGTCGTCTGTGGAGCTCTACTCTACGTTCACCACAAAGTTCGACGATGTGAACCCCCATTTAAAAGACGTCTCTGTCTGTCGATTGTCCCCCACTGGGAGGGAGCGGGTTAGGAAGGAAGAGGCGGCACAACCCCTAGTAGAATGGGGGGACGTCTTCGGTTGTGGTCTCCCAAAGGGGCCACTCACACGTTTTGTTCTCACTTTCCGGGTCCTTGTCCAAATTGTAGGGGGACGAAACGCCCCTGCCTGCACGAGATTTCGACTGCACACCGCTTCCGACGGGTCAAGACCCCAACGCGACTTGGTCCCTGGCGGGTGACGGTCACCCACGAAACCTCGGGTCCCACCGACGACTCGCGTGCACACACGTACACACGTGGACACAAACGTGTGCACGTGCACATGTCCGCACACACGGGCAGATGACTCGTCGGGTACCCCAGTCCACGGCAGCCGGAGTGACTCGAGGTGTGGACCAAAGTCCGGGACGAAGGAGGGACCCCCTTCAGGAAACAGTCCTGTCACTCGGGAGTGGAGGGGGTCGACGACCACCGGGTGCCCCCGGAGGAGGGGTCTCGCTACAGCGGTGACCGGTTCTCCTCTGGGGCCCGGTGGAAACAGGGAGGGGGTCCCCGTCGGACGTGACTCACGGGGTCGGGGCCTGGGGACCTACCCGGTAGTGGGGACTCCCCCGTGCCCTGCGTCGGAGCGACCTGGTGTGGGGAGACTCGGGGTTGGAGTAGGATGAGGGGGCGGAGGTGTCCGGAGAAGACACTCGGGAGGGGGTTGTGTGCCGACTGGTGCGTCGGGGCAGTGGACCGGCCAGGGTCGCGTCCCGGAGGGACGACCCACTGACCCCCAGTGGGGCCGGCACGTACGCTCGACCCCACGAGTCCCCTCCCTTGTGAGACCCGGGACTTAGACCGAGTGGATGCTTCACCCTCGGCCTTGTACGTACACACACACGGGTGTACGCACACACGCGCGTACGCACGTGCACGTACCTGGACACACACGAGGGGCGCCCCTCGGACCACACGGGACGAGGGGTCGGGTCGCGGTCCAGGGTCTCGACTCCGGTAAGGGGCGGTCGGGTGTGAGGGTCGGTCGGACAGACCTTAGGTCTCGAAGGTCGTGGAGGCTCCCCTCGTAGTGTCTCCTCCCAGGGTCCCCTTGGTCGGAGGGGTCCCTGGGTCTTGGTCGCGGACGAACCCGGGTCGTTCCGGAGAAGGGTCGCCAGCTGAAGCTGAGGCCTAATTAGACCTAAAAATTCGTGTTAATTTCTCCATTAGTCCCAGCCACCACGGAAAGTTTGTGTCAAATCGTGTTTTAGGATTACGCCCTTAGTGTGTTTACCTATAACAGTTATATTACCTAAGGGTGGTTAACGCCGCTCGGCCCGACCGGCCCCGACACACGGCCCGCGACGGTCCGATTAAGTCGGTGCCCTTGGCCCGCGCGGACCGGACGGCGAGGTGCAAGTAATGGCCCCTCGAACATTGTACAAAGACTCTTAAGTAATCCCTTTCTTTTGTCAGTTTAAACTTCAATAAACATTTGGGCTGCCCCTTTTGTACGTAGGAAAGCTCCTTCCTTTACACAGCTAACGTCTGTCTCGCCCACATCCCCTACCTCCGACGCCCCCCTCGGGAGGGATTCCCACCCCCGCGGGGCTCCCACCCCCGACACCCGGACCTCCATACCCCCGGAGGGACTTCGACCTCTCCCATCCCCGGAGGGGTTCCGACCTTCGACACCCGGACCCCTCCACCCCCGGAGGAGCTCCCACCCGAGGGGTTCCGACCTCCGACACCCGGACCCCTCCACCCCCGGAGGAGCTCCCACCCGAGGGGTTCCGACCTCCGACACCCGGACCCCCACCCACCCGTAGGAGATAGGTACGTGGGAGAACCCGGACATATATCCCCCGCGGAGTGTTCTTCCGTCCACTCGTCGTGGTCCCACGTCCCCAGACTTGCCCGTACCGGAACGAGTGTTAGTCTGACCGGAACGTCTGGCCGGAGGACGACGCCGAACACCCCGGGGCCCTCGACACTGCCTCCAGCGTACCGGGTTCCGTGGACCATCCTTCTGCCGGGGAGACCCTTTGAAAGTCGACTTTTCGGGGGGTCCGGGAGGGAGGGCAGAGAGCGGGGTAAAGGAGTGGGGAGGTGGGGGCGGCGTGTTCGAGAAAGGGTGGAGAGAGAAGGCCCGCCTGGAGGACCTAAGGCCGGCCGAGCGGATTCGGGGGAGGGACCCGAGCGACTCTAAGATAGTCCGGAGGAGACGGGACCGGGAGGCGCGTGGGGACCGCTGCTGGGGGTACCACGGACACCGGAGGTCTGGGGTTCGTGGCCCCGCCCAGACCAATAGACGAGTGGCGGCATGGGCATTTGACCGCTCGGGGACACTCGTGTGCACTCGTGGACCTGAGCCCCCTCTCGGTGTGGGACGAACCGGGACAGCCCCACCAGGAGGGGGTAAATGCCTACGGGGGACCCGGTGTGCCCCACTCACCCCTGAGCCCCTCGGGGACGGAAACCAGGTCGCCCGGTCCGTTCCCCTCGTGTAGCGTAGGCCCCTCCGACTCGACTGCGAGGCCCCCAGAGTCACCCGCGGCACCCGAGTCCCGTGACTGCCGACGGGACGGGGAGCCCCTGTTTACTGTTCGTGGTGGTACCGTCACACTCCCGGCACCCCCCACCCTCCCGCCTCTTCCGCCGGGCAGCACACGTCTCAGACTCCTGAACGACCCTCCTCCGTCTGGGCCCCCGTCTGGGTTCACCCCGACTAGCGGTCGGACTCGAGGGGTCTCTCGGGTCCACCCACAGGGGGACGTGTCCCCGTCGTCCGACCCCCCGCGAGCGGTGCGGTCGTACCCCGCTTTACTCGGGACCTCCTTCTGCCGCCCCCAGTGTCCCTCCCCTGCCCTACTCTCCGTGGGGTTCCGACGGGAACCCCGTTTCGTCGACGCGACGACCCCCACGTCCGGGCGTCCCGGTCCGGCTCAGGGGGCCGCAGGTGAGAGAGTCCGTCTTCACGACCGGGCTCAGTGGGTTCGGGGTCGGAAAGCCCTACCGACGGGCCCCCGGAGAGGGGACGTCCTGGCGGGCTTCGGGGTGGGAGCCCCGCGGGGACGGCACCCTTGACCGGTCCCGACGTCGACGGGGAAGGCCGGCCTTGCGTCTCCAATTACCTCCGTCACCCCACCCTTCCGGGTTACAGGTCCCTCGCCCGACCCTCCTGGGGACAGAAAAGGCCGACCCTTCCTCGCCCCTTGCTAGTTTCGGGTCCCCAAATACTCGGCGCCCCCGCCGACGGCCTTAGCGCATCCCCGTACCAAGCCCCGACCGCGACCCTAGGGCTCTAAGGGTCGGAACTACCTGTCCGACCCCACTGGGTGTCCTGGGTCGATTCTCAGGGAAGACACACGACCCACAAATGGTACGAGCGTCGGCGGTCCTCCGACCATAGGAGCAGAGGAACTGTCGACCTCTTTGACTCCGACCCCGGTCCACTGAACGGGTGCCCGTGGGTCGGCCGGTCGCCGGTTCGGTCCACCGGAGTGTCCGAGGGGTCCTGGGCTGACGGCACCTCTCCAGAGGGAAAACCACCCGTCTGCCCGGACCCCCGACACCACCCCTGGTGGACCCGAAAGCCCCGACCTCGACCCCCACCCCCATTAGGGGTGTCACGCCGTCCGGGACCTAAGAGGCCCAGTGTTCGGCTCCGGGGACCAATACAGACATCGTCTGTGGAGGACGAGGGTACGGCCCCCAGAGAGGGGGGTAGAGAGACAGAGAGACAGACAGAGAGGGAGACAGGGGCGCGAAGCCGAAGAGGGGTCTGTGGAGGTAGGAGTGTCGGGGAGGTTGGAGGAGTCGGCACAAACAAGGGGGGCCCGTAGCCCGGGGAGACCCCAGGACCAGGGTAGGGAGGTCCGGGTCGTCCCGGAGTCGGTACTCCCGCCCTCAAGAAACGAGGACCCTTCCGTTTCCCAGGCCTTCGTAACGGGGTGTTGGTCACTCGACACGGCGGGAGGGGCCCCGGACGGCGGGTGGGAGTCCCGACGGGGCGAGTCCCTTACTCCGTCTGTCTGGTCCTGGGGGAGCCCCGAACCCCAAGCTCCGTCGGGTCGACGAGAGGAACGGAGTCCGACTCGGGTCCGGGGTTCGGGGCGTAACGTCGCCGGAGTGGACCGGACGGGCGGAGGAGGGAAAGGCCGGGGCTGTTCGCCGGCCGTTCGCCGGCGGAGAGACTTAGAGACCCGGGACCGGAGACGAGCGAGAGGGGTCCTGCCGAGAAGAAGTCACTCGTTCAGGCCGAGTGGGACACTCCGGGTCGCGGTGGCAGAGGACGTCTCCCGCCTGTACGGACCCGACGTTCCAGGACGTCTGGGGCCTGGGGACACGACTGGTGGAACACCCCGAACGACGTAGGAGGCCCTGGGAGACGTGGGTGGCGACACTCCCAGTCCGGACCTTCCCTCCGGGGACGGAAGGGGTCCCAGTTCAAATCGGGAGGATCCGTGACGACACGCCGGACCCGTTCCGGGAGCCGGAGAGACTCGTGTACTCGAGGCGTAAGTTGCGAGGGTTGTCAGAAAGACCCAGTCCCGAATCATAGTAGGGACGAAATGAAGACCCCTTTGGCTCAGATCAGGGTCCCTTTCGGGGGGTGGTAGAAGGAAGGGACGGCCCGACGGGGGGTCACGGAAGACTCCCATCTAAAATTAATTCGGTCAAACATTAATGGATCGATCGATTATTTTGAGCTCCCTCAAAATTAAAAACCCCGGAATAAATTTTTAAAGTAGTGACAGACGGTTGTACCCCCTCTCTCCAGGACCGTCTCAACGGGCACACGGACCGAGACCCGAGTCCTCCCTCGGCCGTCCCCACCCGTCCGACAGGTCGTCTCGGCCCCGGGTAGCACCCACAGGGGCGGGTCGGGACTGCCATCGGGGGTAGACCCATTCCAGACGGGCTCCTGTGGGAGGTCCCCAGACTCCCAAGGAGGAGGGGGCCGGGGTGTCCGGGGCGGCAGAGGGGTCGCACACGACCCTGAGCTTCGGGGAAAGGTCCCGTCAGTGTCGCGCACGGTTATAGGACCCCGAGACACCCGCCCCGGCACCCACCCCCGCACCGGTCCTGCACCTCCGGGCCCCCCCGCCCCGGGTCGTCGTCACCCGACAGAGGGGTCAGGTGGTGGAGGTCGAGGTAGGGTGGGGTCAGGAAGAGCGACCAGACGACTCCTGGATGACACGCGGCCCTGCGTCCACAGTCGTACCCACAGAGGTGTGTTCCCGACAGTCCGAGTGGATCGAAAACCTTGCGTCTTCAGACAATAGGACCTTGGCTTACTCGTCCTTTTAAGTGTGTTTCGAGTGAAGAGACCGAGGAACATTGAGGGGGTGGGGACGAGGGTGGGCTCCCATTGGAACTCGGGCACGAGTCCCGAGCAACGGGGGCAGACCGTCGTGGCGGATGTCGTCGTCCCAGGACGGACCGGGTCAGGGGTGGTGAGGCCCCGGAGTCGTACCTCGACGGGGGGTCTAGGACCCGGGGTAGGAGGAGGGGGGTATTCAGTCGGGGTCCTTGACCCGGGTCTCACCGACCCTGGGACTCGACGTTCGACCGGCGCTCGTGACGAGTCTCAGGGGGTCGGACTACTTGCCGTGGGACGGGAGTCGGACGGGAGGGGTGGTTTCGGGTCTCTGGACCCGATCCCGTGGATTCGAGTCGGGACCCTGGGGTCACGCCGGGTCGCCCACCTGCGGTCCCGGTTCCCGACCAGTCCGGTCAGAACCGCCTCGTCTCCCCCACCCCCACCCTCAGGTCCTCCGGGCCCTCGGCCCCGCAGACCTGTAATAGGAGGACGGACCTCACGACAACCAGGTCCCGAGTCGGACGTCGGCTGTCCAACGACATCGTCCAACTGATCACGGAAGGGAAGGAAGACCTTCTATTAATTTATAATTAACCGGACTACTCCAGTCGTCTTTGGTGAGGCGCAGGCTCTCACTCCGCACAGATTGAGTAACAGGGTGCCCCCAGACCGACTCCCTGGGGTGCGAGGGGGTCGACGGAGGTGTGACCGGGCCGGAGACGAGCAGCCGGGCCGGGGGGACTGGCGAGTGACAGGTGCGGGACGTCACCCGGACGTCGAAGGAGACCAGACACCCCACGCCCCTCTGTCACGTCCCGACCCCCCGGTCCTGCACGGACTCCGTCTCGGCGGCCCCGCCCGCCCCACCCGAGAGGCAGGTGGTAGACCAGGGGTAGTCCCTCCGGGACGGACGGGCGGGAGTGTCGGACCCGGTAGACCCCGACCCTTCCCGACCCGACGGGGTTTTGGAGGGGGTCTCTTCGGGGTACTGTGCCCACCCGGGTCTCCACGTCGGTTCCTGACCGGCACCGGGGCAGGGGTCCGCGAGTTTCTCTTTCCGTCCCGGGGTACCCACTCCGAGCTACCCTCTCTAAGTTCCCGTAAGTCCCCAGTGGAACAGTTGGGGACCCGAATAAATACCTCCAGTGTCGACTTTGGGCCTCCCGCCCGACCCTCCTTCCTCCGACTCCGGGCGTGCAACCGACCTCGGGTACCACGGGAACCGAACGCCCTCCCGGGGTCGGCACTAGACGTCCCGGCCTCGGGGAGTGGTGACGGCTCTGGGATCGACACTGTCCTCCCGGGACCCGGTCCCAGTCTCCACACGGTCCGGCGGTCGAGAAGGGGACTGAGACCGGACCTCGGGACGGCTCCCCGCCCTGTGCCCTGAGGGGACCACGTGACGGGTGACCCCGGACCCGTGTGGAGTCCCTCCCCGACCCTGGGGGTGTGGACCCAGAGACCAACCAGGGTACAATTAAAAAATAAATAAACTTTCACCCCGACCTTCGCCAAAGTTTCACTCAGATCTCATTAATCCTCGCGGACGACTACCTAGCGTGACCTCCCCGCACCCCTAATAAATAATGGTTCAGTGAACGGCCTTTCCAATCTCCGACTCTTCATTAACAAAAAGGGAGAAGTGAGGGGGTGGGTAGGAAAGACCACCTTCCCCTACAAAACACCCCTCCCGTAGAACCTCCAGATCATGGTCCGGAGAGGCCCGGAACGGAATCCCTCCACCCGGTGTCATCCCGGACAAGATCCTTTAAGACCCCAGTGTCCTCGGAGACTCCCTGGTTGGGGAGAGGAAGATCAGGCAAGGACCGTATTCAAGGGTCCTTCCCCTTCCCACGTCGGAACGACACACGGGTCTGGACACACCCCTAGATCCCGTGGACTCCGCACAACACCTCGGCGTGTCTGTGGACCCCGTCCGGGACCCTACCCTTGTCCGGACCTCTGACCCCCGGGCCCCCTGACCCCCGGGCCCTCTACCCCCGGGCCCCCTGACCCCCGACCCTCTGACCCAGGGCCCTCTACCCCCGGGTCCTCTACCCCGGTCCTCTGACCCCCGGCCCTCTACCCCCGAACCCCCTGACCCCCGGGCCCCCTGACCCCCGGGCCCTC